>JAGFNQ010002845.1:162318-199910 GCA_024364735.1 Boesenbergia rotunda
ACATTTTGTAGTTGTGTTAGGCAGATATGTTAATAACCAGGACCGCACTGGAAAACAATTAAAAGAGTGATGCGGTATTTGCAAAGAACTAAAAGACACATGCTCACGTATCGGAGGTCAGATCATCTGGAGGTGATTGGTTATTCAGACTCCGATTTTGTTGGATGCTTAGATAGCAGGAGGTCCACTTCAGGCTACATCTTCATGCTTGTTGGAGGGGCTATATCTTGGAAGAGTGTCAAGCAGACGCTAGTAGCTACTTCTACTATGGAGGCAGAATTGGTAGCATACTATGGAGCATCCAATCACGGGATTTGGCTGCGGAACTTCATCACAGCATTGGATATCGTTGATGGCATTAACAGGCCACTGAGGATCTACTGTGATAATAAAGCTGCAGAACTTTATGCCAAGAACAACCGCAGTTCGTCGAAGTCCAAGCACATCAATATTAAGTTTCTAGCGGTTAAAGAGAGAGTTCAGAGTCGTCAGATTATGGTAGAGCACATCAGCACAGATTCCATGTTGGCCGATCCACTTACCAAAGGCTTGGTGCCCAAGGTGTTTCATGCGCATGTTGTGGATATGGGAGTTCTTCTTATGGAAGAAGAACTCATCTAGTGGGAGTCTGTATTTATTTTATTACTCTATGTTAATAAAGACAAATATTTTTTATTTTGATTATTGTACGTACCTAAAGTTCAAAAATAATAATGGGAATTCATATGTTTGTTTGACGCTCTAAATACGATATCATGATTTACTACTGCTGTTTAGCATTTGGTGTTTGTAAATATAATACAGATTCCTTTTGGAATCGTAAAGTTTGGATCATGATTTGCTGTTACAGTTTAGCATAAGGTGTTTGCAAATATGATCAGACTCTTTTGAGTCGCTTTGGACCAGTGGGAAATTGACATTTACTGATCACATTTCGTGTAATTTCAACTTTATACATCCGCATCTTGATCTATGTCATTAATGACATTGGTATTGTGATTACTGTTGGGGCTTGTTACGATCATATTCAGTAGCTATGACCTCTTTAGTCCTATACCAATGAAGTTAATGAACCAGATTGTTTATAGGGGTATCTTGTGTTGGATCGGGTTGGTCCGGCTAGAGGGGGGTGAATAGACGGATAATAAAATAAAGAAATGGAAGACACTCGTCTTAAAAAAAAACTTGGTCGCAACTAAGAACGTTGCTTCCAAGGCAGTGGACGCTCAATTTAAAATCTCCTTGTGACGGAGAAGCCTTACAATAAAAGCACGCTAGACTATAGAGAGAATTACAAGAGAATTGAATAAAATGATTGATTTCTAAAGCAAAACCTCTAAGTCTATTTATAGCCTAAGAGAATAAATCTGGATTGTTGATTGTTGATCAATTTTCTCTTGGCCGTTGATCCATGGATGTAATCTGGATGGTTGATCTTGGATGGGATTAAACTACATCCATTGGATTTGATTAAAGGATAAAGTTATCCTTTAAGAGATAACTTTGTCTTCTGCTCGCAACAGATAAATAACTTTATCATCTGCTCGCAACAACTTCAATCACTTCTCTTCCTTATCTCAGTCGGTAAGGTTGGTGATATATGTCGGCGAGGTTGCTGGTTCAAATCTTCGCAGCAACAAATTAAATTCTTTTTGTTTCAGGTGTCTTATTTGACTTGGTCAAACTGACCAGTCTTTTGGTGTAAATATGCAATATCAAGTTCTAATTTTTGCACTAAGTTTTTCAAATTATCATTTTCATTTTTCAAAATTTCAGATGAGGATGTAAGTGTTAATTCATTTTTTAATTTTTAATTTTCTTTTTCTAATCTATAATTAGATTTGAGCAAGGCTTTAACTCCTGCATATAATTGATCATGAGGAAGAAAACAAACCTCACTTACCGGGTCGCTTTCGAAAAGCGAGGTTCCTCTTTCGTCGTCGCTTTCTTCTGACGTCTCTCCCCCTTCATCAGTGCTCCCTTCTTGATGATTTGCCATTAGCGCAAGACCCGCATATTCTTGACCTTCCGACTCTTCTGACAAGGACTCATCGTCGAGTTGGATCTTCCTTGTGTTCAGTGCGGCGATGTCTGATTTCTTATTCTTCTCTTCATGAAATTCTAGGAATTTCTCCCAGAGCTCTTTTGCCGAGTTGTAATTCTCGATGCGGTTAACTTCTTGCACGGGAAGAACGGCTAGTAGATGAAATTCAGCTTTGCCGTTTGCTTCAAAGTCTGATTTCTCCTTCTTGGTCCATGACTTTATTTCTTTATCCTTGCCGTTGTTGTCTTTAGGAACTGAAAAATCATTTTTCATAATTATTAGCAATTCAATATCAGTTTTAAAAAATACCTGCATTCGGCGCTTCCACATCGCGAACTCCCCCTCAAACTTCGGCGGGTAGATTACGGCTCCAACCATTTTCTTGAAATTGTTGCAGTCGGCGGTTAGTCTTTCTGCGGCGACCTTGGCTCTGATACCACTTGTTGGATCGGGTTGGTCCGGCTAGAGGGGGGTGAATAAACGGATAATAAAATAAAGAAATGGAAGGCACTCGTCTTTTTGATTCTTCATCTTCTAGGTGATTTCCGGCCAACCGGAGTTAGGCTCACCCGAACCCGACTCCGGCCTTTCGCCCCTCAAGCGTCCTTCCTCCCGGCTTCTCGTCCCTCGGACATCGCGCACGTCCTTCTCGCTCCACCGGTGTACTCTTCCGCAGCATCCGCGTCCCTCGGATTTGTACCGAGCCCGTCGGCTCACTTCCCCGCACAATCCTTCTCGTCCGCTACGTCTTACACTCGACTTCCTCCGTACCTAAGCTCCTGCACACTTAGCAGAGGGATTAAAACCAACAGGACCTAACCTAACTTGGTTGATCACATCAAAACCAACTGGGGCACCAACATCTTGTACCCATAAAGTTTGATATCAACTAAAGTTTTGTTTGTATTTACTATATAACTCACATATAGCCCAAGTGGGAGATTGTTGGATATTATTATTATCTCTATTAGGTGGGTTTATTTGTAAGCTGCACAAGTAAATACAATTTGAGCCCTTAAAGTGATCTAACTTATGTTTATTGGGTTTCGGATTATTGGATGTGGGTTCAATGTATAGAACTCATTAGACCAATTTGTTATTATCTATGGGCTGATAACAGATTGGATTGCTATATAAAGGGGAGGTCCCCAAGGATTTAGGTGATCTTCATGACCTAGTTTCTTGTTCCCCATTGATAAGAAACTTTACGGCGCCGTCAATCCTAAGCCTGTTGGAAGATCCTCCTTCTTCTTTCCGCTGCATCTTCTACCACAGGGATCAAGCCGACGACGCTACGACAAGGACAATGACTCTACAATCAGGTTCCTTGTCATTCAGTTTATATTATTATTCTTGTCATGCCATGATTCGAAGAAACAATAGATCCATATTTATGTCTTTGAATTTTTATTTTGTTTCCAGAATTCAAATGGTAAAGGAGAAAATTCAAATTCTATCCAAGAATCCTCCAAATGGAGCTATTATCGAAGCAAATAAGCCAAGAGCTAACGCATGAAACTGCACTGGCAAATATGGTATTTCTTTCAAAGGATACTACAAGGAAAAGGGAATGTCAGACAATTGAAATGATTTATAAAAATAAAGGAATAGGAACAATCTGTTGAGAAAGATGCAAATAAAAAAAAAATCATCAATCAAATTTAAACAGATAAACCGGTAGAGATGGGATCACTTACACCATCAACTCCAACCAATATAGTTTGTCTTGCTACATAGTCTATTAGTCATTTTTTGAAAAAGTCCATAACATCGTTTTCCCATTTTTCTTCATTCAATTATTTATTAAAACTGCAGCTAATTACCCTAAGATAATAAATAGTATTTTTTCCCTTTTACAGCAATTCACACATAAATTTTAGTATTCTCATCTTAGCTACACACTGATTTTTGTCTTAAAGTTTATTGTCCATTCATCCTAATATTTTCTTGCTTCTTTTCTTATTTTGAACTATGTTCATATACACTTAATCGTTATCTCAAAATCTTAAGTATGAAGTTCCTTTATGTAATTCAATTTATTATCGTCTGCTATTCCAAATGGTAAGCATGAAAATATATATTGGTTGAAGTTTTGGGTTCGATTCCTCCTAGCAACAAATAAATTCCCCTTTTGCCCCCGAGATTATGATGCAGCGGTAGAGCAACTAGTCGCTAACTCAGGTATCCGCGGTTCGATCCTCAACTACGACGTATTTCTAGGAATTTTTCCTCCAAATGAGGCGCGAATCTTGAGACGTTGAGCTTCTAGACCACACATCACGAGTGCTTCCCGATTTACCCTGACGGTCGATGAAAAACTTCCGTGGGACTGAATCAATCGCCCGAGATTGAAAAAAATCGTTAATCATATTTTTATTTGTGTAATTCAACTTGAAATTTATTATTATTCACATCTCAATCGATTAATGCATAATTGACAATCAGGAATTTTATCTGGACCATGGAGTAAGTTCATCTAGTACCAATGTAACAAATAGAGACTTAAAACTAATCTTTAACATAATGAATCTGGATTCACTAATGCATAAAAAGTAAAATAGTATATGATGGGGTTGAGTATTCTAGGATTGACACGTGAAATAAAAAAAATTATGAGTTTGGGTTCATCGAGTCTGAACAATTATCTCGGACTCCCGAGGCCACCTTGGGAGAGCAGATCCCCGAGACCAACTGGCATGCGTCCGAGACCTTCCCAGGAAGACAAGCCTCGATGCCCTTATGGGGGAGGAGATTCCCGAGACCATCTCGGGAGGGCAGACTCCCAAGACCACCTCGGGAGGGCAGATCCCCGAGACCAACTCGGGATGGCATACGCCCAAGACCTCCCCGGGAAGACAGGCTCCCAAGGCCCTTCCGGAAGAGGAAATCTCCTGAGACCCTCTCGGGAAAGCGGAGCCCTAAAAGTCATAAACCCGATAGCTCGACTCCACTAACCAATACCATTTCTTGTTCAGGAAAGATAGTGGATAATTATTGTCCTTTATATGCGACGATTATAGCTCAATAATCGCGGGAGTTGTTACCTAAGTGCTATCAGGTAACCGACATGTATGGAACGTAGAGGAAAATGTGGAGATACGTGCGACCAGTCCTACAGGTATATAAGGTACTTCAACCCCCCAGGTATGGAGGTTACACTCTCTAAACTCACGACTCCTCTTTAGTTCTTTTCCGCCAATCGACTTGAGTGCTGACTTGAGCGTTGGAGTGAGCTCCGTCGGAAAATCTCTAGCGTGTTCCCATTAACGCTTGTGTTGATCTCGCAGGGTAGGATCGCTTTTCCTTTCGTCATCGTCCGCGTGGGCTGGACTCTGGTGACTCGTCGTCCACATCGATTCCTTCCGGAATAAGTTTGGCACCGTCTGTGGGAAATCACAAATCAAAGCACCAGAAGGAGCATCGATGGTAGAGCCGGAGGGACAACCCATCATTTTGACGAAAGAAGAATTAGATCGCCTTGTGGCCAACGTTGTCAAAGGAGCGCTCGAGCAATACCAAATCGAGCAAGTCGCCTCACGGCGAGTGACTTCTGGGCAAGGGGAGATCCCCAGGATCTCCACCTCGCATCCCCAGCACCGGAGATCTGTCTCACCACCAGTGGGGCACACCGGAGCAATTCCCGTACATCGGCTAGATTCCCTGGGAGATTTAGAGAAGGCTAGCTCCGTAGCCTCAAGCACCTTGATTTAGGAAGAAGGACTGGGAAGAGAGAGGAACCTAAAGCCTTCCAGAAGGCACCCTCTACTCCTTTCTCACTGGAGATTGTAGATGATCCCATGTCGAAGCAATTCTGCGGACCTAGAATTGCCGACTACGATGGAAAGATAGATCCAGAGGATCACATCTGCAAATTCGAGAATGCGGCCCTTTTGCACCAGTACACAGATGGTGTTAAGTACCGAGTGTTCTTGAACACTTTATCAGGAGCCGCTTGGAGATGGTTCTAGAGGCTGCCGCAGAGTTCTATAAATTCTATTTTGAAGTTTAGAACTGCGTTCTTGCATCACTTTGCAAGCAGCCGTCAATATCAAAAGACGGCGTTGAATCTTTGTGCCCTCAAGCAGAAGGCAAAAGAACCTCTGAAGGATTATATACAGAGGTTCAATCGGGTGATACAAGATGTGCTAACCACAATATCGGAGATCCTTGTCAGCGCCTTCACATAGGGCCTCTCCGAGGGGGATTTCTTCCGGTCATTGGTGAAGAAGCCGCCCACCAATTTCAAGGACTTACTGCGGCGCTCTGTCAAGCACGTCAATGTTGAAGAAGTGCAGCATACTCGTCGTAAAGAGCCAGCCGGGGCTCCTGCACAGACCACGGTTTGGTCGGAGAGAAAGAAACCACCAGCACCGGTTCGGGCGAAAGACTCTCGGTTGGGGAAGGATCACTGGACTGGTAAGAGGAGGCTCGTAGAAACAGTGTATACCCGAGAACCAGAGCCACTGAAGAAGTACTGTGATTTCCATGGTAGTACTACGCACTCTATAGAAGAGTACCACGCCTTGAAGAAAAGGATGGCGGAGGAAGCAAATACAAGCCCCGGAAGCGATGGAAGAAAACTGGGTATCACCGGAGGTCCCCGCGAAGGAGTCTTTCTCCTCGCAAGCTGCCGTCAGGGGAGGAAGGAGCCCGACGGCCATCCCGGTCACTGTCCAGGGAGAGAAGTAGGGAGGGGGCACCTAGTCGATCTCTCTCTCCTGAGCGAGACCCCAGGAAGGGCAAGGCTCCTGTGCGAGGCCCTCCTTCAGGCCACGTAGGGGTGATTTCTAGAGGTCCTACCGGAGGGAACTCGAACCGGGCAAGGAAGGCCCATACTCTGTGGCTGGAGAATTACTCCATCGGAACAAGCAGTGGCCAGTACAGAGGCCCCGCCATCTCCTTCGGCCCCGATAACGTGGAGGACGTGGAGACCCCTCACGAGGACGCCTTGGTAATTCTCGCACGCATAGCTAACTATGAAGTTAAGCGTGTCTTCGTGGATACAGGTAGTTCTGTGAACATCCTGTACAAGGCAGCTCTTGACCATATGCAAATCGACGAGGATGAGCTACGACCAGTCTCCACTCCACTCTTCGGCTTCATATGATACCGAGTGCAGCCGATAGGGCAAATATCCCTATCCTTGTCATTGGGAGATGACACGCTAGAGAGGACGAGGAGGACTCCTTTCTTGGTCGTGGATGTGCCCTCATCCTACAACGCCATCCTCAGATACCTAGCACTCAACGTATTCCAGGCGATGGCCTCAGTCTACCACCAAAAGATCAAGTTCCCAGTGGACGAGCAAGTAGCTGAGGTCAAGGGGGATCAACTGGCTTCCCGACAATGTTACAACGGGGAGGTCAGGTCTGAAGCCCGCGAGAACTTGAAGGCTGAGGAAGCTCTGCAAATTGACCTCACCAACCCTCGAGAGGAGGAAGGGCCCAGAGAAGAACGGAGGGAGGTCGAGAGTGAAGAAGTTCAGATACACCCTCAATAGACAAGGGGAGTAACAAAGATTGCTGCCGACCTCCCGCCAGAGTTGAGAAGTCATCTGATCGACTGCTTGCACAACCATCGGGATGTGTTTGCGTGGGCTACCGAGGAAATCAGAGGAGTCCCCCCAGCCTTGGCCATGCATTGCTTGCATGTGACCCCCGGGGCTTAACCGTTGAAGCAGAGACGAAGACATTTCACACCCGAGCAGGACAAGACTATCAGAGAGGAGGTCGCCAAGTTGTTGAAGGCTGGTCACATAAGAGAAGTTCAATTCTCAACTTGGTTGGTTAATGTAGTACTTGTCCCTAAGCTCGGGGGTAAATGACGGGTGTGTATTGATTTTCGAGATTTAAATAAAGCCTATCCTAAAGACTACTACCCTCTGCCTCGGATAGATAGATTGGTAGATTCCACCTCTGGTTGTGAGTTTATTTCTATGTTAGGCGCCTACCAGGGGTATCACCAGGTTTCTCTCATGCTTGAAGATCAAGAAAAGGTGAGCTTTGTGACGACAGATAGCACATATTGCAATAACGTCATGCCTTTCAGATTGCGCAATGCTGGTGCAACCTACCAGCGGATGATGGACAAGGTCTTTAGGTATCAGATCGGGAGGAACATTGAAGTTTATGTAGATAACATACTGGTCAAGACAGACAAGGGGAATGATATGATAACCGACTTGGAAGAGACCTTTGCCACCCTGAGGGCCAATCGACTGAAGTTGAACCCAACCAAGTGTCTATTCAGAGTAAAGAGTGGTCGGTTCCTAGGTTACATGGTGACAGAGAGGGGAATCGAGGCCAATTCGGATAAGTTGAAGGTCATCCTCAATATGCCCTCTCCTCGCAACTTCAAGGAGGTACAGAGGCTGAACGGCAGGATTACAACCTTGTCCAGATTCATCTCCAAGTCTGCCAACAGGACCCTGCCCTTCTTCAAAATTATGTGAAAGACAGTCAAGTTCGGCTGGGATGACCATTGTGAGAAGGCGCTCGCAGATATAAAAGCCTACCAGGTCGAGCTCCCCATCCTTTACAAGCCAGTGGAAGGGGAGACATTATTTGTCTATTTGTCCGCAGCTGAACAAGCGGTGGGTTGTACACTTATTCGAGAAGAAGGCACTGTGCAATACCCGGTCTACTTCTTCGGACACCTTTTGAAAGATGCAGAGACACTCTACACCATGATGGAGAAGTTGGCCTACGCTCTGGTCTTAATGGTCCGGAGGCTCCGGCCATATTTCTTAGCACACCCAATTATGGTTCTCACCAATAGCCCGCTAGGACGAGTTCTCACCAATCCGGAAGAATCAGGTCGGCTAATCAAATGGACAGTAGAGCTGAGCGAGTATGAGATTGAGTACCAGCCCCGTACTGCCATCAAGGCACATACCCTTTCGGATTTCATGCTCGAAGTTGTTTCTAAGCCCGAAATCGAAGGAGTCTGGAAGATCTATGTCGATGGGTCCTCCAACAGCAAGCACAGTGGAGTCGGAGTGCTAATGGTTTCCCCCCGGGGAGATACGTTGCATTTATCTATCCGACTCCACTTCCGGGCCACTAACAATGAAGCTGAATACGAGACAATCCTGGCCGGGCTACAAGCAGCCAAGCATGTGGGAGCTGCTCGGATCATTATGCATTCAGACTCTAGCTCGTGGCACAGCAAATAAAGGGAGCAGCCAAGCATATGGGAGCAGCCAATCATGTGTGAGCTTCAACTGTCTTGGATTAGCAACCACTTAGGTTGCAACCAAGTAATTTTTGTGTCTTAGACTTTCTACTAGTTGAGTTAGCTTATGTTTATCTTATTTAATTGTAGCAACTAATCTGGAATCTTTATGAGCTACACAAAAGATTTATTTTTATTTTATAGTGGCAATTCACCCCATCTTGTCGGTTCACCTTAACCCGACATGTGGTATTAGAGTCAGGACACCGCAGAAGGACTAACCGCCAACTGCAGCAATTCTAAAGAATTGTTTGACCAGTGATATACCCGCCGAAGTTTAAGGGGGAGCTCGCAGCATGGAAAAGGAAAATGAAGGTATTTTTTACTACTGATAATGAATTATTACTAATGATGAAAAATAATTTTTCAGCTCCAAAAGATAATGAAAGAAAGATCAAGGAATTTGATTCCTGGAACAAAAAGGAGAAAGTAGACGTGATAGCAAACGGAATGGCGGAATTCCACCTACTGACTGTTCTCACCGATCAAGATGTCAATCGAATCGGGAAGTATGACTCGGCAAAGGAGCTTTGGGAAAATACATAAAAAATTTTAAAAATACATAAACAAATTTAGGGAGCGTTTGGTTTGCTCCATTTTCTATTTTTATTTTCTAGAAAATCATATTCTCTTATTTTTTGAAAATGACTTTCTTTCATTCTCTAATTATCCAAAAAATGCTATATATTTTTTTAGAAAACAAGGCTGGAAAATGCAAATTGTTCTGGAAGGAATCGACGTCAACGGCTAGTCACCAGGGTTCAGCCCGCTAGGACGAGTTCTCACCAATCCGGAAGAATCAGGTCGCTAGTCACCAGGGTTCAGCCGGCCATATTTCTTAGCACACCCAATTATGGTTCTCACCAATAGCCCGCTAGGACGAGTTCTCACCAATCCGGAAGAATCAGGTCGGCTAATCAAATGGACAGTAGAGCTGAGCGAGTATGAGATTGAGTATCAGCCCCGTACTGCCATCAAGGCACAGACCCTTTCGGATTTCATGCTCGAAGTTGTTTCTAAGCCCGAAATCGAAGGAGTCTGGAAGATCTATGTCGATGGGTCCTCCAACAGCAAGCACAGTGGAGTCGGAGTGCTAATGGTTTCCCCCCGGGGAGATACGTTGCATTTATCTATCCGACTCCACTTCCGGGCCACTAACAATGAAGCTGAATACGAGACAATCCTGGCCGGGCTGCAAGCAGCCAAGCATGTGGGAGCTGCTCGGATCATTATGCATTCAGACTCTAGCTCGTGGCACAGCAAATAAAGGGAGCAGCCAAGCATGTGGGAGCAGCCAATCATGTGTGAGCTTCAACTGTCTTGGATTAGCAACCACTTAGGTTGCAACCAAGTAATTTTTGTGTCTTAGACTTTCTACTAGTTGAGTTAGCTTATGTTTATCTTATTTAATTGTAGCAACTAATTTGGAATCTTTATGAGCTACACAAAAGATTTAATTTTATTTTACAGTGGCAATTCACCCCATCTTGTCGGTTCACCTTAACCCGACATGTGGTATTAGAGTCAGGACACCGCAGAAGGACTAACCGCCAACTGCAGCAATTCTAAAGAATTGTTTGGCCAGTGATATACCCGCCGAAGTTTAAGGGGGAGCTCGCAGCATGGAAAAGGAAAATGAAGGTATTTTTTACTACTGATAATGAATTATTACTAATGATGAAAAATAATTTTTCAGCTCCAAAAGATAATGAAAGAAAGATCAAGGAATTTGATTCCTGGAACAAAAAGGAGCAAGCAGACGTGATAGCAAACGGAATGGCGGAATTCCACCTACTGACTGTTCTCACCGATCAAGATGTCAATCGAATCGGGAAGTATGACTCGGCAAAGGAGCTTTGGGAAAATACATAAAAAATTTTAAAAATACATAAACAAATTTAGGGAACATTTGGTTTGCTCCATTTTCTATTTTTATTTTCTAGAAAATCATATTTTCTTATTTTCTGAAAATGACTTTCTTTCATTCTCTAATTATCCAAAAAATGTTATATCTTTTTCTAGAAAACAAGGCTGGAAAATGCAAATTGTTCTGGAAGGAATCGACGTCAACGGCTAGTCACCAGGGTTCAGCCCACGCGGACGCTGGTGCTAGAGGAAGAACTCACACCCTGCGAGATTAACACGAGCGTTAGGGGAACACGCCGGACGTTATCCAGCGGAGCCCACTCCGACGCTCAAGTCAGTGCCTTGATCCAGGAGATGAAGAGAAGGCAGAAAAGAGTAGATATGCGTGAAGTAGAGAGAGCCTACCCCCCTTTACCGAAGGAGTTGGAGTACCTTTTATACTTGCAGCGGCCGTCTCACGAGTCTCCATGATCTTTGTCACGCCCCCCAATTGTCGGTTACAAGATAACCTTTGCAGCGGTCCACACAATCATTAAGTTTGGACCATTGCGATAATTATGGGTCCTAATGACTCTGCGATAATTAGGGATGGTTATCTACAGATCCAAAGAAAGGGGGATCGTTTCTTGAGGCCGAATGCTTCTTAGGCTCTGCTTCCCCGAGGTGATCTCGGGGTCTTCTGGCCCGGGGGGTCCTGGGCATTTTACTTTCCTGAGGTGGTCTCGAGGACCTGGCTTCCCAAGGTGATCTCAGGAGTGCACCCTCTGATTTGATCTCCGGGGCGTGTCTACCCGTGGGGGGTCTTGGGAACCTGGCTTCCCGAGGTGATCTCGGGAGCTCCGAAAAGAGTGTCGTTTAGACTCGCTAGATCTTGCCACACAACTTCTTCAGTCCACGTGTCAGCCACGGGGTACTCAACCCCATCACAAATCCCTCCCTTTAAGTCCGATCGAAGGAAGTGTTGCTGACTGATTAGACTAGTGTTTGCACTGAAGAAGCTATGTCACAATGGGTCCTTGCACCCGCTACTACTTCCCTAGCGGTTATACTGGATCCAAGAATTGTAGCACTTGCCTCGGGTCTCGAGGCAATCCCTTTTTGCTTTTGTCTTCCCAAAAAGGCTTCTATGATTTTCAAGGTACTTCAATGATACCCGCCCATCCTTCATAAAGGCGCATGATGCTCTTTAATGGCGACAAAGCCCCTTCGTGAATTCCTCGTGGCCACATGCCCCACCTGCTCTCTACGTGATCTCTTACTGACGTGCGCAGCTGTAGCAGGTAGAGCTGTTAAACGGGCCAACCCGTGGCGGGGCGGATCGGCCCATGACGGGCCGGCCATTTGGCGAGGCGGGGCGGGTTAACCCGTCATCTAGGCGGGTTAGAAAATCCCCAACCCAACCCAATCCAAGGCGGGCCGTGGATTAGGCGGGCCAACCCACGGACCCATCAAAATATTTTTAAAAAATTAAAAAAATTAAAAAAAATCATATATTTAGATTTCATCAATCAAATATATTATGAAATATATTTTTTAAATATAAATAGATACAAACGAGTACTTATGTGATTAAAAATATTATTTTTTATTTCAAAATAATAACAAAGAAAGATAATAAATTATCATAAAACTTAACTAATATGTGATTCTCAACCCGCGGGCCAACCCAAGCCCGTCGCGGGCCGACCCGTGCGGGTCACGGGCCTAGGCGGGTTGGCCCGCGGCGGGCTTGGGTTGCTTAAATTCTAACTCAACCCACTTAAATTGATTGGCGGGGCGGGCCAACCCGACGGGCCTAACGCAAATTGACAGCTCTAGTAGCAGACTCATGTCAAGCGGCTATTCCATGGCACTTCCCTGATGTGGCGGTTTCTTTCCGTCCACGTGCCTTGCCCCTATTGCACCCATGCGGGCGGCTTCCTCCGTATAAGAAGGGGAGGCGAAGATGTTCGGTCACCTTCTGACTTTGTTGTTTGGTGAACCTCATCTTCGTCTTCTTTCCTAAGGATCCTTTTCACGTAAATCTTCTGCCTCCTTCTCGTCTTTTTCCTTAGGAACCATGGAAGGTTATCGAGCGGAGTGGTATGAGTTTGCCTCTTCAAGAGTGAGGCCGAAGGCTCTGCAGGCGGCCATTGCGGCCTACGACATTCTGGCCGAGATGGCGGCGGTGATCCCTAAAGTAGACCAAACGCCGGTGGAGCCTCCCTTAGGTTTATTTACCTTCATTCTGGGGCAAGTAGAGTCGGGCCTCCGCTTCCCCATTCCTCCTTTTTTCATGAATGTGACCTCCTATTTCGATATCCCTCTTCACCATATGGCTCCCAACGCCATTGCTCAGATGGGTGGGGTGTACATTATCTTCAAGCTCTTCGATATCCCCTTGACCCCTCGCCTTTTCCATTCCTTCTTCGTTCCGATCGGCTCGTGAGGGGCCTTTAGCTATTCAGCGCGTCCCGACCATAGGTTCTTAGGAGGGTTCCCTTCCTCGCTCAAAGGGTGGAAGGAGAAGTTCTTCTTCATCTACTTGCCCGTGCGGCCCTTCAGTCCCCTCCGCTGGATAGAGGATCTATCGACTCCTACCTCACTAGGGAATTTCCTCCAGAGTCCCGCCTACCAGCGTGCTAGGGACAAACTCTCCGGTATGGAGTTCAGTGGCCCGGGTCTGGTGCAGAGTGAGGAGCTCATGTACCGAGCGAGTCTTAGCTCTAAAGTGACCCGGATTAGCCCCAACCTTGGTAAGTTCATCTTTTTCATCAATGCTTGTTAGTTCTAACTGATATCCTCTTGCCTGGTTATTGCAGAGGAACTCATGTTTTCGTGGGCGATGCACCGACTTATCAAGTGGGAGGAGGCCAACAAGGAGGCTCTGGATCCTCCCCCAAGCGCTTCTGGTGCTCCTGGTGTGCCCTTTGCTTCAGTTGAGTCCTCGGAGGGGACTGCTGAATCGTCCAGTGAGTCTGCCACGCCAGAGTGGGCAGAGGCTCCTGCCGCGCCTCCGCCGTTTGTTGGCCCGGGGACTTTAGGTCCATCGGTTGACTCGGAGATGGGCGTCCCTTTGAGGGATGACCCACCGTCGGCTGTTGTCCATCCGGAGGTAGTCACAGAGGAGTCGTCGCCCCCGCTGCCCCATCAACATCCCCATTCTTTGATCGGTACAAGAGGAAGATCCCGGAAGGCTTAAGCCCCAGAAGGAAAATGCTGCACCCCAGTGGCCTCAGCACACTTCCATCTATTCCTGAGGAGGTTGTTCCACCTTCCAATGGTGAGGAAGTTATTCCTCTATCACCGCCTTTTCCATCGACGGCCACTCCAGAGGTAGATGGTAAGGCCTCCGACTCTTCTTTGGCCGACCCTGATGAGGTCACGAAGGGTAAGCAAGTATTGCCCACCCAATATCGAATGCAGCTTGACCGCCTCCGCAAAAGGCTAGATGCGGCGTTGGAGGTTTCCATGCAATCCTTCCCCCCGGTGCAGTTGAAGGAGGTCCCTGCTTAGGGCCTTTCTTCTGAGGGGATTTCCAGCTCTGAGGAGGGCGACTCCGACCCTTCTACATTGCCCCCTGAAGCTCCCACTGTCCAGCCACTTCCCCTGCGCAGGGGCTCATCGCATTCAGGGAGTTGGGTTGACACCCCGGGGCCTCAAGGGGGGGGGGAGCTGTGCGAGTCTTGGTGGGGCCTCTTACTACCCTCCACGAGTCCCTTTTGAGGGTGCATGTTCCAGGTACATAAGTTGTTTTCTTGTATTCTTTATAATTCCTTGGTGCAATGATAGGTAGCTGAAGACTGCCTGACAGCCGATCGTGACTTGTATGTAGGGATCTATAGGTAAAAACATTTAAAATCGCAGCAGAAATAAGATTCCTCAAGCGATCCATGCAAAAGAAGAACTCATACAAAGTGATCTACAATTTCTATCTTATAGGAATACCTTTGTCGCGTGCCCTTCACTTATCCCGCTAGTCCTTTGGTTCGCCTGATCTCTTGCATGTTCAAGTGTCCGTGCCTCTATGCGTATCCACACGAACATGATCTACGCCTCGGAGAAGAACCACCTTAGTTGTGCTAGCAACTTGGGATGATTCACAAAGCACAAGAACCTCCACTAGGGAGTTATGGACAAGGAGGAAGAAAGAAGAGGAAGAGAGATGCCTTCACTAGCCTTTGACAAGGGGGGGGGGGTATTTATACTCATCTAATGAATACCAAGGGTCTATGTCCCTTGAGCTCCTCTCATCTTAATGCTAATAAAACCCAATGAATACCAAGCCTCTTGGTATTCCTTGAGACTCTTAATATTCTATTCATCTAATGAATAGAATGTCTCTTAGCCTTTCTCTTAAATAATATTTATTAAACCCTTTAATGAATATTATCCATAATTAAGTGGTTGAGTCTAATCTAGATGAGTCTAACTCAAATTAGACTCAATCCCATAATCTAATTGGATTCACTTGAGTCTAACTCAATTAATCCAATTCGAATCAAATCTTAGTCAAACCAAGATCAATTAATCTCCGAAGCATCGTGTCCTTAGTATGTGACCCAATAGGTTCTCGTAATGTTGGTAATGTGTCTAAACCACTTTAGACACATAAGCAAGCGGCATATAGCAATGCATCATTGCTACCCAAGTAACAAGAAAAGTCGAGATCCGACTAAACCTCCGTGACTATGATAATGTATGACCTTGTCCTTCTATCCTTGATATCTAGATTGACCAATGAGGCATAGACCGTGTCATCCTCAATCAATCTTGTGTTTCTTGATCCCCGAGTAGACTCACTCAAACAAATGAGCTCAATATCTCATATTGATTCATTTGAGCATGATCATACATTTTAGTAGTCCTACTCGATCAAGGGGCCCACAGATATCACTCCCGTCATATGGGAGGGATAGATCCCTTCTACATCACTCACATCCCTCCGCATAATTCATTATATACCCAGTGATCGCCTTTATAGTTCACCCTGTTACGGGTGACGTTTGACGATACCAAAGTACATAACTCCTTATGTAGGGAACCGTAGTGACTTCAGGTCTAAGGACTATTCATACTAATAGTCACATGAGAAAGTTTATGACACTCATATGACAATATATGAAGCTTTCTCATGTCGGGTCAATTTAGTACACATTCTCCAATGTATACTCATGTGTCAACTTGATATCACATATCCATGACTTGTGAGCTCAAGTCATCAGTTGACCTACATGCTAGTCTCCATGCATTAATATTGTCCTTGAATATTAATACTTGACTAGGAATGGTTTAGAGTAGTCACTACACCAAAATAGGTGTTTTGCGACGGTTCATTATGTGATTTGCGGCGGTTCAAACTGCCGCTATTAACCATTTGCGACGGTTCTGAAACCGCCGCTATCCGTAGTGTCGCCAGCCATTTTGCGGCCGTTTTGAACAACCGCTGGTACAACCACCGCGAATTATTTTGTGGCGGTTTGGGTGGCGGTTAAACCGCCGCAAATCACTTGACTAAAATGTCACGCTAAAAGTTTAACAACGGTTTGGAAACCGCCGCAAATGGTGAAGGGTGATAGTTAATGGCGGCGGTTACAAACCAATCGATTCAACCAATCGATATGATGTAGATAAGAACCTACTACCCAAGCACAAATACATAGTAAGTATAATAACCAATCATGCCTTTATTAATTATAGAATATGATACAAAATGTCTCTAGTCAATCATCACATAATTGACTCTAGGGCTCCTACTAACATTGTACGCCTGGACAGAGATTGAGGCCTTGACCCGTCGGGCACTGAGAGCAGAGGTCACAGCTAACTACGAGCGCAGAGCGGAACTTATGCAAGCGGGGGTCAGCCGAGCTCTCCGAGTGAAGCTGGAACGAAGGTGGAGCATCAGCTGGACACCCTGCTAGCCAAGGAGTCCTCCCTACAGAGTTCCCGGCACCGAGAGCATTTAGCGTCTGAGAGGGTTGTAGCCATCACCAACAACCTACTTTGGGTGACACAAGAGCGGGATCAGCTTCAAGTGAAATAGAAGAAGTTATCGGGGGATATCCGACTTCTAGAGGCCTCGACCGGGAGATCAAATGAACGTGTCAAGGACCAAGCGCGTCAGCTCGCCCAGAAGGTGTCCGACCTCATGATGGCGGCTGATCGCATGTCTGACTTTGAGGAAGATCTAGCCCAGGCACGGTCGGAAGTATGGGCCATCTCGGATAGGCTCAAGGAGGCTCTGGTGGACTAAGACAATATGTCTGTTGAGATCGAGCAGCTAAAGCGTGCCAAGGAGACTGCTAAGGCCGACGTGTGTAACTTTCTAGCTACTAAGGCTTCTCGTATTAAAGAGGCCAAGGCAGACTTCAAGGCTATGTTCCTGGAGTCGGATGAATTCAGCGATATCATTGTCGACCAGGTAATGAACCGCTTGAAGCAAGGATTCCATGGGGCCATCGACCAGTTGAGGAAGGCCCAACTGTCATCTCCGGACCCTAGGCAATCTATTGAATTGACCCAATAAAGATATGCGAATTCCGAGGTGTCGCAGGGCCATGCCAATCGATGGTGACGGAAAAGATGCAACGCTTCAGAATTGGCGTCTATTACTACTCCTACGCCGTGCCCTCATTAAATGTGGATGGGCAGCCATCTCTATAAAGGAGGAAGGCCGACGAGTTCGTTCTCATCCGTCATTCCTTCCCCTTTTCATGGACCAGGAAGGGAGAAGAGGTCGCAGCCTGGAAGGGAACCCGGCGAGGGAGGAGGTTCATCGCCTAGAGGGGTACGTAACCCCGTCTGACCAGGCTAAGTCAGGCGCTCTCAGAATCCCCTATGAAGCGTACAATCTTCCGGTATATCCTCCATCGCCCCCCTTCCAACAGGGGTTTTCTGCATCATTGGGGAGCATGGAAGAGATCATATCGCACCTTTCCCGGGAGAGCATGGAGGAGATGGCTCCACATGTTTCACCGGAGAGCCCCGAGAAGACATTACATGCTTCGCCGGGGGCATGACAGAGATGATATCATTTGTTTCACCCGGGAGCATCTCCTGGTGGTTCATCTTCTGCCCATCTCCGAGTGGTCTCCCCCACCAGATTTCTCATTTCCCCGAATTTTGGGCATCGGCCATTAGTCGGTCCTGGAGTAGTTTATCATCTGAGGAGGAGTTGTGGCTGCTGCTCCCTCTTCTCTTCCCTTTGTATTTTGTAATTCATATTTATTCTTAAATATGAGTTGACTGTAAGAGGCAATCAGGGTTGTCGAATGGAACTGTTTTGCCCATGTGCACCCCAAGTCGTTCCTATTCCTCTTTCGTCCGTGAATGATCATGAGAAGGGAGGTCCCAGAAGTCCCAATCGCAGCTGAAAAGTTCAAGGATCCTGACCATAATAAAGATGTCTCCCCACTTACCCTCCACTGGAAGACGGCTCTGAGCTATGCGACCATGCGGGGATGCTAAAGCGATAGGGAAAAACCCGGGCAAAGGAGTGATCTCCTCTACTGAATCCACTGATTGTATCCACTATTCTTTGTATTCCCTTGTGATGACTATCAATGAATTTTCCCTAAAGATGAAGGAAAACACTTGTTACATCAGATGTGTAAGCGATTCGGGTAGTAACCAGATATTCTGCTAGTTTTACCTTGTCTGAGGATGCCTGTTTCATATTTAGTAGGTTGTGTGCTAACCTTCTGTCCTTTGGCCCCCTCCAATGCTCAATTAGAGGAGATAGGGGTTGCGTAGATCTTGGTCGGGTGTTCGTAGCATCCAGACCAAGCCTAAGTACCCCGGGCATCTGCTGCTCCGCGAGGTATTTAGGGTTTTTGTTTCATGGTTGGGAGTTCGTATCCCCCAAACCAAGCCTAAGTACCCTGGGCATCCGCAGCACCGCGAGGCATTAGGGTTTTTGTTTCTTGGTTGGGCGTCCGTAGCACCCAGACCAAGCCTATGTAACTCGGGCATCCGCAGCACCACGATGCATCAGGGTTTTGTTTCTTGGTTAGGCGCCTGTAGCACACACACCAAGCCTAAGTACCTCGGGCATCCGCAGCACCGCGAGGTATTAGGGTTTTGGTTTCTTGGTCGTGCATCCGTAGCACCCAAACCAAGCCTAAGTACCTCGGGCAACCGCATCACCACGAGGTATTAGGGTTTTGGTTTCATGGTCGGACATCCGTAGCACCCAGACCAAGCCTAAGTACCTCGGGTATCCGCAGCACCGCGAGGTATTAGGGTTTTGGTTTCTCGGTCGAGCATCCGTAGCACCTAGACCAAGCCTAAGTACCGCAAGCATCCGCAGCACCTCGAGGTATTAGGGTTTTGGTTTCTTAGCCGGGCATCCGTAGCACCCAGACCAAGCCTAAGTACCTCGGGCATCCGCAACGCTGCGAGGTATTAGGGATTTGGTTTCTTGGTCGGGCATCCATAGCACCCCGATCAAGCTTAAGTACCTCGGGCATCTGCAGCACCGCGAGATATTAGGGTTTTGGTTTCTTCGTCGGGCATCCGTAGCACCCAAACCAAGCCTAAGTACCTCGAGCATCCGCAGCACCGCGAGGTATTAGGGTTTTTATTTCTCGATCGGGCATCCGTAACACCCAGACCAAGCCTAAATATCCCGGGCGTCCACAACACCGTGAGGTATTAGGGTTTTGGTTTCTTGGTTGGGCGTCCATAGCACCCAGACCAAGCCTAAGTACCTCGAGCATCCGTAGCACCGCGAGATATTAGGATTTTGCTTTCTTGGTCGGGCATCCGTAGCACCCAGACCAAGCCTAAGTACCTCGAGCATCCGCAGCACCGCGAGGTATTAGGGTTTTGATTTCTCGGTCGGGCAACCGTAGCACCCCGACCTAGCCTAAGTACCCCGGGCATCCGCAGTACCACAAGGTATTAGGGATTTTGTTTCTTGGTTGGGCGTCCGTAGCACGCAGACCAAGCCTAAGTACCTCAGGCATCCGCAGCACCGCAAGGCATTCGATTATCTATTCGAGCACGTTTGTTGCTAACTTCGATATTGAAAACGTCACTGGATAAATCTAACGTGTAGATGCCATTGCACAAAGTTCCATTCCCATAAAGAACGCCATTTAAAGTTATGTAACAACAATTGTTACTGAAAGTTAAATGATAACCTTTTTCATTCAAACATGAAATAGATACAATGTTCTTTATTAATGAAGGAACAAAATAACAATTATCCAATTCTAAGACACGTCCAGTGGGGAGCTTTAGCAAATAGGTTCCGATGGCAACAGCAGCAATCTTTGCTCCATTTCCAACTCGCATATTTGCTTCTCCTTTGACAAGTCTTCTTCTATTCCTTAGCCCCTGTATGTCATTACATATATGTGAGCCACACCCAGTATCAAGTACCCAGGTATTTGAGGAAATAGAGTGACATTCAATAACGAAGATACCTGAAGAGGATGGGACATCAGATGCCTTCTTCTTCATGGACTCAAGATAAATCTTGCAGTTTCTTCGCCAGTGACCTTCCTTGCCACAGTGATGGCAAGTGCCTTTTGGTTTCTTTTCAGTCTTTTTGGCCTTTTTCTTCTTCCCTTTGTTCTGTTCTTTGGCCTTCCTCTTAGAACCTTTCTTCGAGGAACCAACTAACAGTACTGCTTTTTGATCCGGCTTTACAGAAGGCTCCACAGTCTTCAGCATGTTGATCAACTCAGGAATGGTAGTCTCCAGTTTGTTCATCCGATAGTTCATCACGAATTGTGAACAACTTTTGGACAGACAATTCAGAATTAAGTCAATACTTAGTTCATGATCCATTGCAAAACCGAGTGTGCTCAGTCGCTCAATGTACCCCAACATCTTTAACACAAACTGCGAGGCAGAAGTGCCTTCCTGCATCTTAGTGGTGAAGAGGAGTCTGGAGACTTCGAACCTTTTGGATCTCGCCTGCTCTTCAAACAACTCATGAAGATGGAAGATGATGGTATTAGCATCCATATGCTCATGCTGCTTTTGCAGCTCAGGTACCATAGAGGCTAGCATGATGCAGCTCGCAAGTTCAGAATCGGTTACATGTTTCTGATAGGCCAACAATTGGTCTGGAGTTGCATTCTCTGGAGGATGGGTGGGAAGTTGTTCTTCAAGGACATAAGCAAGCTTCTCTGCCTTGAGGACTATCCTTAGGTTTCGAAGTCAGTCCATGTAGTTCGGCCCAGTCAGTTTATTGGTGTCCAAAATGGAACGCAAGTTTATGTGAGAAGACATGATCAAGTGATTAACCTAGAAATACAAATTGAGATTATGTGAGAAGATTTATTAAAGAATGTATCAACATACATAAATTAAATCCTATTTATTTTACGAATTGAATCACCCTTATTATCAATTCGGGAGATCGTAGGAACATCTCCAAATAGGTTGATATCCAACCATAGATAAGAACAACCATGACTGTGGCCATCAAGCTATTCTTAGCTATGAAGGTAGGTAATTATACCGATTACATATCACATATATGTAACTATCACATTATGCTATCAACTAATTGAATGTTTGCATAAATCATTAAGTTGTTAACTCATTAACAAGTATGTATCATTATACATAGCACCTAACTGCACCTCTCTTTACATCGACCTTGGCTGTGGCACAACAAATCGATGCTCCAAGCTTAAGGCTGACCCATTAATCAAGAAATAGTTTTAATATGGTTGGAGCTCATTCAACCGTTTAGTTAGGCTTGGATGTGTCCAACAACCAAAACTAAGGATTGATCTCTGACTCCAACTATATTATTCATAAACTAATTCCATAGTTTGAACATGTTGAGGTTCAAGTTGGGCATGGATGTGTCCATCAACCCAATCAAGAAACAAAACTCTGATTCTAACCATATTAATGGAAGGTGTTAGCCTTAATATTTTGTAAGGGGTGTTTGGGTCTCATTCTTTTCTTAGCACATTCATGACATATGTCATGACTAACGATTTCCTTAATAAAGTATGTATGTGACTTAAGTTATCAAGTCTCATTAATTGAATTAGGAACCGGATTTCCTAATTCTAATCTCATACTATATTAAAGGAATTGTTTTGGGAAACAATTTCCTAAATTGTCATAATTAATTTCGGAAATAATATGTTCAAGACTTTGATTTCTCTAAATCAAATCTTATTAAATTAAGAGACAAATCCCTTAATTCAACTACATATTATTTTCATGAAAATCTCATTTAAGAAAACTCTATAGGAAACCATTTCCTAATTAATTTTGGAGACAACAATATGTAAGAGCATCACCTCTTAAAACATATTTTATTCATGGATTTAATTAATTACAACAAATCATTTTCTAAGGGTGGCTCCCCGAGGCTCAGATACCCAAAGAAAAATAATTGGTTGTAAATCCAATTGGACGGCTCCCCGAGGCTCAATCCAAATCAAACATGACAATTTCAATTAAAAAATTGGGAAATTAAATTACAACAACTAACTTTAAATTGGACGGCTCCCCGAGGCTCAATCCAAAATAAAGAATTTTGTTGTCAATTTAAAAACCAATTCAAATCTAATTGTCAATTAACTGTCCATGAATTTGTCTAGACTTTCTTAAAAGAAAGTGCCCAAAATTGCGAGATTTCAAAAATAGGTTTTCAGAATAATTGTAAGTTTCTGGTATAAAGAAAACTTACATATTTCCAAAATTGGAAAATTTCTAAAATAGAAAAATTTCCAAAATTGGAAAGTCTCCAAAGATGGGAAGTTTTTGAAATTATTATAAAATTTCAGAAAATAGAAAATTTCAAATGTTTGCGAAATTTCATGAGGATTTCCAAACTTTGAAATTTCTAAATCTAAAATTTATTATAATTTGAAAGTTTCCATAATTGAAAAATTTTTCCGAAATTGAGATCATGACAAAGTTTTCCACAAAATAATTATATGATTAAGTCGAACACTAACCGGCTCTGATACCACTGTTGGGACCGGGTGCATGTCGACAAGGATACGAGTTCGTAAAATTCAAAATTTTTACGTGCAGCGGAAGAGTTTGCATAAAATAATTTCCTAAATTATTTTAACTTCGTATCTAGCATGCAACCTTACATTGTGTTGACATAATCATAAAATAAAACTTTGCGGAAAAGTAAACAAATTTACCAAGTACCTCTCGTAACTCGAAGTAAGGGACGAGATCCAACCGTAGCGTCCCTTGGAAGCTCCGCCTCTATTCGCGTCCACGCCGAGTTCTCTTCGGGATGACTTCGCAAAGTCACGAGTTTTGTGCCGACGAGAACTACTAGATTCTCTATAGACACAACTTGAATGATCAAGAGAGGAGTTAGAAACTAACCAACAAGAAGTAACGGAATCGTATTCCGGAAGAAAGGAGTCGCTATCCGCTTCTTCTTCTTCGTGTTCGGGTTCTCCTTCTTCTTCAATGCTCACGGCAACCCTTGCCTTGGAGTAGTTGGGCGCCGGCCCTAGAAGGTGGAAGGTGACCGGCCTTGGGTGGAAGAAGATGGAAGGGGCGCCGGCCCTAATCTCCTTAGGGTTGGCGCCGGCCCTAGGCAAGAAAGGAAGAAGGAGAAGATAAGAGAAGAGAGAGAGGGAGAGCTCCAATTAATCTCTTGATTAATTGATGATTAATAAGGGCTAGCCTTTGGTTCCTTTATATAGTAGCAACTCCTTTGCTAAGTCTCCCTCTAAACCGAATTAACGGAATTAACGGAATTAGTTATAAGAAATTTATCCTATAAATTTTCTTATTAATTATTCCGTTTAAACCGAGTCTTTATTATAAACTAATTTATAATAAAAACTAATTCTTCTTCTCTTTAAATTATGGAATAAATTTTATAAGAAATTTATAAACTTTCTTATTATGGATAAATCAATTCATAATTGATTTTATAAAATTAAAATAAACCAATTCATGGATTATTTTAATCTTCCATAAAAGAATAAATTTCTATAAATTTTATTTATATAAATTTCTTTATACAAATTTATTTATCCATAATTTATAATATAAATCGCGCTAGATTTATTTTATTAATTAAACCAATTAAATTGGTTTTCTCCTTTTATTTGGCCGGCCACCAAAGAGGGGTTAACACCTTCTTTGGTCGGCCAAAACCAACCCGGACCGTCGCGAATTAAACTCATTTAATTCGCCCAAAAAGCCTTCAAAAGACTTAGCCATTTTTAGCTTCCATTGCGCCTCTGACTAACTCAGATTCGACTTATTTCTCTTGATCGGAAAATCCAATTTTCAACTCGTTTTAAATCCCTCGGATTACTCGTAGTGCGTCTGACTAAATAGGCTTTCGATTTATGTTGGCCGTCTATAATTAACCCATTAATTATAGAACGATCATGAGTGGCACCTAGTAGTACATCATGATCCCCAATTAATCGAAAGATCAACGGTTTGTCCTCAGAAGAAATTATTCTGAAACCCTTCAGCAGCTCTAATGAATCGTGCCTCATTCCCTTCACCATCTTATACCCACTTGGTTCAGGACACGGTCTATGGTGTCAGTCCCCACTAGGCTGACTACGTCACACCTAGCCCAAGTAGTGTCTTTCTCGTCCTTTGGATTTCTAATTACTCTCATGTATTTAAGAGACTCGCACTCTTAACATGATATGCTCTGGCCAGAGGCTTTGAGTAACAATTCGACGATAGGCCTGGGTATACATCTCCTCGCAAGGAGTGGTGAATCCTTTGTAGGCTGTTCAAACATCTTCGGGCACTTCGGCTTATACCCGATCATCCTGGGTCCACACCTCCTTGGAGATGCTTGCTTAAGATGTCAAAGTATAAGTCTCTATGACCAAGATGACTTGAACACCGCAAGTCAAAGGAACATCACACTTAAGCCGCAGTAAGATCTTCATTGACATATCTACATGTAGATTCCCATATGAAGTCTTACAGCTAGTCACTCCAATGAACTAGTTCCCTTAACTAGCATCCATGTTTATCTCCGGACATCCCAATGTCACCAGCCAGTGAGAATCAGCTGAATAGAGAATAACTCATGCTAGTCTCAACAGAATTGATAGTGTCCGTATTTATCAATTCATCGACTAGGGATATTTCCAACAATTCACATTTGCACATTTAGAGATAATCACTAGTTGTGATCCCATCACAAATTCTCTTATGCTGTGAATTGTATGGCGGACATTCAGTATATGAGTTTAAGATCCCAATCAAATACAAACATGTATACTCAAATAGTGAATTATCATTTATTAAAATAAATGTTTACAATCATAAGGCGATTGCCTTAGGACACTTCTCTCATATCACTAACAGCTTCTTCACCAATGACCGGAAAAAATCTCCTTCCGAGAGCCCTTGGGTACAAGCGTTGACGAGGATTTTTGACGTCGCACTTGGAACATTTTGTGCCACCCGGTTGAACCGCTGGATGCGCTCCTTGAGCGGCTCTTTCGGCTTCCGCTTGAGAGCGAATAGATTGAGTGTCGTCTTCTGGTTGCGACGGCTACTAGCGAAGTGGTGGAGAAAGGCGGTTCTAAACTCCATAAAGGAGTTGATAGAACCTGGGGGCAGCCGCTGGAACCATCGTTGGGCTGCTCCAGATAGGGTGTTCAAGAACACCCGACATTTTACACCGTCGGTATACTGGTGTAAGAGTGCCGCATTTTTAAACTTACAGACATGATCCTCTGGATCTGTCTTTCCGTCATAATTAGCAATCCCAGGCCCGCGAAATTGCTTCGGCATGGGATCTTCTACAATCTTGGATGAGAAAGGAGTACAGGGAGCCTTAGGGGAGGCCTTAGGTTCCTCCCTCTTCCCCTGTCCCTCTTCGTGTCTCAGCTCGCTAGAGGCTACCGAGTTGGCCTTCTCAATGTCTCCGGGAGAATCTCGCCGGTGATCCGGGGCTCCTCCGACGCGTCGCCCCGGTGGGGTGACGGATCTTCGCGGTAGGGGGTGCGAGATGGACATTCTGGGGATCTCCTCCCTCACAGAAACACCTCGTTGCGAGGCGGCTTGCTTGATTTGGTGTTGTTCGAGCTCCCCTTTGATGGTGTTGGCCACCAAGCGATCTAATTCCTCATTTGTCAGAACAATGGATTATCCCGCCGGCTCTGCCATCGGTGCTCCTTCTGGTGCTTTATTGGTTTCCCACAGACAACGCCAAACTTGTTCCAAAAGGAATCGACGTTGACGGCCAATCACCAGGGTTCAACCCACGCGGACGCTGATGCTAGAGGAAGAACTCACACCCTGCGAGATTAACACGAGCGTTAGGGGAACACGTCGGAGGTTGTCCAGCGGAGCCCACTCCGACGATCAAGTAATTTCCTCGATCCAAGAGATGAAGAGAAGTCAAAAAAGAGTAGATATGCGTGAAGTAGAGAGAGCCTAACCCTCTTTACCGGAGGGGTTGGAGTTCCTTTTATACTTGCGGCGACCGTCTCACGAGTCTCCATGATTTTTTCCACGTCACCCCAATTTTCGGTTACAAGATAACCTTTGCAACGGTCCAAGCCGTCATTAAGTTTGGACCATTGTGATAATTATGGGTCCTGATGACTCCGCGATAATTGGGGATGGTTATCCGCATATCCGAAGAAAGGAGGACCGTTCCATGAGGTCGAATGCTTCTTGAGCTCCGCTTCCCCGAGCTGATCTCGGGGTCTTCTAGCCTGGGGGGTCCCGGGCATTTTGCTTTCTTGAGGTGGTCTCTAGGCCCTGGCTTCCCGAGGTGATCTCAGGAGTGCGCCCTCTGATTTGATCTCTGGGGCGTGTCTACCCGCGGGGGGTCTCGGGGACCTGGCTTCCCGAGGTGATCTCAGGAGCTCCGGAAAGAGTGTCGTTTAGACTCGCTAAATCTTGTCACACAGCTTCTTCAGTCCACGTATCAGCCACGGGGTACTCAACCACGTCACAAACCAAACATGATTTCTTGAAAATCGTATTTTCTACAAAAAATGAAAATGGAAAACAACCCTACGAAACGGAGTCTTATCTTCCTTCATTCGATTTTTTTTGAATCTAGATATTATTAGTAGACCTTAGTAAAATTTTTCTCGAATTTTTTAAAGTGTTTTTGAATTTTAAACATTTATTCTTCAAAAATTCTACTTTGTCAGTATTTAATTTATTTTTGGACATAGATAACATTTTTTAAGTCAAAAATTTTTGTATAATCTTAAAACTCTATTTTTCAATTATACAAATTTTTTTAAAATTTTCTAACATATTTTCGATTTTCTATGATTTTTCTATTGAAATTTGATTTTTAGCATTAAATTTCGATAAAAAATTATTTTTATCAAATCTGATTTTCCTAAATCTACTCATCATTTGTTGACCTTAATATAATTTTTTTGATTTTTTGATATAATTTTGAATTTTGAAAATTCAATCTTCAAAATATTAATTTATAACTATTTACATTTGTGCAAAAGTTTTCAATTCTTTTCCAAAGAAATTTTTTTTCAAAAACAAAAAAAAGCAAAAACAAAAAGAATGCTTAGAAATTATTTCATTCATATTTTCTATCTTTTTTCTTTCCCTAGTTTTTTGTTGTGCCCCATTGTTTGCTGTGATCAAAGGGGAAGAATAGTTTAAGTTCAGGTGGAAATTGTAGTTTTAATTTACAAATATTTCTTTTATGCTTAATTATTAGTTAGTGTTATTTTTTTAGTTTAACCCTAACTGAACTTGAGCTGATACACATCAATAAAGGGGGAGATTGTTGGTGCCCCGATTGATTTTGATGTGATCAACCAAGTTAGGTTAGGTCCTATTGTAGTTTTGATCCCTCTGTCTAACTGTATAGGAACTTAGGAGCGGAGGAAGTCGAGCGTAAGAAGCGGTGGACAAGAAGGATTGTACGGGAAAGTGAGTCATCGGACTCGATGCATCTGAGGTACATGGAAGCTACAGAAGAGTACACCGGTGGAGCAAGAAGGACGTGTGCGAAGTCCGAGGGACGAGAAGCCAGGAGGAAGGGCGCTCGAGGGGCGGAAGGCCAAAGTCAGGTTCGGGTGAGCATAACTCTGGTTGACCAAAAATCATCGAAACAAAGCGTCTACCAAAAAAACAACTCTGTTGACTTTAACCAAGTCAAAGTTTTGACTTGGACCATATTTGACCAAAAATGTTGGAGAAGCATGGCGGCTTGACCGAAGACTTTGACCAAGCAACATACGTGGCTAGCTTGCATGCATAGAAGCTTCTACCGTTTAAAAGATTAGCCTTATCTTTTAATACGATAAACTTTATAAAAGATAAAATTTATCGTTTAATCAACGGTTAAGGATTAAATTTATCTACATTCAATTAAATGATAATTACTATCATTTAATCGGAAAGAAGCTTCTACCGTTTAAAAGATTAACCTTATCTTTTAAAATGATAAGCTTTATAAAAGATAAAATTTATCTTTTAATCAACGGTTAAGGATTAAATTTATCTATGATCAACGGTAATGATTAATTTCCTTAGCCAATAAATAGGCTTAGAAATTAAAGTGATTTTCAACATATTGATTGTAATTCTTCTAGCTTCTGTCTTGTGCTACAAAGTTTGTAAAAGACTTCTCCGCCAGAAGGAGTTTTTCATCGTGAGCTTTCAACCGTCTTAGATTAGCAACCACCTAGGTTGCAATCAAGTAATTTCTATATCATAGCCTTTCTACTAGTTGAGTTAGTTTATGCTTATCTTATTTAATTGTAGCAACTAATCTGAAATCTTTGTAAACTGCACAAAAGATTTATTTTTATTTTACAGCGGCAATTCACCCCCCCCCCCTCCCCTTGCCGGTCCACCTCAACCCGATAAAATGGACTTTTCTAATCTACATACTATGTGTTTTGAGTCTAAGGACTCAAAGTTCTCCGGTTGCACCATATATATAGACTCCTCTATGTCTTCATTGAGGAATGTAGTTTTTACATCCATTTGATGTAGCTCCAAATCAAAATGAGCTACAAGTGTCATGATTACCCTAAGAGTGTCTTTCACCAACACAGGTGAGAAAGTCTCCTTATAATTAATATCTTCCTTCTGAGTGAATCTCTTGGCAACAAGACGAGTCTTATACTTTTCGATATTGCCCTTCGAGTCCCACTTGGTTTTAAATATTCATTTACAACAAACGGGTTTCAAACCTTCACCCAAGTCGACAAGTTCCCAAATGTCAATATCTGTCGTAAACTTCAACTCTTCTTTCATGACGTTAATCCACCTTTTAAGGTTTGAATATTGTTTGACTTATTGGAAAGATGTATAATCACTTTCCAACCCTATATCAAAATCATGCTCTTGGAGATAAACATAATCATGAGAATTCGTGATTCTCAGTTCCCTTGTGGATTGCCTTAAGGGCACTTGTATTTGAGGTGGTTGAGGTACTTACTCATCAATATGATGTAATATTTCAATTTCAGTGGTAGGCTCCTTCAATTGCATTAAAGATGTCATGGAAATATCTTGGTTCAATACGCTTACTGGATGTGTAATATCCATAATGTGCGGTATGGAAACCATACCACTACTGATCGTACTAGTAGTGACCATAGGAGGATCGCCAATGCTTTCCTTAAAAGATACTTCCCTGATTTTATCACTGCCACTATTCTCAATGAATTTGGTAATTCTCATTTTGAAGAAGGATTTATTAGAGGGATCATAAAATTTATACTCCTTTGATTTCTCAGAGTAACCTAATAAATTGTAGCTAATAGTTCTTGAGTCTAGTTTCCTTTCATTACGCTTTAAGGCCTAGCCTTAGCTGGACAACCATAGACGTGTAAATGCCTAATGCTAGACTTCTTACCCGCTCACATCTCAAATGAGGTTTTAGTTACTGTCTCACTAGGTACTCAATTGAGTAGGTAAACTACAGTCTTGAGTGTCTCACCCCACAAAGACTCCGATAGAGAAGTAAAAGTCATCATACTTCTCACCATGTATTTTAGGGTTCGATTGTGACGCTCAACTATACCATTCACTGAGTGTACCAGACATGGTATACTAAGGCATAATCCTACACTCAACAAAGTAATTTGCAAAAGGTCTTAGACGTTGTTCACCTGATCCATCATATCGATTGTAATATTCTCCTCCGTGGTCGGATCGGACGGCTTTAATTTTCTTACCTAGTTGAAGTTCAACTTAGGCTTTGAAAATTTTGAAGATGTCTAAAACTTACGACTTCTCATGAATAAGGTACAGATAGCTAAATCTAGAATAGTCGTCTATGAAGCTAATAAAATATAAATGCTCATTCCAAGAGGCCTTAAGAAATGATCTATATATGTTCGTATGTATTAGCTCTAAAACGCCACTATAACGGTTAGTCTCTTTGTTCCTTTTGTTAGTTGTCTTCCCCTTAATACACTCTATGCAGACATCAAAGTCTGACATGTCAAGAGAATCGAGAATTCCATGTGACATTGACCTTTCTAGGCATTGTTTGGATATATGTCCTAAACGTCTATGCCATAGCATAGAAAATTTCTCGTTGGTCAATTTACGTTTTGTACCTATATTATGCATTACTACGTTGTCAACCGTAGGAGTAAGGGTGTTTAATTTATAAATCTTATCAATCAGGGAAGCATTATTAATTAAAATTAAATTAAAGAAAATACTAAATATTCCATTTCCAAATGAACAAGAATAACCTGATTTTTCTAAACAAAAAATTAAAATTAAGTTACGTCTGAAAGACAGTATAATGAATGTATTATCTAAATCCAAATAGACATCAGTTCCTAAATAAAGCCTAAAAATACCAATAGACACTATTACAGTCTGTTTTACATTCCCCATATAGATGTATCTTTCACCATCAAGTGAAAATCGGCTCTTGAGACAACCCCTACATAGTAACACTTATGTGAGTAATAGCACCCGTATCTATCCACCAAGTATCAGTGGATACAATAGTTAAATTGACTTCCAAATTAACAATGTTGAGAAGTTTACCCTTCTTTACACGCTAGTTGGCGTACTTGAGATGGTCTTTTATCATATAAAAGAAATAAGTAGATTCCTTATCATGCTTCCAGAATCTATCCACCAGAATCTGTAGTTTGCTTTTCTTTTCCTTTGTTATTGATTCTCTTTCACTTCTTGCTCATACTTTGAGAACCAGATGCTATGTGAGCACTCTCAGATGTCTCAATCTTTAGTCTCTACTCCTTTTGCACGCATTGAGTAATGAGCTAATTCAATATTCACTTTTTCTTTTGAGTATTATACGATATCTTAAAAGGAGTGAACCGTGCAGGAAAAGATATCAAGATGAAATACACTAACATACTCTCAAACATATCGAATTTTAGTACTTTTAAACTTGTCGCTATATTTGACATCATCATAATGTACTCTCTTATGTTTTCTTTACCACTGTACCGCATGGTTACTAACTTCGTAAGAAGTGTGGTAGTCTCGACCTTTTCATTTGAGGTGAATCGGTCTACCAGTTGGTTAAGGAAACTCCTAGCATCTTCTCTCTCTATTATTGATGTTGGGACCGGGTGCATGTTGACATGGATACGGGTTCGTAATTTAAAAAAATAATTACGTGCAGCGGAAGAATTAACATAAATAATTTCTCAAATTATTTTAACCACGTATCTAGCATGCAACCTTATGATGTGTGGACATGATCATAAATTAAAATTTTACAGAAAGTACACTAATTTACTCAATACCTCGCGTAACTCGAAGTAAGGGACGAGATCCAACCGTAGCGTCCCTTGGAAGCTCCGCCTCTATTCGCGTCCACGCCGAGTTCTCTTCGGGATGACTTCGCAAAGCCACGAGTTTTGTGCCGACGAGAACTACTAGATTCTCCAAAGGCACAACTAGAATATCAAGAGAGAGAGATGGAAACTAACCACCAAGTAACGGAATCAAGATTCCGGGGAAAGGAAGGAAGGAGTCGCGACCCGCTTCTTCTTCTTCTTCGGCGCCTTCTTGGTGGAGTTGCCTCACGGCAACCCTAGGAGCAACTTCTAGGGCCGGCGCCCACTTGGAGAGGGAGAGGGAGAGAAGGAGAGGAAGAGAGGCTAGGCAAGAATCCTTGATCACTTGAATTGATTTCCAAGCCTTGCCTATGCACCTTTATATAGTAGCCTCTTTATCGCCAAGTCTCCTCTTAACGGAATAAATTTTCATAAGAAATTTATCTTATAAATTTTTCTATGAATTATTCCATTATGCCAAGTTTTTATTATAACTTAATTTATAATAAAAACAACCATGTCTCCCCTTTTATTATGGAATAAAATTTACAAGAAATTCATTATATAAATTTTTCTTATCATGGAAAAATCAATTCATAATTGATTTTATAAAATAAAATAAACCAATCCATGGTTCATTTTAATTTCCATAAAAAGAATAAATTTCTATAAATTTCTTTATATAAATTTATTTATCCATAATTTTATAAAACAAATCGCGCTTGATTTATTTTATAATTTAAACCAAATAAATTGGTTTCCCTCCTTTATTGTGGCCGACCAAACCAAAGAGGGTGGGCACCCTCTTTGGCCGGCCATACCAAGCCAAAACCCTTACGAATTAAACTCATTTAATTCATCCAATAAGCCTTCAAAAGACTTAGCCATTTTAAGCTTCCGATGCGCCTCTGATAATTTCAGATTCGACTTATTTCTCTTGATTGGAAAATCCAATTTTCAACTCGTTTTAAATCCCTCGGATTACTCGTAGTGCGTGTGACTAAATAGGCTTTCGATTTATGTTGGTCGTCTATAATCAACTAATTATAGAACGATCATGAGTGGCACCTAGTAGTACATCATGACCCCCAATTAATCGAAAGATCAACCGTTGACCTCAGAAATAATTCTGAAACCCTTCAGCAGCTCTAATGAATCATGCTTCATTCCCTTCACCATCTTATACCCACTTGGTTCAGGACATGGTCTGTGTGTGTCAGTCCCCACTAGGCTGACTACGTCACACCTAGCCCAAGTAACGTTCTCTCGTCCTTTGGATTCTAATTACTCTCATGTATTTAAGAGACTCATACTCTAAACATGTCATGCTCTTGCCAGAGGCTTTGAGTAACAATCCGACGATAGGCCTTGGGTATACATCTCCTCGCAAGGAGTGGTGAATCCTTTGTAGGCTGTTCAAACATCTTCGGGCACTTCGGCTTATACCCAACCATCCTGGGTCCACACCTCCTTGGAGATGCTTGCTTAAGATGTTAAAGTATAAGTCTCAATGACCAAGATGACTTGAACACCGCAAGTCAAAGGAACATCGCACTTAAGCTGCAGTAAGAACTTCACTGACATGTCTATATATAGACTACCATGTGAAGTTTTACAGCCAGTCACTCCAATGAACTAGTTCCCTTAACTAGCATTCATGTTTATCTCCGGACATCCCAATGTCACCAGCCAGTGAGAATCAGCTGATTAGAGAATAACCCATGCTAATCTCAACAGAATTGATAGTGTCCGTATTTATCAATTCATCGACTAGGGACAATTTCAATACTTCACAATTGCACATGTGGAGATAATCACTAGTTGTGAATTCATCACAAATTCTCTCATGCTGTGAATTGTATTGCGGACATTCAGTAAATGAGTTTAACATCCCAATCAAATACATAAACATGTATACTCAAATAGTGAATTTTCATTTATTAAAATAAATGTTTACAATCATAAGGCGATTGCCTTAGGACACTTCTCTTATATTACTAACAAACTCCCACTTGGCCTAATGTCAATCGCTACGGTATCCAATACCACATGCTCTAACATGACCCTCAAACTTGCTCTGAGGCAAGGCCTTAGTTAAAGGATTCGCTAAATTCCTTTCAGTGGGAATTTTCTCAATTTGTATATCATTCCTACTTATAATCTCTCTGATCAGATGATAGCGGCGAAGCACGTGTTTGGATCGCTGATGAGACCTTGGTTCCTTTGCTTGTGCAATAGCTCCATTGTTGTCGCAATAAACCGGCACTGCTTCATCAATGGTTGGAACCACACCAAGTTCGGAGACAAACTTCTTGATCCAGACTGCTTCCTTTGCTGCTTCCGAAGCTGCGATATATTCCGCTTCCGTGGTAGAATCCGCTATGGTGTCTTGTTTGGAACTCTTCCAACTTATTGCGCCTCCATTCAAAGTAAATACGTATCCAGACTGAGATTTGGAGTCATCCTTATCTGTCTGGAAACTGGCATCTGTATACTCACGTATTACCATATCTCCTTCTCCATATATTAGGAACACATCCTTAGTTCTTCTTAAGTACTTAAGGATTGTCTTGATAGCCGCCCAATGTACATAACATAGCATACATGATAGATCCTATCGCGGATGCATAAGGAATCTTATTCATGCAAATCCTCTTGTCTTCTGTGCGCGGACACATAGACTTTGAAAAGTTGATCCCATGCCTGATGGGAAGGTAACCTTTCTTGGATTCCGACATGCTAAACCATTTTAGCACTCGGTCTATATATGTAGACTGCGAAAGACCAAGCAACCGTTTTGATCTATCTCTATAGATTCTAATCCCAAGGATATAGGTTGCTTCTCCCAGGTCTTTCATGGAGAAAGTTTTGGACAACCAAATTTTAACTGATTGTAAGACTGATATATCGTTTCCTATAAGCAATATGTCATCGACATATAGCACTAGGAATACGACTGCACTCCCACTAACCTTCTTGTACACACAAGGTTCGTTAGGATTTTGTGAGAAATCAAACTCTTTGATTGTCTCATCAAAACGGATGTTCCAGCTCCTGGATGCTTGCTTCAGTCCATATATGGATCGTCGAAGCTTGCATACTTTGGTTTTATCAACCGATGTGAAACCTTCAGGTTATATCATGTATACATCCTCAAGCAGGTTTCCATTAAGGAAAGCTGTTTTCACATCCATTTGCCATATCTCATAATCATAATGAGCTGCTATGGCTAGGAGCATCCGAATGGATTTAAGCATAGCTACTGGCAAATAGGTTTCGTCATAATCAATTCCTTGTTTCTGACGATATCCTTTTGCCACTAATCTAGCCTTAAAGGTAACAACATTACGTTGCATGTCGGTTTTCTTCTTGAAAACCCACTTGCACCCTATGGGCTTAATCCCTTCAGGTGGGTTAACCAAGTCCCATACTTGATTTTCGTACATGGAATCCATTTCTGACTTCATGGCTTTAAGTCATTTGTCCCTTTCTGAATTTTTCAAAACATCTTCATAACTGATAGGTTCGTCATCGCTTATGAGTAACATGTCGTTCGATTCACTTATGAGAAATCCATATCTCTCTGGAATATTGCGTGTCCTATCAGACCTACGAAGAGGTGGTGTTGTTTTAGATTCAACTGATAGCTCATCATTATGAGTTATTGGTTGTGGGTCTGGACTAGGTGTCTCTGTAATGTATATTGGAGTTTCTTGAACTTCATCAAGTTCAATGCCACTCCCACTGTTTTCTTGTAAAAGAAATTCTTTTTCCAGAAATACAGCATGCCTTGAAACAAACACCTTTTGTTCCAAGGGATGATAGAATTGGTAACCCTTTGTTTCCTTAGGGTATCCAATAAATAGACATTTATCAGACTTAGCATCCAATTTGTCTGATACAGTCCGCTTCACATAAGCAGGACAACCTCATATCTTAAGGTGAGTTAAGTGGGGTTTCTTACTATTCCATGTCTCATATGGAGTAGTAGAGACTATCTTGGTCGGGACTCTATTTAGCAAGTAAACAGCTGTCTTAAGTGCATAGCCCCAAAAGGATTTTGGAAGAGTTGCATGATTCATCATCGACCTAACCATGTCCATCAAGGTTCGGTTGCGCCTCTCAGATACACCATTATGCTGTGGTGTATACGGCGGAGTCCATTGGGACAATATCCCATTGTCCCTAAGATAATCTTGAAACTCTTGACTTAAGTATTCACCACCCCGATCGGATCAAAGTATCTTAACATTTTTGCCAAGCTGTTTCTCTACTTCATTTCTGAACTCTTTGAATTTCTCAAAAGCTTCAGATTTGTGTTTCATCAAGAACACATACCCGAATCATGAGTGATCATCGATAAAGGCGATGAAGTAGCTATAGACATTGGTTCACATACATCAGTATGTATTAGACCAAGCAATTCTCCCACTGGATTACCCTTTCCGGAAAAGGGTAATTTGGCCATCTTGCCTTTTAAGCATGATTCGCATGTATCAAATGAACCGGGTTCAAATGATTCCAGAATTCCACATCGGTGTAATTTGGTCATGCATTTCTTACTTACATGGCCAAGACGACAATGTCACGTGTAGGAGTCTATTCGATTATCTATTCGAGCATGTTTGTTGCTTACTTCGATATTGAAAACGTCACCGGATAAATCTAACGTGTAGATACCATTGCACAAAGTTCCATTCCCATAAAGAACGCCATTTAATGTTATGTAACAATAATTGTTACTAAAAGTTAAATGATAACTCTTTTCATTCAAACATGAAATAGATACAATGTTCTTTATTAACGAAGGAACAAAATAATAATTATTCAATTCTAAGACACGTCCAGTAGGGAGCTTTAGCAAATATGTTCCGATGGTAACAGCAGCAATCTTTGCTCCATTTCCAACTCGCAAATTCGCTTCTCCTTTGACGAGTCTTCTTCTATTCCATAGCCCCTGTATGTCATTACATATATGTGAGCTACACCCAGTATCAAGTACCCAGGTATTTGAGGAAATAGAGTGACATTCAATAACGAAGATACCTGAAGAGGATGGGGCATCGGATGCCTTCTTCTTCAAGGACTCAAGATAAACCTTGCAGTTTCTTCGCCAGTGACCCTCCTTGCCACAGTGATGGCAAGTGCCTTTTGGTGTCTTTTCAGTCGTTTTGGCCTTTTTCTTCTTTTCTTTATTTTGTTCTTTGACCTTCCTCTTAGAACCTTTCTTCGAGGAACCAACTAACAGTACCGTCTTCTGATCCTGCTTTACAGAAGGCTCAATAGTCTTCAGCAGGTTGAGCAACTCAGGAATGGTAATTTCCAGCTTGTTCATCCGATAGTTCATCACAAATTGTGAATAACTTTTGGGCAAACAATGCAGAATTAAGTCAATACTTAGTTCATGATCCATTGCAAAACCGAGTGTGCTCAGTCGCTCAATGTACCCCAACATCTTTAACACAAACTGTGAGGCAGAAGTGCCTTCCTGCATCCTAGAGGTGAAGAGGAGTCTGGAGACTTCGAACCTTTCAGATCTCGCCTGCTCTTCAAACAACTCATGAAGATGGAAGATGATGGTATAAGCATCCATATGCTCATGCTGCTTTTGCAGCTCAGGTACCATAGAGGCTAGCATGATGCAACTCGCAAGTTCAGAATCGGTCACATGTTTCTGATAGGCCACTAACTGGTCTGGAGTTGCATCTTCTGGAGGACGGTTGGGAAGTTGATCTTCAAGGACC
>JAGFNQ010002846.1:0-15793 GCA_024364735.1 Boesenbergia rotunda
GCCTTCCAACTCTTAACCGTGTTCCATCAAAGGCTGTAGTAAAGACACCATATCAGATATGGACTGGGAAGAGTCCCCAGATGTCTTTTATGAGAATTGGGGTTGTGAAGCTTACGTACGACGTCAAGTTTCAGAAAACTAGGACCCCAAATCTGACAAGTGCTATTTTGTAGGATATCCCAAGGAAACGAAGGAATATTACTTCTACATTCCCAGTCAGCACAAAGTGTTTGTGGCAAAAACTGGGGTTTTTCTAGAAAGAGACTTTGTTTCTAGAAAAACTAGTGGGAGTACGTTCGATCTTGAAGAACTTCAAGATATGGACCATAGCACTGAGGCCTTGATGGAGGTTGAACAGGAACCACAAAATGTTGTGGATCATGAGGTTGTTACACAAGGAGTTATGGAACAACAGCCTGTTCAAGTAGACCTACCTCTTCGCAGGTCTGGTAGGGTACGTCATCAGCCTGAGAGATATTCATTTCTCTTGTCTGATGATAATGACGTTGTGCTCATTGAGAATGAGCCTACAACCTATCAGGAAGCTGTGATGAGCCCAGACTCTGAGAAATGGCTTGAGGCCATGAGATCCGAGATGGATTCCATGTACACCAACCAAGTTTGGACCTTGGTTGATCCACCTGAAGGGGTAAAACCCATTGGGTGTAAGTGGGTCTTTAAGAGAAAGACTGACATGGGAGGACTTATGCATACCTATAAGGGTAGACTGGTAGCAAAGGGTTTCAAACAAATTCATGGTATTGACTATGATGAAACCTTTTCTCCAGTAGCGATGTTTAAGTCCATTCGGATCATGCTTGCTATTGCAGCATACCACGATTATGAGATCTGGCAGATGGATGTCAAAACCGCGTTCCTGAATGGGAACCTACTCGAGGATGTGTACATGACACAACCTGAGGGTTTTGTAGATCCAAAGCATACTGGCAGAGTATGCAAGCTGCAAAGGTCCATTTATGGACTAAAGCAAGCTTCTCGGAGCTGGAATCTTCGATTCGATGATGCAATCAAACAGTTTGGTTTCATCAAGAATGAAGATGAACCCTGTGTCTACAAGAGGGTTGAAGGAAACATAGTATTCTTCCTCATATTGTATGTGGATGACATACTACTCATTGGGAATGATATTCCTATGCTTCAGTCTGTGGAGACTTGGCTGGGGAATTGTTTCTCAATGAAGGACTTAGGTGAAGCAGCCTGTATTTTAGGCATCAAGATCTATAGAGATAGATCTAAGAGATTGCTTGGCCTAAGTCAGAGTACATACATTGACAAGGTCTTACTTCGGTTTGCCATGCAGAATTCCAAGAAAGGATTTCTGCCTATGTCACATGGTATGAGTCTTTCGAAGACTCAAAGTCCCTCTTCTAGAGAGGAGAGAGACCGCATGGATCAGATCCCTTATGCCTCGGCCATAGGATCTATCATGTACGCCATGCTATGTACTCGTCCTGATGTCTCGTATGCTTTAAGTATGACGAGTAGATACCAGTCAGATCCAGGTGAGCGTCACTGGATAGCGGTCAAGAATATTCTTAAGTACTTGAGAAGGACTAAAGAATATTTCTTGATATTTGGAGGCTCAGAGGAGCTATCTGTAAAAGGTTATAGTGATGCCAGCTTCCAAACCGACCAGGATGATTATCGGTCGCAGTCAGGGTTCGTATTTTGTCTGAATGGCGGGGCTGTGAGCTGGAAGAGTTCGAAGCAGGACACAGTTGCTGATTCTACAACAGAGGCTGAGTATATTGCTGCATCAGAAGCAGCAAAGGAGGCAGTTTGGATCCGCAAGTTCGTTGCAGAGCTTGGGGTGGTTCCTAGCATTGCAGATCCCATAGAGCTCTATTGTGACAATAATGGAGCTATAGCGCAGGCTAAGGAACCTCGCTCACACCAGCGGACCAAACATATACTACGGCACTTCCATCTCATTCGAGAGATCATCGATAGAGGAGATGTGAAGATATGCAGAGTACCCTCAGAGGCTAACGTCGCAGATCCCCTGACCAAGGCTTTGGCACAGAGAAAGCATGATGGTCACACTAGATCATTGGGTATTAGATACTACAGTGATTGGCACTAGTGCTAGTGGGAGATTGTTAGTGAGAGCCCTAGAGCCAATCATGTGATGATTATATAGACTCATTTGTATCATATTCCTGTGTAATAAATAAAGGCATGTTTATGGTTATTATACTTACGTGTATTTGTGCCGAATAGCTAAGCATAATAATGTCCTTGAGTAGAAGATTCTTATCTATATCAATCGATTAGTTGAATCGATAGTGAGATGATATAGAAAACACTACTCTAAATAATTCCTAGTCAAGTATTAACATTCAAGGACAATGTTGATACGTAGAGGCTAGCATGTAAGTCAACATGATGACTTGATCTCACAAGTCATGGATATAGAGATATCAAGTTGACACATGGGTATGCATTGGAGAATGTATACTGAATGACCCGCCATGAGAAAGTATCATGGATCGTTATATGAGTGTCATATACTTTCTCATGTGGCTATTAGTATGACTATTAGTCCTTGGACCTGAAGTCACCATGGATTCCTACATAAGGAGTTACGTACTTTGGCTTCGTCAAACGTCACCCGTAAATGGGTGGACTATAAAGGCGATTACTGCGTATGTAACAAATTATGGAGAGGGATGTGAGTGATGTAGATGGGATCTATCCCTCCTATATGACGGGAGCGATATCGTATTCTTGATAGAGTTAGACCACAAAGTGCATGGCCATGCCCAAGTGAGTCAATATGAGATATTGAGCTCATTTGATTAGTGTGAGTCTACTTGGAGTTCAAGATATAGATTGACTCGAGGATGACACGGTCTATGCCTCAATTGAGTCAATCTAGATATCAAGGATAGAGGGACATTATCATATATTGTGAGAGTCACAATTATTAGTCACAAGGTGATGTTGGATCTCAACATTCTTGTAACTTGGGTAGCAATGATGTGTTGCTAGATACCGCTCATTGCTTATGTTTCTAAGAGGTTAGAAGCATTGCCAACGTTACAAGAACCTATAGGGTCACACGCAAAGAACAAATAGATGGAGAAGAAATGGAGTCAAGTTTGACTTGACTATTTATGGAAAGTCCATAAAAGGCAAGTTTGACTTGACCTAAATCCAAATCAAGTTTGACTTGACTTGGTTCCACTTCAAGTTAGACTTGACATGGGAGAAGAAATGGAGTCAAGTTTGACTTGACTATTTATGGAAAGTCCATAAAAGGCAAGTTTGACTTGACCTAAATCCAAATCACCTCACCTTGAATTGACCAAGTGATGACTTGGCTTGGTTTTTGACTAAGTGTGTATGCCACATCATTTCCAAGGTGGTAACCCCTCCCATTTGAATTTGAATTCAAATGGAGGAGGTTATGGCATGTTATGGCCGGCCACTTAATGGCCATTAATGGCCATTAAGTGGCCGGCCACAAATGGTGAACAAAAAGGGATTTGGGTTCCCTTTTTCGTGTGTGGCTCTTCTTCTTCCTCTGGATTTTTCTTTTGAAGTTCTTGCTATACTTCTCCTCTTGTCGAAACCTAGAAGGTGCTAGCACACCTAAGGTTTTGATCCATCTATTTTGTTCGCGTGGATACATATAGAGGAGTGTCTGCCTTGATACTCTACGAGATCCGACGGCTTTTGGACAAGCGGGAAAGCGAAGGGCTACGCATCAAGGGTAATGGTTCTATCATGTAGATCTAATGTAGATTTAGTAGCGAAACTCGTACTCGTAATTTATTTTATGTTCGCACGGATCCCGTGGCCGAACTTCTGGGGTTTCCGCAACGCAAAAAGCGGTTTTTGCGGCCTAGAATGACTAACAATTCTTTGAGGGCAGTCGATGGATATTTGAATCAAACGATTGATACATCTGGAACTGCAGTTTCTAGATTTTAGAAACACTGATCAAGTATACAAATACATTCCAATTCAACTACACAACAATTATAGAACTCACAATCATAATAACTATCATAATTGGACTCAATCATACTCCATTTAGCATGCATTTCAAATTTAATATCTTCTTGCGGAATAAACATAACTAACATGACACATAAATCATGAACTCAAGGAATACTCACAGTTCTACTATTTTAGAGCTTGGAACATTAGATAAAACTTATCCCAAAGGATCTCACTTCACGGTTCCGCCGCCACTGATATAAATCATCCATCCTTTGGCCTCCTTGCCTTACATCCTTTTTTACCTTTATCTATAATAAAAAGATGCAACTATAAGCAAATTGCTTAGTAAGTAGATACCTATTCTCACAAAACATGCAATCGATGCTAAGCATGCTCATGCTTTCGTTAAAACATGCTTGTAACAGAAAATGTTGTTCTTCAACATGAAAAATGTTCCCGAATACATTTGTAACAAATGCTTGCATTTGAAAACTTTGCTTGAACTGAAAAATGCTTAACTTGCTTGAAATACATTGTCACGCCCCGAGACCCTGGAGCCACTGATCCAATATAAAATCGAACAGCACCTCTCCTGTCCGGCGGACAATTTACACATACATACAATATCCAAATCACACACAATGTATATATTTGGCCTCAGGCCACCAAAATAGATAAACACAGCATAAAAGCACCAGACAACTAAGTAAATCATACCTGACTGTGGACCGGTCCGACTTATGACAAAACAACCAATACATAAACCCCTTAGGGCACACAACAACACTCCCAAGACATATACAAATCCAATAACTGAATATGAAAATATAGGCACTACTAAGTACAAAACAAACTTTATCGTCGCGATGGGTAGGGACTGGCTGCTGGGCTCTTCTGGCGACTCCAAGTATCTCAACCTGAAATTAAAACATATGGCAACGGTGTGAGTCCATAAACTCAGCGAATACCTAGTAGATATGCATAGTACGTTATAATAACAATAGGAGTCTACGCTGATACAATATCATATGAACAATAGGAAAGGGTATACTGAAGATACTGAATAAAGATACATATCCGAATCCATCTATCCTGCAGAGGGTGAAATAAATCCCTATGGAACAAGTATAACATATAATCCAAGATAAACAGGTATCCAGTATATGCATGTCAAACAAGTGCATAAATCAAGTGCAGCAAACAATGCACGATGCAAAATATGCACATGGTGCAATGACATGTGTCACCCCCTAGTCCCAGTTAGGATTATCGTCCACGATGTCCGCGTGAGTAGAGCTGTGGCAACCTGTACGCACCCTGCCATCACTGCTCCAAAGTGACCGGGTGGACAGGATGCTGGCGGAGACCACGCTCCTACCCCAAGCAATGGGGGAGTCTAGCTCTCATCTCCTCGTGGCTCAGTACGAGAAGGGATCCCTGGCTGCTACCACGCCCGCAACCACCCTCCACATAGTGGCCGAATGGAGCAATACAGGGCAAATGCACACATTCTACGGTATCCACTAACCCATGAGTGGCCGTGTGCGCATATTATGTACCGAAAGACGATAGGCTCAACCACATGGGAGTCGCTGATCACCGGCATGCAACAATGCAGAGATGGTGTATAATAGATACACATACCTCCCTCACCAAGTCCTCAGTATACTAAGTCTCAATCTGAAATCCTATAACAGGAAATACTGGTGACCTACAAGGTATACTGGCCGGAAATTACAGATCCGTCATGTCAAATACAAGAGATACATCTCGATATCTAAGCATACATATAGATATGACAATACCTGAGACTGTATGGAACTAACAGCATAATAACTCAGAGATAAACAACAAGTATCGAGAACAAGCCTAATAAAACAAGGATAGCGTCTAATCTTACTGCTATCTATAACAAACCATGCATAGCAATAAGACAATATCTAAAAGATAAGTCAAAGGGTACCCGCCTCCAAGAGTAGAAGTCCGTATCAAAGCAGAAAGAACTACCTGCCAATAATCCAAATCATGCTCCTGTACCAAGGATGTATTTAATTAGATATTATACAAATGATAGCTAGCTAATAAATCCCTAAACCGAACCAGGGTTAACCCAATTGTCCCTTTTCATTTAATTACGACAAATTAAATGAAAATGTTCCTAATCATGCCCACGTAATTAAGGTTTAGGTTTGTTTCCAAGCTAAACCAATTACGACCTCAAGATCTTCAAGTTCAGCAATTCAACCTAAGCTTACGATAGCCCAACTCATAGCCACCTAACATGAGGCAACACCAAAACCAAAGTAATCCAATCGATACAACATATCAGAACATACCCTTTTACATTTTCAACCATACAAACTCAACATCATTAAACTAAACCCATTACACATACAGCTAATCAAAAACCCGAATCATACACATATCACACACGCCAAATAGGAAGAACCAAAAGAATATAACACAACAACCTCATCCAAAACAAGGTGAACCATGCGAATGCAATCCCAAAACCAACCCACAGCATATCAAAGATCCAAGACCCAATCTAACCATCTGTTCAATTAAGCAACTCAACTTCACTGATTTACCTCAAGTAGTATAGTTATCAATACCTAATATTTCTCAAGACTAAACTAAATCTTAACCCAATAATCCTGATAAAAGAACCGAACACCAAAAACTGATCAGAACCAATCAAGAACAAAACTCTCAAATCTCAAGCAGATCCATTCAGTATCACGTCACTAATCCATACTCATTCCCAGTGAAACTATACCAGATCTCTAAACCAATCCAACAGATAATCTCAGCACCAAAACTATAACAAAATCTGATTTCATAATAGAATTCCTATCTGAGATAGAAGGAACTCGAAGCTGCAACAAAACCCGAAACAGAAACGATTCCAATCAAATGCTAAAGTAAAATTCCACTGTAACAATCAATTCTCAAAGAACCCCTACCAAATCAAAGGCTTGCGGAAACCTCAAAGAACCCCTATCAGATAGTGGCATACTCTATTTTGGGGACCGCCTTTGCGTCCCCAATGATGAGGAACTAAGAAAGAATATTTTAGAAGAAGCCCACAGTACCCCGTACTCTATGCATCCTGGTTCTACCAAGATGTACCAAGATTTAAAGCAAAGGTTCTGGTGGTCTGGACTCAAGCGAGACGTGGCCAGATATATCAGTACCTGCTTGACCTGCCAGAGGGTCAAAGCCGAGCACCAGAGACCAGGAGGAGTTCTGCAGCCTCTTCCCATCCCAGAGTGGAAGTGGGAAGAAATATCCATGGACTTTATCACAGGTCTTCCAAGAACCACCCATGGACATGATGCAATTTGGGTGATAGTGGACAGATTGACCAAGTCTGCCCACTTCCTAGCCATCAAGTTATCGCATTCGGTAGAGCAATTAGCACAGCTGTACGTGAAAGAAGTAATCAGACTTCATGGAGTTCCGAAGTCGATCGTGTCTGACAGAGATGGGCGATTCACCTCCCATTTTTGGAAGTGTGTTCAGGATGCCCTAGGCACCAAACTTCAGTTCAGCACAGCCTTCCATCCCCAGACAGATGGACAAACAGAGAGAGTAAATCAGATTTTAGAAGACATGCTCAGAGCTTGTGCGTTGGACTTTAAAGGCAGTTGGTGCAAATTTCTGTGTTTAGCTGAGTTTGCCTACAACAATAGCTATCAGGCCACTATCAGGATGCCACCTTATGAGGCATTATATGGCAGGAAATGTAGATCACCCATATGTTGGCAAGAAGCTGGTGAGAAGAAAGAGATGGAGTCAGGACTAGATAGCCAGACTGAGCTTATAGATGAGACTACTCAGGCTATCCAGACGATCCGCCAGAGGATTGAGACTGCCCAGAGTAGACAGAAAAGTTATGCTGACACACGCCGTAGGCCACTTGAATTCCAAGTTGGAGATTCAGTATTTCTCAAGGTCGCTCCTATGAAGGGAGTGGTGAGATTTGGCAAGAAGGGCAAGCTAAGTCCTCGCTACATAGGACCCTACGAGATCATAAAGAGGGTTGGTAAGGTAGCATATGAGTTGGACTTACCAGAGGATATGTCAGCTATCCACAGCACATTTCATGCCTCTATGCTGAAGAAGTGCATTCACGACCCTAGCCAAGTGATTCAGCCTCAGTCAGTACAGATCCAAGAAGATCTTAGCTATGAGAGCAGACCGACACAGATAGTGGACAAAGCAGTTAAAAGATTAAGAAACAAAGAAGTGCCACTAGTGAAGGTCATTTGGCAGAATCAAAAGCATGAAGAGGCTACTTGGGAACGTGAGGACAGCATGAGAGAAAGATATCCAGAATTATTCTAAGTTCGAGGACGAACTTTTTATAAGGTATGGGGGATTGTAACGCCCCAAAATTTCCATTTTTAGTTCTTAAAGTCCTTAGAATTATTTAAAAATGGTTTAGAAATATTCTAGGTATTTTTAGAGTATTTTTATGAAATTTTCCGAGTCCGTTTGGTATTTTTGGAAAAAAAAGAAAGAAAGCCAAAAAAAAGGAAAAACCACTAAGGGGCAGCCGGAGCTCGAACCCGCGACCACCACGAGACCAAGGGAGCGCGCGACCAGCTGGGCTAGGGTATCAAGCACAGAAAAGGGTGGAGAGACCGGTATTTAAGTAGTAGTTAGGTTAATCCGCCCCATAAGTATAAATAGATAATTAAAGAGAGAAGTTTTATTTTCTCTCAAACCCTCTCCCTCTCCCAAGGTTGCGCCGACCCCTCTCCCTCTCCTCTCTTGTGCGCACGCCACACCAAGCCTAGAGGGCCGGTCAAAGCTCTTCTCCAAGAGATATTCCAATATTCGGGATCCCCGCGACGAGAGGAACGCGTAGGCGCGAAGAATTCTCCGAGATCTCAAGTTTCTCTCGAACCTCCGACTCCGTTCTTGGTTGTAAGTCCAAGATATCAATGTAAGTACTGCTCACCTGCAGTAAGAGGCGGTTTTTCCGCGAGAATTTCCTTTAAAAGTTTTTGAAAAGAGATATTTCCTTTTTGTTTGAGTTTTTGCATGTGATCTTAGTTCATTATATGCTTATATATGTTGATTAATACCCTATGTGAGTTTAGGGTCCAAGAAAAGCTATGAGAAAAGAAAAGAAAAGATAAAGATAAGAAAAGAGAAGGCCAAGGCCTTAAGAAATCCCCAAAAGTCAAGACTTAGGGATTTTAGCACGCAAGGTGCTCCAGAAAATGCCAAGGCATTTACAGATAAGAAAGAAAAGAAAGAAAAACTATTTTATTTTATAAGGCCAGTACCCGGCATCCAAGGGCGTCGTTAAAGAAATCCAGGTGTCCAATTCCAAGGTCTTGGCCCTGGTAGACCAAGGTCTGCTCTATTAGGATTGGTGGCTCGCTACCCCAACCTTTTAGGGAACGCGCATATGAGATGGTACTTACGTCTTCAGTGGATCCAAGTGATTATTATTTTCAAGTATATGCTTTAGCAAAGTTTCGAAAGTTTAAGAAAGTTTTCAAAAGTTAAAGAATAGCTAAAGTTTCAAGTTGAGCCAAGAAAAGTAAATTGAGATTTATTATTGCTTGAGTATGCATGTTTTGAGTTATACATGTTCTTAGTTTTCTTTCAAGCATATTAGTATCTCATATGATTTTCATATTGTTCTAGAAGCATGTTTGCACATTTCGAGATTTTGTGAGCTAGATAGTACTTACTAAGCTTTTTGCTTACTAGTTGCATTTCCTCTTATTGCAGATAAAGGTAAAGGCAAGCAATTCTGAAGGAAGACGACGAGGCGGTGCTGAGTAGAGTGTGTGTGGTGGCTGATTATGGAGAGATCTTTGAGACGAGACAATTTAGTTATTTGAATTGCAATGTTTAAGTTTATTCAAATTTCAAGTTTTTGCTTATGGAGATTTTAGAGTATTTGAGTTTTGGATAGTTTTACATGCTCAATTTCTTAGAGAAAACATTCCATGTCATTTCATTTAGCATACATATCCTTATGATTGCATTGGATGAGTAGAAGTGTAAGTAGTTAGAGATATTGATACTTTGTTAGAGAAAAAGGTGTTTGTGCCAAGATAGTATCAATTTCCCTTTGAATCAAGTTTTTATTGCTTAAAAATGTTTAGAAAAGTTGCAATCACATTTCATAATGCATTAGCAAGGTTGTAGAACATGTATTTGGCGTTATGTATGCATAGGAGTCAAGATTGGTACAAACTCTATTGTTAAAGTTTATATAAACTTGTTTAGTTTATTTTCTTCCATAAAAGTCCTAAATTCAAGTTTATGGATTCGTTTGATTGGCTAAATTGTTTAGGAAACTGACATAGAGTATAGAAATGGTATCATAGTTTTATATGGCTCGAAAATACATGATTGGTGGACCTTTGAAGCAAGTGCCGAAACCTGAAAATTCAGATTTCAGGCTATCAGTCGACTGATACAGTATCAGTCGACTGATACCCGAAAACTGAGTTGGGTGAGGCAGGTTTCAAAAAGTACCATTTTACGAGTTTTTGAGAAAGTAAGTGTGACATGGTATCATGCATGACTACTTAAGTTAGAATATCATTCTTAGATGAATTTAGAAGTTTAAAAAAAAAAGATTTCCGCATTTTTAGTCATGTATCAAAAGTAGAGAAGTAGAGAGAAGTAACGATCCGTCTGAAGGTAGAGAAGGCGGGTCGCTACACTAGGCACCTAGTGAAGGACTACTAGGCATAGAAGACCTAGCGAAGGGATGCTAGGCACCTAGTGAAGGGCTGCTAGGCATAGAAGACCTAGTGAAGGATTGCTAGGCACTAGGCGAAGGACCGCTTGGTAACAAAGACCTAGCGAAGGGCTGCTAGGCACCTAGCGAAGGACTGCTAGGAAATGAAGACTTGGTCCGAGGGACTAAGCAACTTAGCTGAGCGATGACTAAGGACAGGAGTAGAGACGGGTCAGGGTTTGGGCGTCTCGAGGTCCGGAGGTATCGGAAGCTAAGCAAAAGTCCACCCGAAGGGCTGGGTGGCAACCGTCCCTTGAAAGGAGTAGGTGAAGGGCAAGTTCTCGGGGATAGGAACTCGTGCCGGTTCGACCTAGGGTTTCGTGCAAATCCGAAGTCCGAACCAAGTCCTTAAGACCAATATTATATGTATCTATGCTTTGTGTTTGTGGATATTGCAGGTACCAAGAATCGAAGACAAAGCAAACTTGTTGGAGGCCCTAAGCAGGGCACCCCCAGTGTTGGGGGCACCCCCATGCACCAGGGCGCCCCCAGTGTTGGGGGCGCCCCCATGCACCAGGGCGCCCCCAGCAGCCTGTTTCGTTGTTTCGAAGCCAGAAGCATAGGATAAGCCCTCAAGAGGGCGTCCGGGATGTTCGGGGTGCCCTGGTCAAAGAACATATCACCTACGGCGAAGTAGGCGCAAGGATAAGAGTTGACCGAGTCTTCCGGGGCGCCCCTAGCGTCCGGGGCGCCCCAGGAGGCCTTTATAAGGGGCCTCGACCCCTCTGCTTCAGACACGACTTCCAAGAATCATTCCAAGCATTCTGACCGACGACAACGCACTAGAAACGAGGCTCTACGATCGGGAGGCTCCAGGAGGAAGTGCGCGACACTTCAGAGGTCCAGATTGGCCGAGCTTCATCCTTGTCTTGTTGGTTTGCATTTAGTTAATTACCGTACTTAAATTTCTATATTATTGATTGTAATATTGCACTGTAAGTCGGGTTTCTCCGCCTCCGAAAAGTCCGAAAAGGAGACCAATAGTGGACGGGCGTTCCCGTGCATAGGCCTTGGATGTACTGACCCTGGGGGGTTGGGAACCAAGTAAAAATCCGCTGTGTCTTTTTCTCTATTTTTCGTTCTATTTATTTTCCACTGCGCTACTAATATTTTAAGTCTAGAACAAACGAAAGTTGTACGAAGATTTCTGAAAGGTTTATCGCGATCGATATTCACCCCCCCCTCTATCGACGGCACCGGTCCTACAGAATGACTAGGGCGGATGAAAACCTTGTCGAGTAACTCTTGTAATTGTTCTTGCAGCTCCTTCAATTCTGCTGGCGCCATGCGATATGGTGCCTTTGAAATCGGGTTGGTCCCTGGAACCAACTCAATTTCAATCTCAATTTCTCGGTTGGGAGGCAGTCTTGGTAAATCTTCAAGAAACACCTCCGGATAGTCACAAACTACCCGTACCTCTTCTCTCCTCAGTCCTTCTCTTTGACTTGCATCTACTATATGCGCCAAATAACCAGAACATCCATTATCTAACATCTTGTGAGCTTGTAGGTTAGAAAGAAACCTTTTTGTCCTTCTCTTTGGGTCTCCAACAAACTCGAATGGAAGTTCTACTTCTGCTGTGAACTTTACTCTTCTTTTACGGCATTCAATAGAGGCACTGTACTTGCTCATGAAATCCATCCCTAAGATGATATCTTAATCCTTCATATCATGGACTACTAAATCACCATAGAGTTCTCGGTTGGAAATCTGAATTGGCACAGCTCTCAACCACTAAGTCGATGCCATGACCTCCCCCCGAAGGTAGGGTCGTTAAGAACTCATCATTCAGCACCTCTGGTGGAATCCCTAGTTTCTTGGAGAATGATATTGACACAAAAGAATGTGTTGCACCAGTATCGAATAACATACTAGCATAATAAGTTAAGATGAGTATTCGACTTGTGACCACGGTAGGAGAATTTGCCACCACTTCCTTGGTGATGGCGAAAATCCTAGCATTGGTCGGGACTGGTGAGGCTTCCACTCTCCCTTGGCTGCTGTAGGGTCCTTCTAGTGCTGGTTGCATCTGGTACAACTGTGCAGACTCCCCCTCCCCCATACTGAATAAGCTGTGGTGGAGGTGGGTTTGGTTTGGTAGGGCAAGCCCTGGCCATATTCTCTTCTACTCCACAGATATAGCACCCGCTCGTGCCTTGGCGACATACTCCAAGGTGCATCATCCCACATTTTGGGCCAGGAGTATATTTAGGGTGCTTGCTTAATGAGCTTCCTTTGTTGCTTCCAGAAGTCTTCTGATCCTCCTGCTTCCTTTTATTTGGGTTTCCCTTCCAGTTTTGTGGATTACCGTGAGATTTCTGGACCGATACTTGCTTCTGTTGCATTCTAGTGGCCTTTATACTATTTAAATAGTGCTCAGTGATCGAAGCACTACTTATCAGTTCTTCGGAGGTCTGCGTGTTAGTGATATGAGAGAAGTGTCCTAAGACAATCGCCTTATGATTGTAATCATATATTTTAATAAATGAATATTCACTATTTGAGTATACATGTTTGTGTATTTGATTGAGATCTTAAACTCATTTACTAAATATCCGCAATACAATTCATAGCATGAGAGAATTTGTGATGAATTCACAACAAGTGATTATCTCTATATATGCAATTGTGAAGTATTGAAATTGTCCCTAGTCGATGAATTGATAAATACGGACACTATCAATTCTGTTGAGACTAGCATGGGTTATTCTCTAATCAGCTGATTCTCACTGGCTGGTGACATTGAGATGTCCGGAGATAAACATGAATGCTAGTTAAGGGAACTAGTTAATTGGAGTGACTGGTTGTAAAACTTCATATGGTAGTCTACATATAGATATGTCAATGAAGTTCTTACTGCAGCTTAAGTGTGATGTTCCTTTGACTTGCGATGTTCAAGTCATCTTGGTCATGGAGACTTATACTTTGACATCTTAAGTAAGAATCTCCAAGGAGGTGTGGACCCGGGATGATTGGGTATAAGACGAAGTGCCCGAAGATGTTTAAACAGCCTACAAAGGATTCACCATTCCTCGCGAGGAGATGTATACCCGAGGCTTATCATCGGATTGTTACTCGAAACCTCTGGCCAGAGCATGACATGTTCAGAGTATGAATCACTTAAATACATGAGAGTAATTAGAATCCGTAGGACGAGAAAATGTTACTTGGGCTAGGTGTGATATAGCCAGCCTAGTGGGGACTGACACACATAGACCATGTCTTGAACCAAGTGGGTATAAGATGGTGAAGGGAATGGGGCACGATTCATTATAGCTGTTGAAGGGTTTCAGAATTGTTTCTGAGCTCAACCGTTGATCTTTCGATTAATTGGGGATCATGATGTACTACTAGGTGCCACACATGATCGTTCTATAATTGATTAATTATTGATGGCCAATATAAATCGAAAGTCTATTTAGTCACATGCACTACGAGTAATCCGAGGGATTTAAAACGAGTTGAAAATTGGATTTTCCAATCAAGAGAGATTAGGTTTGGTTGAGCCAAACGATAAGTCGAATATGAATTTTTCAAAGACGCATCGGAAGCGTAAAATGGATAAGTCTTTTGAAGACTTAATAGATGAATTAAATAAGTTTAATTCATTGGGGTGTGGCTTGGATGGGCCGGCCAAAGAGAGCCTCCATCCTCTTTGCTTGGTCGGCCACAACAAAGGGAGAGATCCAGGTTTTTGGATCAATTTATAAAATAAACCAAGTGTGGTTTGTTTTATAATAAACCAAGGTTTGGTTTATTTCTTCATGGAAATTAAAATGAACCATGGATTGGTTTATTTTATAAAATCAATCATGGATTGATTTACCATGATAAGGAAATTTATTCCATAGGAGAGAAGAAACTTGATTGATTTTATCATGAATTAAAATATGATCTTAACCATGATATAAAATCAAACTTGGCATGATGGAATAAATTATTCCATATTTGAAAGGCATGAGGGTTGAGAGGCTACTATATAAAGGACCCAAGGCAAGGCTTGGAAAATTATTGAAGAGGCTCTCTCCCTCTGTTTCTCCTTCTCTTCTCCCCTTCTTGTCCTGCGCCAACCATGTAACGCCCCAAAATTCCCATTTTTTGTTCTTAAAGTCCTTAGAATTATTTAGAAATGGTTTAGAAATGTTCTAGATATTTTTAGGAATTTTTAGAGTATTTTTATGGAATTTTCCGAGTCCGTTTGGTATTTTTGGAAAAAGAAAAAGAAAAAAAACCAAAAACCACTTAAGGGCAGCCGGTGGTTCGAACCCGCGACCACCGCGAGACCACACAAGTGCGCAACCGGCTGGGCTAGGGGTATCAAGCACAACAAGAGATGGAGAGAAGGATATTTAAGGGGTAGTTAGGTCGATCCGCCCCATAGGTATAAATAGGTTATTAAAGAGAGAAGTTTTATTTTCTCTCAAACCCTCTCCCTCTCCCAAGGTTGCGCCGACCCCCCTCTCCCTCTCCTCTCTTGGGCGACGCCGACCAACATCAAGGCCAAGAGGGCCGGCCAAGACTCTTCTCCAAGAGATAATTCTATATTCGGGATCCCCGCGGCGAGAGGAACGCGTAGACGTGAAGAATTCTCCGAGATCTCAAGTTCTCTCGAGTCCTAGACGTCAATCTTGGTTGTAAGTCCAAGATATCAATGTAAGTACTGCTCACCTGCAGTAAGAGGCGGTTTTTTCCGCGAGAATTTCCTTTAAAAGTTTTAAAAGAGATAGTTTCTTTAGTTTATGATTTTTGGCATGTGATATTAGTTCATTATATGTTTGTATAAGTTGATTAAACACCCTATATGAGATTAGGGGCTAAGAAAGTTATGAGAAAAGAAAAGAGAAGATAAAGATAAGAAAAGAAAAGGCCAAGGCCTTAAGAAATCCCAAAAGTCAAGACTTAGGGATTTTAGCACGCAAGGTGCTCGAGAAAATGCCAAGGCATTTACAGATAAGAAAGAAAAGAAAGAAAAGCTATTTTATTTTCTAAGGCCAGTACCGGCGTCCAAGGGCGTCGTTAAAGAAATCCAGGTGTCCAATTCCAAGG
>JAGFNQ010002846.1:18033-92856 GCA_024364735.1 Boesenbergia rotunda
GATCTTCCTCAGTGGCTGGAAATTGGTTTCTCTGATTTGAACTCCACCGAGGCACCCAATTGAGGTAAGAAATGGGCTGATCGTGTGCCTCTCTTTGATTGACGAATTGGTTTTGATTGTTGGATTCGGAGTTTGAATGGAAGTTTGGGTTGGATTGTGTAGCAGATCTCGGCTGTTCTTTCCCTGCGTGGAGCTGTGGAGGTTGCCGGAGATAATAGGTCCACCGGAACTCACTGGGTGGAAGAACTCCAATTGAGTTGAGCTCTGCCGTGCGTTGATTTAGGAATTGCTGAGTAAATTGTTGTATTTGGGTTGCAGCCGTCGAGTGAGCTCCACTGCCTGGTGGAGTTTTCCTCCTGCTCACTGTGAGCTTTGGCCGTGGAGAGCTGCTTGGCTCAGGTAAGAAATGGATTAAGTTTTGGCCTCAATTCTATTTTTGAATTGGAAGCTAGATGTAGTTCTAATTGTGCTATGGTTTTGGATGTAGTGTAAGGAGTAGTTTAGCTCTGGTTTGAATTGTATGTACTGTAGTTACAGGGGTTGATCAGTGGTAGGTCTTGTGGTTCATCCTAGATTGAACCATGTGGTGGGATTGGGTTGAGTATTAAACTTGACCCTAATGATCTAGTGCGGTGAATTTGAATTTGGAGAACGAACGTAAACCTAAACCTAAATCTTAATTACATGGGGTAATTAGGAACTTTCTATTTAATTAAAGGAAATTAAATAGAAAGAAATGGATTTGGTAAACCCTAACACGGTTAGGGATTAATTAGCTAGGGATTATCTTTCTATAATAGCTAATTAAATATATCCTTGATACAGGAGCTTGATCGGATTTATTGCTACTTATATTAGCGGATGGTTCTATCCTATTTGATACGGACTTCACTCTTGGAGGCGGGTACCCTTTGACTTATCTATCTTGATATTGTCATTTTGTTATGCATAGAATGTTATAGATAGCAGTAAGATTCTACGCTATCCCTGGTTATTATGTCTGTTCTGGATATTGTTGTTTATCCCTGTTTATTATGCCAGTTCTGGATACTTGTTGTTCATCCCTGAGTTATTCTGCTGTTAGTTCCATACAGTCTCAGGTATTGTCATATCCATTTGTATGCTAGAGATCGTGGTATTGTCTCCTGCATTTGACCTTGAGGGATTGGTAGTTTTCCGGTCAGTATACCTTGTAGGTTACCTGTATTTCCTGTTATAGGATTTCAGACTGAGACTTAGTATACTGAGGACTTGGGAGGGAGGTATGTGTATCTATCATACACCATCCTTGCACTGTTGCATGCCGGCAATCAGCGACTCCCTTGTGGTTGAGCCTAATCGTCTTCCGGTACATGATATGCGCACACGGCCACTCATGGATTAGTGGATACCGTAGGATGTGCGCATTTGCCCTGTATTGCTCCGTTCGGCCACTATTTGGAGGGTGAGCGCGGGCGTGGTAGCAGCCAGGGATCCCTTCTCGTACTGAGCCACGAGGAGATGAGAGCTTGACTCCCCCATTGCTTGGGGTCGGAGCGGAGTCTCCACCAGCATCCTGTCCACCCGATCACCTAGGAGCAGTGATAGCAGGGTGCGTACAGTTGTCATAGCCCTACCCGTTCAGACGTCCCTATGACAGGTGTACGTTGATCTGTCTGGTGTCAGGGGTGACACATGTCATTGCACCATGTGCATATTTTGCATCGTGCATTGTTTGCTGCACTTGATTCTTGCACTTGTTTGACATTGCATATTCTGGAGACTTGTTATCTGAGCTTATATGTCTATTGGTATTCCTTTGGTACTTCTTACCCTCTGTACAGGATAGATGGATTCAGGTATGTATCTACTTCGATATGTTCAGTACTAGTCTTTCCCTACTGTTGATATGAGACTGTATTAGCTGAACTCTTATTGTTAGTATAACCTTTTATGCATATCTGTTGGGTATCCGCTGAGCTATGGACTCACCCCGTTGCCATATATGTTTATTTCAGGTTGATGTCTGCGAGGAGATCTCGAGCCGCCAGTCCCCAGCTCCAGCGGAGCTCTTTTTGGTTTTGGCTTTCCGTTGTTTCATTTATGGACCCTGTAGTATTTACTATGCTTCCGCTATTATGTTTTAAACATGTATGCACGTTTTATTTGATGGTATTGTACTTTTGAGTCATATGTTGGACTTCGTTCGATTTTGGGTTTTGTTCCTGCCCCCTGGCAGCTCAGGTGAGTTCGGATTTGGTTTTTCGATAGTTAAAATCATATAACTGTTGTTCTGCATATATCTGAGGCCTGAGACCCTTTAAAACTGCGTGGTTGTGTTATATTATCTGTGTGTATGTGTAAACTGTCCGCCGGACAGGGGAGGTGCTGTCCGATTTTCTATTGGATCAGCGGCTCCTGGGTCTCGGGGCGTGACAGCAAAGCCCACACACTAACCATTAGCCCTAGCTAGGTATTCCTGATTATCTTCCTCAAGGTGTCCTATGGACCGGAGTACAGAGGCCCCTGGGCTTGTAGTTCTTACATAGGTACCTTTGGGATTCAAATAGGAATCCATCACATGATGATACCAATTATCAAACTCACTATTTTTGTTTGGAGGGGTTGATGACTTTTCTCTTTGGGTGACAGTACGTTTATTAGTTCATCCGTCAGTGGCGGTGACTGGATTTTGCTTGTTGAGCCAAAACCTCGTGCTCCTCAGACCGTTGTTGCTAGTTCCTCGACATCAATAATATCTGTCTGTAGACAGTTTTCAATTATAATTTGAGCAATCTTATCTCTTGGGATGATAAAAATAGGTCGAATTGTATGATTAAATAAAAGAATTTTGATTTCTCCCTGTAATCACTATCGATGACTCCTGCTCTCACATGGGCGCCAAGCTTTACGGTTGTGCTTGATCTGGTAGTGATCCTCCCATAAAATCCTTGGGGAATTGCAAGACTAATTCCGGTGGATATTAATTTTCTTCCTCTGGGTTCAATGCTTATTTCTTCATCGGATGTTAAGTCAAAGTCAGCTACTTCTGGAGACACTATTGCAGGTAATGATGCAGTATGTGTCAATCGTTTAACTTGTACCTTTAGTTGTTCTTCCAGGAGTACTGCTATAGTGTGACTCCTTAGATCTTCTTTGTCAGAGGGTACTTCTTCATCTTTGTTGTTACACATGATGTCTCTTACCGTTGGTGACGTTGTATAATTTCGAAAACTAATAGAAACCCGTCCATCAATTAGGTTATGGCTATTAACTTCCATTGGTGTCATAGGAATATTAATCTGAGTTGGTTGTATAACCCAGTCCATTCCTTGTAATTGAGCTTTGGAATATCTCCTCCTGGCAAAGCATTAACTCCCTGACTTGTTAGATAATCGACTACACCATTTATCTCATAAGCAAAGGCTACATTTGGTGTGTTCGATAGCCAACCAATAAGTCCCCTTGTTATGAGGAGGTTGGCTTCACCATTGCGCCATGAATCATATCCTCTTGTCAATATGGAAATTTGAATGTTTCTGAAGAAGTCACCAATAGTCATCATAATGTCAGGAATAACATAAATCAATTGGCTACCTCTTGTTAAATCAACTTCCATAGTGGCTATGATGGCTCTATCATCCTGCCACCTGTTGTCTCTGAAAACAATGAGTGTCATAATACCTTCCTCTTGGCAGTGTAGGATTTGGACCCGGACTTGGAGTACTCCTAAATGAATGTATTGCATATGGCTTCGTTGCAACTGATTGAAGCTCTCCTCTTGTATAAAAGATTTGTCCACCTAGTTGTTATCTAAGCATAGTAGCATTCTTTAGATCTATGCATGTAAACTCGATGGTGTGCATCATCTCTTCTTGAATGGTAGAGCACCTCAGAGGGTGCTATTGCAGCTCACTCTTGCATTGAGAGTCTTAGTTGTACCTGGGGGTCGGTGATTGGCGCCGACAGCCGGTCGGTAGCCGTCGACGATCGGTGCCGACAACTGGCCGTCGGCGTTGGACACGGCTGCCTACACGTACATCGATTGCCTACGTGACACCGTCAGCCGACGTCGATATCGCCGACGAATGTTTTTTTAATTTAATATTTTAATTAAAATTTTAATAAATTAAATAGAGACAAATTAAATAAATTTAATTTAAAATTTAATAAAATTATATAAACAAATTCTAAAAATTAAAAAATAATCCAATTTTATTTATTATTTATTATTATAATATATTTTTTGTTATTTTAATTTTTAAAAATTAAAATAAATATAATTATCGATTCGATATAATTTTTTATGTTTACCGAGTGTACGAACATTTATATAATATCATATTACTTTTCTTATTTTAAATTTAGATAAGCATATAAAACAATGATACTTATATTTAATTAAAGAGTAATATGCTAAAATATTATAATATGTTATAGATTATTATTTCTAAATAAATAATACTTTATTTGATTATCTAAATTGAACCAAACAATTTCAGGTTTGTTTTATTCCTCTGTAACCTTGATTATGTGATTACTTGATAATCACACAACCAAAATTATATATGATAACTTCAACCAAACATATTCTTAAACTCTATTTTAACTCTCTACTTCTCCTGCGCTTTCTTATAAACTCTGGAGACGCTCCTGTCGATTGATCCTCTTTCGGAATACGAAGAATTTATCAACACAAACGACAGTTCATCGGTAACTAGAGCTGTCAAATGGGCCAATCTGTGGCGGGGCGGGTCGGCCCATGGCGGGCCGGCCATTTGGCGGGGCGGGGCAGGTCGACCCATCATCTAGGCGGGTTGGAAAATTCCTAACCCAACCCAATCCAAGGCGGGCCGTGGGTTAGGCGGGCCAACCCGCGGGCCCATCAAAATATTTTTAAAAAATTTAAAAAAATCATATATTTAGATTTCATCAATCAAATACGTTAAGAAATATATATTTTAAATATAAATGGATACAAACGAGTACTCATGTGATAAAAAATATTATTTTTTAATTCAAAATAATAACAAAGAAAGATAATAAATTATCATAAAACTTAACTAACATGTGATTCTCAATCCGCGGGTCAACCCAAGCCCGTCGCGGGCCGACCCGTGCGGGTCGCGGGCCTAGGCGGGTTGGCCCGCGGCGGGCTTGGGTTGCTTAAATTCTAACCCAATCCGCTTAAATTAATTGGCGGGGCGGGTCAATCCGACAGACCCAACTCAAATTGACAGCTTTATGGGTAACTCATCATTTGTCATCGGTTTAAGGCAGGAACATATAATAAATGCAGATTGGGCTTGGGCTGATAACACAGCTGGTAATTAATATTTAATATGATTTGGGTTTTTAATGTTTTGATGTGAAATAATTAACTAATTTTTTTCTTATCAATTGAAACAAAAAAAACGAATTTTACAGGCCAAAGCGTTGACATATTTATCTGGCACTGGTGCAATTATAATAAAAGAGATAGTAGCATCGCAGAAGAATTATATACAAATTCTTCAAATTGCAATGTCGACGCGAAGAATTAAACGATCGAAGAACGAACGGAGCATCGCATGGCCACCAACGGGTCGGACTCTGTCCCAGGCGGCAACGCCCCCGCGCCGCCGCCGGTGGACTTCGGCATCGACGGCCAGATCATGCGCGCCACCATCATCTCCTTCTTATTCATCGTTCTCCTCGTCTTCCTGCTTCACGCCTACGCTCGCTACCTCGCGGCCCACGAGGCCCTCGGCGGCCGAGAGCGCGTCGCCGCCCTGTTGGGCCCCGCCGCCGCGGGGGTGATATGATCGCGGCGGGAGAGAGAGACGGGGTCCTCGCCGGCTTGCCAGGCCTCGACGCCGCCACCATCTCGGGGCTTCCGGCCTTCGTCTACCACGGCGGAGGCGGCGTGGTGGCGGCGGAGTGCGCGGTGTGCCTGGGCGCGATGGAGGAGGGGGAGCGGGCGAGGACGCTGCCCAACTGCGGCCACGTGTTCCACGTGGGCTGCATCGACACCTGGCTCAGGGTCCCAGGTCGGAAACGTGCCCCCCCTCTCTCGCCGGTGCCACATGCGACATCCGGACCCCTCCGGGATATCATACGGACGACGATCCAAGTGACGATCGTCGTCGACGACTCGCGGGCTCGCCGACAGGGTACAGGAGGGTGGCCGAGATCCGACGATGCCCGATAGGAGTCGTCGAGTCAACGCCGCCAGCTGCGCTTGGCGTCGAAGAAGGGAACAGATCAGGATCCGATTAGTCTAATCGACACGGGTTTTCTTTCACACAAAGTACATCAGATTTCTTCATCTTTGATTATTTCTTATGTAAATGAACAAATTGCTTAATATGTGATTTTCTTCTTCTGTATTTCATCTCTTATATGTAGTTTAAATTAAAACATCAATGATTTTTTTTAAACAAAATATCTCTTCGTGTAACTCATGGATATAATTTCAAACGAACTAATCAAATAGAAGCAATAAAGACTTACAACATTGTTTGACTGCCTCCATGAACAAATGTCAACTGCAGACACTGTTTTTATTGGATTTTTTTTAAATTTTATTTCATTAATTAATACAACAATTATATAAAAAAAATAACGAGTTTTTTCTAACCTCGGATAATCGATTTAGCCCCACGAAAGTTTCTCACCGGCCGTCATGGTAAATCGGGAAGTATTTACGGCGAATGATTCAGAAGTCCAACGTCCCAGGGTTCGTGCCTCATTTGAAAGAAATTTTTTTACAAAATATGTCATAATTGGGGATCGAATAATGAATATCTAAGATGATAACTAATCATCCTTTCGCAGCATCTTAGTCGGGAGCAATACAACAATTATCAAACATTATCCCAGTCGGCTAATTTTTTTTTATTTCATTAATAAAAATTGTAATTTATTTGAAGAAAGATACAATTTATTTAGTTTACCTTAATAATTGAGATAAGCAAAATAAATCAGAAAACATCTCATCTAATTTGGGGCGATCGGTTTGGTCCCATAAAAATTTTTCATCAATCATTAGGTTAAATTGAGAAGTAATGATAGCGGACAGCCCAGAAGCCCAGCATCCCATGACTATGTGTCTAATTGGGAAGGAAAATCTCTAAAATTCATCGTAGCTGAAGAACGAACCGTGGATGCCTAAGTGATAACTTAACGTCATTCTGTTGTACCATAGCCCCGGGACAATAATTGAGATAAAAAAAATGATGAAACCGGCAACAGTTGAACTTGGGGTGACCGGTCTAGCCTATAGAAGTTTCCCATCGGCCGCTAAGGTAAATCGAGAAGTGCTCGCGACAACTATCCAGAAGCTCAGCATCCCGTGGATGCATGCTCCATTTGAAGAAAAATTCTTTTAAAATGTGTCATAGTTAGGAATCGAACTGTAAGTACCTGGGTTATAACTTGGTGTCTTTCCGCTGCATCATAGCCTCGAGACATTAAGATAAACAAACAGAAAGATTAACTAGGTCAGGTAACGTTGAACCTGGGGCGACTGACTCGACCCCACAAAGTTTTCCATTGACTGCCAGGGTAAATCAAGAAAGTGTACGTTGAGACCTATTCTGACAATCATCATTCTTAGGTTCACTACCTATTAATAGAAATTTTTTGATAATATGTCATAGCTAAGTTTTGAACTCTGAATTGAGTCTAACCATGACACCTATGGGCAATATTGATATAAAGAAACTGACGAAATGATTTGTAAATCATAATTCATGTTCATTAAATTAAAGAGGGAATTGCATTTCGTATCCTATAGATTGGAAAAAATATATCATGGTCCTCATACTTTCAAAAAATTATATTGTGGTCCTCATACTTTTAAAAAATTACATTCCAGTCCACATACTTTTAAAAAATTACATCCAGTTCTCATACTTTCAGAAAATAACATCGTAGTCCTTATACTTTTAGAAAACTACATCGCACTCCCTATACTTGAATAACGTTAGTGTAAACTTGCGATTTGAAAACTATATCGCAATCCCTACATAGCGCCACAATAGATAACTTACGATTTTAAAACATCTCTTGTATTTGTGGTAGAAAGGCAACTATTTTGGTATCAAAATCTCAAAAAAAAAATCCAGGTAGGTTTTATTATTGTTGCGACACTCATGGGTGATTAAAGTGGGTTGTCGCAGATGTGATAGACGACAACAATTGCTACACAAATGATAAAGATAAATGGAGGACTGAGCATGATTATTCATCAAGGAATATGAAAACAGAGAGGAATGAAGAATACAACTTCTCATAAATGAACTTCAATTTGAATGTTGTATTGTACAGTTTAGTATTGGTGAATCTGATTTTGTCGGCTATCCTTATGCTTGGATTTGTGGTGTGGTTTTTTAGGTGATGAATTGGAACACTATGGTTCTATCAATTTGCTTGGAATGCTTGGAACACAATGGCTATATATATGTTTAGGTTGATCATGATTTTCAAATTTGATCAGAGGAATGTTGTATAAATAACAGATTACTAGTAATTTTCAAATTGGATAGGAATGTTGTAGAAATATCAGACAAAAGGTATATATTTTCTTTTTCCCCAATATTTAATGTAGGAGTTTTTGGTCTTTTCGGTGTTTTTGTGACTTTCTGCCAATTTACACTAACGTTATTCAAGTATATGGACCGCGATGTTGTTTTCTGAAAGTATAAGGACCACGATATTATTTTCTAAAAGTATGAGGATCGAAATGTATTTTCTCCCAGCTATAGGGTATCGGAATATAATTCCCTCTAAATTAAAATAATTAGATGTTTTTGTTCAAGACCATTTGGGCCGGGTATTTGATACGGGCCTAATAACATCCTGTAGATGTTTCTTTCTTGGCCCAATAAGGTGAAGGGGTAGCCATAAACAATACAAGCAAATAAATTGAAAGAAAAATAGATTCTCAATCTTTTTAATTTAATTAATTGCCATTTAAATCCAGTCAAGCTCAACTTTCAATTTTTTTTACCTAATCTCGTATCTTTCATATGCTTTCATATTTATATTGAAGAGAGAGAAAAAAACCCTAATTACATGTGAAAGTCTCTCAAGTTACTTTAATAGATAATGAACCATCACCTAAGACTACTAAAATAAGTTAAAATTGATGATACCTCTTTATATGCCCAATGTTGAGGCATCATCTAAGGCTACCAAACTTAGTTGACTCTCACATACACTCCTTTATATCTTCGACTTTGAAGTAACTTCTAATGTTAGGGATACAAATTAAACCTCAAATAGCTATCTAGTTATTTAGGATGTCGTGGGTTGAGAGATTTACAATTTTTATTTAAGTGGTTGAACTCATCCTCTTTTCGTACTTAAATGCGACTCCAAGGGGGTGTAACCTACTACCAAATTGCATTTTAAATCATTAAAGAATGCATTGGTGGTCACTTTTGAGTTAGGGCCACTCTCGAAGGCCGATAAGAGAAATGATTCCGAGGGGACCAAGAACGCAATGGAAAGATAGTTATGAATGTAAACATAAAGAGGAAATAGACTTCCCTATCCTTTTGAAAAGAGATAGAGTATGATTTCAATCTTTTTCTATTATTGTTAATGAGATTATTCACATGATCTATTGTTTTGAAGGAAAAAAATTGTAGAGGTAGGTTAATGGAATGGAATGTGTGACAAATAAACTTGCAATAAATATTCTCATTTTAATTATATGATACAAATAGTGACTTATGATAATGTGAATTAACACACGAAATGAGAAAACGTTTGAGATTAATAAACATATCTCACATGGTTAAGCTTAATTCTTATATTAATCATTGCATGAGGAGATTATATTCGGTTATAGATCTAATTGTGCCCAAAGATTATAGACCAACCTAATGACAATTATCTTTGCAACCTCACTGTGACTATATCGAACTCCCATCATAATAAGCTAGGAACTTCACCTTCACTTTTATGAATATGCCAAATCCTCCATTTAGTACATATTGCTTGTGCTAAAAGCCTTATGTTTAGTCGAAATTAGGTTAAACATCAAACCCTCATGACTTGTATTCAAAGAGAATGCTCCCGGGGTAGGCTGTCATGGTTAGACATTTCAGTGATAAGTCAGGAATTTAGAATTTGAAATTCAGCGACGGTGTATTATCGAAAATTTTTTCTCTCAATGGATAGTAACTTGTGAATGTTGATTGTCAGATGAGTCTGCATGCACACTTTCCCGATTTACTATGGATCGGGAGAAAACTTTTATGGAATTGAATTCATCTCAAATTTAACATTATCTAATCTGATTAATTATTTTTTTAAATTCAAAGAGAATATTACTTCTATATTCCCTATGAAATGCCAATTCTTTGTCCTACAACTTGATGTTTATTTACGAAGGACAAAGCGTGTAGGTATAATAAATAAATTCTTTCCCACATCCACCTAAGCCTAGGGCTAGCTAGGTTTCCTAATTAGCCATAGATTTTCTTTTAGCAAGAAAGCAAAACCTTTTTCCTTTAAAAGAAAAAAAAACTTGGCTAATTGACTAATAAATCACAAGTTGCCAATTCAAGCTTATGCATGCATGTTAAAGATCTCTCATATATTATCTCATGAATTGATGATTAATATACGATAATCACCTCTCTTGCATGTGCATGCATTCATCATGTCAAGATCTTGTCGGCATCATCAGTGCATCCAACAGCTATATTTCTTCGTGCTCGATGATGATGCCCATGCCATTGGACCACCTCAAAAGGCACATCCCATGATGCCATGTCAGTGAGATCGCATGCATGGAAAAGTTTCCACTCCACCCCTCACAATTTTATACATTTAAATTAATACCCTCGGGATTTGCAGGGAGAACGCGAGAAACACCGTAGCAAAGGAAAATTATATGGATTAAAGTCAACGAGAGGGGGCAAAGTGAAAATTCTTCGAGTGAATCTACGTTGCATGGCATGCAAGTATCTTACAGGCTTTCTCCCTCTGTTTTGCTGTCACGCCTCAATGAATAAATGTCTCCGTGACTTAATTTTATTTCTTTCTTTTTTTTCTCTCTCTCTCTCTCTCTGTTTTTTTGATTCTGAAATCCAAAAGGGGATTTAATGCCTTAGTTTTTCCCCGCTGCGTGATCATGGATTGATGGATCATAAATCAAAGTAATGGGTGGTGATCTGCCTAAATTAACAAATTGGATTCTGTGGAAATCTATAGATTTCGGTGGGTTTAATTCATTGGATCGATCAGATCCAACGCAGGGAGATGGAAGGTGAGGCATAAAAGGGAGCGAGAAATTAGAAGGGGAAAAAAAACAGAGCAGTGACAGAGAGTTACCTTGCGAAGTCTGCGCTCGAGAGCGGAGAGAGAATTTGGACGATAATGAGAATAGATTCAATCAACGCCTTCTTTGAATCCGACAAAATCTGCTTCCTTTTTGCTCTCGATTTAGATCGTCCCTTCCTTCTCGCGCGCCTCCTCCTGCGATAATCAATAAGACAGCCAGATTTCGTCATTCTCTTCCTCTTCCTCATCCTCTGATTTTTGCTGCCATGGTGCTCCAGGAGCAACAGCACAAGTCGTCGAAGAAGAACAAGCTAAAGAAGATCCCGCAGCGCGGCCTCGGCGTCGCGCAGTTGGAGAAGATCCGGTGCATGGAGGAGCAGCAGAGGATCGCCGGCGTAGCCTCCTCCGACTTCTCCGGGCAAGGGTTGGGATTCCGGCCACCGCCTCTGGCCACCGCCGCCGTCATGAAACCCCAAGCCGCCTCCACTTTTTTCACGGACCAGCAGCAGCAGCAACGGCAACAACCGCCGCCGCCGCTGCCTCCGGGAGTTTTCCCGATGGTCTGGAACGCCGCCGTCGATGCAAAAGAAGACGCCTATCTGGTGAGGAAGATCGGAGTCCCTCTTCACCATATGAAGCAACAACCGCCGCCGCCGATCGCATCTTTGCAGGCGAATTCTCCCTCATGTCGCCGTATGGAGCCCCCTTCAAACCAAAACAACTCAAACAACTACGATTTGCTCTCCTGCTGGAGATCAGAACGAAACAAGGTGAGGAGAAGAACTCTGAGTAATATGTTCGTTGCATATATAATAACGCACGACTCACTCTTATCTATGCTTAGAATTCAGTAGAGATGATGGTCTGCAACAAGCGGCGGCGGCCGTCGCCGGCTTTTCATCTTGATGAGGTCGTCGTCGCCGGGAATCAGGAAGCTTATTGCTCTCGTAAACACCCTTTCCTCTCCAATGAATGCTCTCGTGCAACCGGAAGTAACTTGGTTAGACTTCAATTCCAAGCTTCAAGGTACTCATTCACTTGATGATTTCTCCGTGTTCAGTTCAATGTTTATCATGCATGCTCAAGTAACGTGGTTAATCAATTAATCTCAGAGGAAACACATCGACACCATTTGTGAACTCGACGAGTTCGGATCTCTACGTTGAGAAAAGGATCATGGAAAATTGTGGTGTTCGTGATGGCAATTTCCTAAGCCTGGCTTCAGTTCCAGCACCAAGTTTGACACAGTATGATCATTCTGATTTCAGTTCAAAGAATGCTCAGGCAAGATTATTATCTTTGTCTTTTTGTTCTGTTCATCTGGAGTTACAGTAAACAATCCTGTTCATTTAATTCGCTGCAGAAAAACACAGCCAACGTCTCTTCGTCAAGTGAGTTGCCATTCTATGATTTCTTGCTCATTGCTCCGATCAGAAATGAGAAAACGACAATGGTCGAGATAAGGGAATCACCTACTGGCGATATCGATCTCAACTTGAGACTTTAGGAGACCTTCGGACTTTCTGCTCAAGTATTGTTGCTTACTGCACAACTTCTATTGCTGTTCATTTCATATTTCCTTCTACTATCTGTTCTAGAGTTTGTATAGAAACAGAATTTTCAGTTTAGAAATATATTTATTCTAGAGTGTTAAATTCACTTTTGAAACTATCGTCGTCCTATCATGCTCTTGATTGACACTTGTATTAATTAATCCGCAGGTACCACAATGTTATTATTTGAGAAAAGTGTGGCCATTGAACTTGTTCAGTGTTTATATATGTTCTTGTTCGTTTGTTCATCCAAATGATGACACTGACATCGACTAAAGAAAACACATGTAAAATGCAAGGAAACTATTGCATTTTGCTCTAGTGATTCAAAAGTTCAATCACTTAAGAAATCAGTGAAGTAGATTTCATTTTGAAATCAGTTCAAGAACTATGTTAAAATTATCTTGAGGCAGAATATTAATGACATCAAAGAAGTCTCTTTAGATTTTTTTTAATTTTAATTTTAATTTTAATTTTAGAAAATAAAAGTACAAACTGAAACGACTGTCTTCAGGCAGAATATTGAATGAGTTGTTAACCGAGCAGAATTGAAAGCTCCGGCGAAGTCACGCTTCTCTTGGCTCAATCGCAATATTAAATGATAAGGAATTAATGCAGGCGAGCAGAAAATCGAACGGATCGATATAATCGAAAGCCCAAGGAATTCGATTCGATTCAATCAAAAAGAGTATCAGCCCGCTTCAGTCTTCCTCCTCTGTTCTGTTGCGATAAGAACGAATGCCCCTTCTCCGGCTGCGATGAGTTCCTCGCCCTCCCTCCTCCTCTTCCTTCTCCTCCTTTCATCTCTCCCTCCGATGATCTGCTCTTCCAGCTCCGACGACCGAGAAGGAGACGTCAGAGACCGCCGAGATCGCGCTCAATTCCTGAAGCCTCGGCGGTGGCCGTGGCCTTACGCCGTCGACGACGACCGCCACCGGAGCTGGAGGAGGAACGGCGGCAGTGCCGACCGGATGAGGAGTGGGGCTTTGTCGGCGATGCTACCCAGGGGATTCGTGCCGCCGTCCGACTCTTCCCGGTGCCAGAACAACTCGCCGGAATCCGCCGAAGTCTTTTGCATCCGGAAACCCAAAATTCCGGCGCCGGCGCAGCATTAATGCCATGTTTGCAATTATGTAATTTCTAGAAGCTTAATTGTTTTTCCAAACTGTTTAATTTTTGAAGGCCAAAAATTCCATTTTTTTTATCTTAGAAATAATCTTATTTTAATAACGTCATAATTAAAATTATTAACATGTTCATAATAAAAATACGATGGGTATCTTTTTAATATATATATATATATATTAATATAAATTTAAAGTTTTGTATTTTAATAATTATTTGTATAAGATGATGCTACTCCATTTTTGGTGGTCATGGCTGTTGTTTTTTTTGAAGGATTTTAAATTTTAATGTAATTATCAAAATAACTCAAAGCTCAACATTATTCGAGTAGATTTCATTAATGCTAAACTATTTTTCATTTTTTTATTTTAACAACAAAATATATCATATATGTTTATTTAAAGAATTAGTAGCCTGAGAGAGTGGACACGTGGACTATTGGTGATTTTTTTTAAAATATATATATTTTTAAATCAACAAAATATAATTTTGTGATTACAATTTTACATTTTACTAAATATTTGACATATTATTGTTTTATGACGTCAAACACAGATCATGCACACACCGGCCCCTAAGCCTTTTTATTATTTACCGAAGTAAACGCCTGAATTTCATGATTCAATCTGAATAAAAATGGTGATTATATTTCTCATGGTTTCCCTAAATTATAAGATTTAAGAAGGAAAGTAAATTATGGAATTAATTTAGAGTAGATCGAAAGTGGTTAAGCGGTGGGAAATTTTTTTTATCCAAAAAAATATATTATATTGATCTTTACTTTATTATAATAAATCATCGTCATTTAATCAATTAAGAATCCATAGAAATTTGATTTGAATGTTGCATCAATAAGTGTTTTTTCAATTTCTTAAATATGAAAGGATCAATTCATTTAATTATTGGTTTTTCATTAATTAATAGATGATTTTTTTAATCAACGATTCATTTAGGAAGATTGAGTTGATTAGTCACTCGTTTCGGAATTTTTTGATTTATCCGTGCGACTAAAAATAATAATATATTTTTGAAAAGCAAAAATGTATTGAAAACATTTTAATTTCAAAAAGGAAAAAAAATTCTTATTTCGGAACAATGACGGAGCTACGTGAAACGCTACCCGGACTGTAACTCAGGACAGGGGCATAGCCATAATCTAAATTTACCCGGCATAGATAGGATCCAAATTTACCTGTTAACCTATCAAAAGTTAGTTTTTGTTATAGTTGAAAGAGTGCAACAAGGTATAGTTCGGTAGGAGAAGATTGAGAGAGGTCAGCAACTGTTGTTATTAGAGAGGAAGAAAGAGAGACTAGCTAGGGGTGTTGTTGTAGTGTTGTTGGGAAAAAAAATAATAGCAAGATTATATTGGTTGGAGAAGAAAGGAGCAGACTTCAATGGAGAAAAGAAAGTAAGGAGGAAGAAAAAAGAGAAGGGAAAAGATAAAAGAGGCAAAGGCCGTGTGACGACTGTTATTAAAATTTTAGGATCATAATTATAATTATAAATATTTATATTATCAATTAAATAAGTCATAATAATGTGATCAAATTTTATAATTAAGGAATTTGACTCAAGAGCTTAATTATTATGAATAAAATAATATATATACCATGTATAATTTCCGATTTGTTGAGAGGTTAAATTAGAAATAAGCAATCTTCAGATTCTATAACACTCCGTTTGAAAAGTTGTTAAAGTAATGAAATTAAATTTAATTCTATTAGGAATTGAATTCAATTCTTATATTTAAAATTAATTATTAAATAACAAATTAAATTAAAGAGCTATGATAGGGAGAGTAAAAATGGGAAAGTAAATGGTAGAGTGAATGACATGATACTTTACATGCACACGTCTGATTATCGTTTGGACACCATCGGAGCCTTCGACCGCCGCGCCCGAATCAAACTATACCCTGGGGGCACGGTGAACCGTCGGAGATCGCTGCATGTAAAGTGTCACGTTATTCACTCTACCATTCACTCTCCCATTTTCACTCTCCTATCATTTTTCTAAATTAAATTCTTTGATTTTGAATCTATCAGAATTAAATTTAATTCTTATATTTTTACCATTTTATCCTTCATCAATAAAACTTAATATTTACATGGAGGACTATTTAGTAATTTTAACTTTCCAAATGAATTTCTTTCACAATTCATATTGAAAGAGAACTGATTTATTTTGAAAGGTTTGAATGAAATTAAATTCCAATACCTTGCTAATTCTTTGCTGAAAATTTGTTCCAAAGGCTGAAATGGAATTCAATTTTATCCCTTTCCAAACAAGCTATAAATAATGATTATGGTCCCAATTTACATAACAACGATTAAGTTTTGTTCCCCATCGATGAAACTCTGTTGAAAATTTGTTCCAAAGGTTGAAATGGAATTCAATTCTACCTTTTCCAAACAAGCTATAAATAAGGATTATGGTCCCAATTTGCATAACAACGATTAAGTTTTATTCCCATCGATAAAACTCTCTTGAAAATTAAGGAAATTTGCAAATAAAAGATCATTGCCTAGGATCGCTTAGGATCAACTGTAAACTATGAATTTTGGTACGTTTTCACAATTCTGTTTATTATGTTTATGATTTTTTAAGAATTGAATAGAGTTTAAGATCTTGTGTTGGTATTTTTGGACTCAATAATTCTATCATTTGATATCAAAGGAATCTATTTCCAATTTTTGAAAGATATTTTTTTTTTTTACTTCTGCTTTGATTGTCGTTGCTAATCCATCTTCGCTGTATGTGATGATTGTTGGCTTGGAAATAAACCCCGTTTGATTTTATTTTCATTTCGAATAAACAATTTTGTTTCATTCAATAATTGAGGGAAATTTGATTAAACGATGAGGGCTGCCGGAGTAGGATATAAATCAGCCAACTATGAATTCTGATTTTCGACGACGTATGGTGATCCAATGTTAGGGCGATCATGATGGGCAACTGAAATGACAGATCGATGGTCGGAGACGTCACGACGTTGTTGTTTCCTTGGGTGCTATTGTCGGTTGGTGGTGCTTCGATTGGTCGAAGCGGCGGTAGCAATGAAATGTTGTGTCGGAGGACGATGAACAGTTTGAGAAACTCAGTCTCAGAATTAGGAATTTCAAAAATAATAATAAAATAAAAAAGGCTACGTGGCATCGGTTTCAAGAGGCGTGGTTGCAAGTTTTGTTCATTGTTGGGAGCAAACGGGATCCTCTGTCCCGAGGATCCCGTGTCCCCATTTCTCGAATTCGTCGGTGATGATTGGTGAATCTCTGATCGTCGATCGGACATCATCATTAGTCTTTGATCGTCGTCCGAATCAAACGATATCCTGGGAGAATAGTGAATCAGTCGAGATCGTCACAATTGCGATCTCGCCGGATTCGACTGTGAATCCGGCGAGATCACAATTCTGACAATCCCTGACGGGTTCACCGTACCCCCATCGACGATCGAAGGATTCGTCGGTCATCGCCGACGAATTGGGCCATTGGGGACAGAAAATTTGTTCTATGTTGGGAGAGAAGCAAAAACCACCACGTTTTTAGTTAATTTCTTTTTTTTTAAATTTTAGAAATTCTTAAAAAAAAACGTACGTGACATAAAGTTGAGTACATGATTTAAGAGGAAATTATATTTTCTACATGGGTAAAATAATTATTCATTTGATATAATTATCCTTATTTTATCCCTTTGAAAATAATCCATTAAATTTAATTATTTAGATAAAATAATTTCATTAAAATATTTATATAAAATAATTTAATTAACTTATTTTATAATAACAATTTAAATTTTTTAAATGGATTAAGGGGTTCTATTAATATCTATTATTTAAAATTAAGTTAAATTTAAATTATATGTCGTCAAAGCGACCTCTATTATTTGAATTTAATTTTATTTGAAATATTGAGATACTATTAAAGTTTTAATTAAGGTGTAAATGTATATATTTTTGTGAGTATTAGTCTGCCCAAAGAAAATTTATACTTAACGAAATTATACATTTACTTGTGATAGTAAACACATAATAATTATAAGATTTTAATTGTTATTTTTCATGAATATAATAAATCAATCCAAAGATAAATTTATTATTTGTCATGTATTATTGTTAGTATTTGATTATTATAACAAGAGTATCGCTTGTAAATAATATTACTGTCCAAAGACCTAATATTATTGTTACACTAGGTATCTTTAGATGAGATTACCATTTATTTTAACTTATTTAAAATGAGCATGTTATTTATATTATTATTCTTGTATTTTCTTTTTAGCAAATGTTGCTAATATTTCTGCTAACCTAAGTTCAGTGTCGATCCTTAATGGTATCAATTTTAAGAATTGGAAGAAGAACATTCTTATTGTTTTTGGTTGCATGGATCTAGATCTTGCACTTAGGACAGAGTAACTCACTGCTCCTACTGATGCTAGTTCTTCTAAACAGAATGCTAAATATGAGAAGTGAGATCGCTCTAATTGTATGAGTCTTATGATAATCAAGCGCGATATACCTAAGGCTTTTAGGGGTGTGGTATTTAATAGTGTCACCAAAGCTAAGGAATATCTCGATAAAATTGAGAAACGCTTTGCCAAAAGCGATAAGGCGGAAACAAGCACAATACCGAAAAGTTTGATTTCCATGAAGTATAAAGGCAAGGAAAATATTCGAGAATATATCATGGAGTTTTCCCACCATCAAGAATGAAGGCACTTCATCTTGAATTGTTGGACGACATGCTTGTGCATTTAGTGCTTATTTCTCTTCCAAACTAGTTTAGTCAGTTCCAAATCAATTATGACTATCAAAGGGAAAAATAGATTCTTAATGGCGTCATTTTATACTGTGTTCAAGAGGAAGAGAGGTTGAAGCAAAACAAGACTAAAAGTGCCTATTTGGTAAGCACCTTTAAAGATAAGGGTGAAAAAAGAAAGAATGAGGCTACTAAAGATCCTTATGTGAAGAAACAAAAGCAGGATAATGATAAGAAAGGTTCTTTCTTCTGTAACAAATCTAATAATATCAAGAAAGAATGCCATAAATACCATGTATGACTTGTGAAAAAGGGTACATTTTTCAATTTGGTTTGTTCTTAAGTAAATTCAGATTCAGTACCAGAAACACTAGGTGTTAGACTCCGATGCTACTACTAACATCAATGTTTCAATGTAGGATTGCCTGAGCTACCGAAATCCAACTGATGCTGAAAGATACATTTATGTAGGTGATGACAAGTCAGTCGTGTTAGTAGGAGTCCTAGAGTCAATTATGTGATGATTGACTAGAGACCTTTTGTATCATATTCTATCATTAATAAAGGCATATTTGGTTACTATACTTACTTTATATTTGTGTCAAATAACTAAGTATAATAATATCCTTGGGTAGTAGATTCTTATCTACATCATATCAATTGGTTGAATCGATAGTGAGATGATATAGAGAACACTACACTAAACCATTCCTAGTCAAGCATTAATATTCAAAGACAATATTAATGCATGGAGACTAGCATGTAGGTCAATTGATGACTTGAACTCATAAGTCATGGATATATGATATCAAGTTGACACATGGATATACATTAGAGAATATGTACTGAATTGACCCGCTATGAGAAAGTTTCATAGATTGTCATACGATTGTCATAAACTTTCTCATGTGACTATTAGTATGAATAATACTTAGACCTGAAGTCACTACGGTTCCCTACAGAAGGAGTTATGTACTTTGATATCGTCAAACATCACCCGTAACAGGGTGGACTATAAAGGCGATCACTGGGTATGTAACGAATTATGCGGAGGAATGTGAGTGATGTAGATGAGAACTATCCCTCCCATATGACGGGAGTGATATCTATGGGCCCCTTAATTGAGTAGGACTACTAAAACACATGACCATGCTCAAATGAGTCAATATAAGATATTGAGCTCATTTGTTTAAGTGAGTTTACTCGGGGATCAAGAAACACAAAGATTGATCGATGATGACACGGTCTATGCCTTATTGGTCAATATAGATATCGAGGATAAAAGGACAAGGTCATACATTGTCATAGTGACGGAGGTTAAGTTGGATTTCGACTTTCTCGTCACTTGGGTAGCAATGATGCATTACTATATGTCGCTTATTGCTTATGTGTCTAAAGTACATTGCCAATGTTACGAGAACCTATTGGGTCACACACTAAGGACATGATGCTTCGAAGATTAATTGATTTTAGTTTGACTAAGATTTGATCCGAATTGGATTAATTGAGTTAGACTCAAGTGAATCCAATTGGATTATGGGATTGAGATCTAATTTAATTTTGACTCATTTAGATTAGACTCTGTTGGAGCAATCTATGGTCCGGAGTGACCATGTGTTTTGATGTTTGGGCAAAGGGTTTAAGTTAAGTTCACCCTTGTGTTTGATATGTGTATTTGAGTGTGCATGTTTGCAGGATACACATGGACTTAACTGGACGGCTTCGGGTCCGGTGAAGGATGGCATGAGGAAACAAGTTGTGGGCTTGTATGCATCTGAGGGACCGTGGACAGAGTAGGAACGATGAGCCGAGGGAAGCGAACTTTGAGGCATACGCGAAGGATGACATGAGAACTAGCCGCGGGTTCGTTTGCTTCCGAGGGACGAGTGTTGATGCAGTCTGGCCCTGATTGTTGTTTTGGTATTGACAACGATTTTAGTTTAGGAGGATAATTATGATATGGAAAATCCTAATCTGGGAGGTTAGGTGGATTATGATTAAGTCCTGATCGAGGATTATGCATGATATGGAAAACCCTAACCTGGGAGGTTAGGTGTGATGATTGTGATGATTATGATTAAGTCCTAATCGAGGATTAGGCATGATGTTGGAAAATCCTAACCTGGGAGGTTAGGTGTGGAAATCCTAGCTTGGAAGGCTAGGTGTTGAAATCCTAACCTGGGAGGTTAGGTGTTGGAAAAGTCCTAATCGGAAGGGTTGGGTGAAAGTCCTAGCTTGGAGGGCTAGGTGAAAAGTCCTAACCTGGAGGGTTAGGTGCAAATTCCCATCCTGGAGAATTAGGTGAAAAAGTCCTGGCTTGGAGGGTCAGGTGCCTAGCTTGGAGGGCTAGGTTGGATGATGTTCTAACTCGGAAGAGTTGGGTGAAAAGTCCTAGCTTGGAGGGCTAGGTGAAAAGTCCTAACTTGGAGGGTTAGGTGCAAATTCCCAACTTGGAGAGTTAGATGGAAAAATCCTTAGCTTGGAGGGCTAAGGTGGATGAATCCCTAGCTTGGAGGGCTGGGTAGAGTCATTGGATCGGTCTGGTGACCGATCAGGGACTGTTGGCACGTTGCTCCTTAGTGGATCGGTCTGGTGACCGATCCAGCTATGTCTGATCGGACTGGTGACCGATCAGGGAGCGCACAGTGAGATTGGGAATCTACTGTGTGGCTCCTGATCGGACCGGTGACCGATCAGGGAGCAGGCTGCTTCCTTGCTGTCTTGCTCCTGATCGGTCTGGTGACCGATCAGGGAGCAAACAGTGAGTGAGTTCCCTTGCTGATCAGAGTCTTGGATCGGTCTGGTGACCGATCAGGGATCTTGGAATTGATTAAAAAACAACTGTTCATCTTGCCTGATCGGTCTGGGTGACCGATCAGGATCCAATCTGATCGGTCTGGTGACGGATCAGGATTCACCCTGATCGATCCGGTGACCGATCAGGCGTGTATAGCTGCGAGAGCTGGGAATCCCAGCAAAGCAGTGGATCGGTCTGGTGATCGATCCACACACCCTGGATCGGTCCGGTGACCGATCACTTTAATTCAAATTTCACTGTCAGACGTCGTCAGAGCGTCTGATCGTATCCGATTTGCTGATGTATGTGATATGCTTTGTGATCTTCTGCTCTAATGCTCTGATTGAGTTTCAGGTGACAGGGGAGGATTCAAACACTCAAGGAGTAGTCAAAGAGTGCTTTCCTTGGAGCAGGTTTGTCCCTTTTCCCATCTCAGGTTGCAACGGCGAGCTGCGGACTGGAGCTAAGACTGGAGCTCGACTGAGGAGCTCAGTGAGTCCAGAGATAGCTCAGTAGAGGCTGGCGTTGGCAGAGGAGTAGCTGGGAGCTACAGAGATGGTGTCACCTGTCGCTTGGCGGAGAAACAAAAAGGAACGCGAGAGTTGAGTTCAGTATCAGATTCAGTTTTGAAAACCTGTGTGTTCTTGCGTTCTGCTGATAGAAGCTTGCTGTTCTTGAGTTCTTCATCCATTCTAAGCAAGCTATTGAGAAGCATTCATCATACTTGAGCGCTTGAAGGAGAAAACAAGAAGCTGGGAGTCCGACAGTGGGAAGACACGAAGCAGACAGGGGTCTGCGTGAGATCGCCACTGGGTGGAGCTCGGGAAGCTTGTTGTGTTTAATCCTTGCTAAGTGTTTGAGTAAGATCTTTCTTGTTGTTGTTTCATTGTGCTCATTATATATCATTGTTTGAAACACACTGTGGAGAGGTTTCTCCACCGAGAAGGAGGTTGCTTCATATCCGGTGTTAACCGGGGCTTGATCTGCCGACGATCAAGGGATCGCCCACCTCAAGGGCACGCCAAGGAGTAGGGGCAAGTTATCCCCGAACCTTGTAAACCCTCCTTGTTAGCGATCTTGCTAGTTGTGTGTGCTTTGCTCTCATTTATTTTTCTGCATACTCTGTTTTCCATTCTTTCCGCTGTGCTACTGATATTTGAGTTGCAGAAATCGTGATAAGTTCTCAAGGGGCAAGCGATTGTCTATATTCACCCCCCCTCTATAGCTATCTCGTTCCCAACAACGAGAGCCAAAGACAAAGAAGGCTTGAAGGCAACAGGTCGAGGCTGCTGGATGGAAGGACCATGGAGTAGGAGTATCATCTCCGAACCACGTAAAGGAAGAAAATCAAAAAGTAGCTATTCACCCCCCTCTAGCTAAATGCCAAGGTCCTATCAAGTGGTATCAGAGCAAGGTTCGCTCGTCTACGGACTAACCGCCGAGAGAGAAAAATGCTAGAGGAAATGGTGATTGAAGAAAGATTAGGGGACGATATCAATGGACAATATCAATGTTCCACCTCCCTACGACTGCGAGAGTTTCGAGTATTGGAGGATGCAGACAAAGACATGGTTCGTCATGGATTAGAATTTCATGATCGCGCTAGAAGAGCCATTTTTAGTCCCAAATGATAAACACAGACAAAAGCTCTAACCACGATATTGGAATAAGGAACAACAAACACAATCAAAGGTAAATGATAAGGTAATGTCAATTCTACTTAATGTTTTGCCAAATGATATGATTAGCCGTGTAGGTGAGTATAAAAATGCACATGAACTATGGAGCAAGATGATAGTGTTTCATGAAAATCCTACACGAGTAGAGGAAGAAGAGGCCCATGAGATGAGCTTAATGGTCTAAGAAGAGGAGAAGGACCAATCGGATGAGGAAAGAAGCTCAACATCCGAAGAGGAGGAGAAAGAAGAAAAAGATTCATCCATATCCTCAAGTGAAGTGGCACAAGAATTTGAAGAATCATCCACTCCATCAAAGGGGAAGAAGAAGTCTCCACTTCAAAGATTGAGGGGGAGGAGAGACCATTCCTCAATACCGGAGTAAGAAGAAGCTTCCACCTCCACCAAAGCAAAGTCAAAGGACCACATTATTTGCTTTGGGCGTAATGAAAGGGACACTATAAGGACAAGTGTCCAAAGGGAAAGAAAAAGGAGGTAAACCCTAAACCCAACTCAATTTCTTCAAATTATAACATGGGTTGTAGGGAAAAGAAGGAGAAGAAGCACATTAGGTGTTTCACGTGTGGTGAGCTAGGGCACTACCACACCAAATGCTCAAGGAAAGGAGAATTCAAGAAATTAGAGCATTTCAGGAAGTGGGAGAAGAAGGAGAAGAAGAAAAACTCACATCAAGAGGGAGATACAAGGGTAAGGGAGGTAATCCCTAACTTTAGACGTAATTCAAATTCCTCCATATATGTTAGAAATAATGAAAATTATTTACCCATGCATTGTTTTGGTTTTAAATATCATGATAAAAATAGGGTTAATGTTACATATCAAAACCCTAGGGAATTCATGCTTCATGATAAACCTATAACCTTTAGACCTAAGGACCAAGGCATTAACCCCAAGAAAGTGAGACATATGCCTAGGAAGGTGGGTAGGTCTAGGGATGTCCAAGGTGGACATATTGATTCTAGGTTTGAGAACCTAGAAAGGGAAAATCAAGCTTTGAGGGCAAAACTTGAACAATTAGAGAAAACCTTAGATAGATTCACTATTGGATCTAAGGGTTTAGGTATGGTGTTGGGTGATCAAAAAATCAATAATAATAGATCGAGATTAGGATACCGATCTAAGTTCTCCAATGCTATGGAGAAGTCATATGCAAATGTGTCATATGACTATAGCAAGGGGAAGGCTAAGAATGGCAAGGGAAAGCCATTTAAAGGGAAGAAGAAGAACTTAACCAAGGACAAGGTGTCCAAAGTTAAGAAGGTTGGGGTTGTAGGCCAAAAGTCACCAGAGGTGCACCGGTGTGACCTTGTAATTATAGATGAGTCACCTAGGGAGGTGGCTAAGGCTAAGAGCTCAAGGGGGAGCTCTAGGAGTCATGTTGAGACCCATGGTAAAGCTCTAGGAGTCATGTTGAGACCCAATTTGTTCATCCGATAGTTCATCACAAACTGTGAGTAACTCTTGGGCAAACAATGCAGAATTAAGTCAATACATAGTTCGTGATCCATTGCAAATCCGAGTGTGCCTAGTCGCTCAATGTACCCCAACATCTTCAAAACAAATTGTGAAACAGAAGTGCCTTCCTGCATCTTAGAGGTGAAGAGGAGTCTGGAGACCTCAAACCTTTCGGATCTCGCCTACTCGTCAAACAACTCATGAAGATGGAAGACGATGGTATGAGCATCCATATGCTCATGCTGCTTTTGTAGCTCAGGTACCATTGCGACCAGCATGATGCAACTTGCAAGTTCAGAATCGGCCACATGTTTCTGATAGGCCACTAACTGGTCTGGAGTTGCATCTTCAGGAGGATGGTTGGGAAGTTGTTCTTCAAGGACATAAGCAAGTTTTTCTGCCTTGAGGACTATCCTCAGGTTTCGAAGCCAGTCCATGAAGTTTGGCCCAGTCAGCTTATTGGTGTCTAAAATGGAACGTAAATTCAGAGAAGACATGATCAGGTGATTATCCTAGAAATACAAATTGAGGTTATGTGATGAGAATGATAAAGAATGCATCAATATACATTAATTAAATCCTATTTATTTTTTGAATTGAATAACCCTTTTTATCAATTCGGGAGATCGTAGGAACATCTCCAAATAGGTTGATATCCAACCATAGATAAGAACAACCATGGCTAGAGTCCATCAAGTTATTCTTAGCTATGAAGGTAGGTAATTATACCGATTACATATTATACATATGTAACTATCACATTATGCTATCAACTAATTGAATGTTTGCATAAATCATTGGGTTGTTAACTCATTAACAAGTATGCAACAATATACAAGTATGAGTATCGGTAAAACGAACGAAAAGAAAAAAAACGAATAAACGATTTCAAAAAATGAACGACGAATTTGGAATCAAAAAAAAAACGAAAAAAAATCGGTTAATTCAGTTTTAACGAATTAACGATTGACGAATTTTTAAAATTTATTCGATTTAATAAAAAACAAGATTTCATTTTATTTAATTAATTTTTAAATAAAATAATTAAATAATATTTATTCGGTTTATTCGGTTTAACGAATTACAAAATAAAAATCGAAAACCGAACCGAATTAAAAAAACCGAACGAATCGAAAAAAAAAAAAACGAATTAACCGAACCGAATTTCAAAATCGGTCGTTCGGTCGGTTAATTCAGTTCGAACCGAATTTTGCTCACCCCTATACATAGCACCCAACTGCACCTCTCTTTACATCGACCTTGGCTGTGACACAACAAATCGATGCTCCAAGCTTAAGGCTGACCCATTAATCAAGAAATAATTTTAATATGGTTGGAGCTCATTCAACCATTTAGTCAGGCTTGGATGTGTCCAACAACCAAAACTAAGGATTGACCTCTGACTCCAACTATATTAATCATAAACTAATTCCATGGTTTGAACATGTTGAGGTTCAAGCCGGGCATGGATGTGTCCATCAAACCAAACGAGAAACAAAACTCCGGTTCTAACCATATTAATGGAAGGTGTTGGCCTTAATATTTTGTAAGGGGTTTTGGGTCTCATCCTTTTCTTTTATGCACATTCATGACATATAATTATGTCATGTTCTAACGATTTCCTTAATAAAGTATGTATGTGACTTAATTTATTAAGTCTCATTAATTGAATTAGGAATCGGATTTCCTAATTCTAAATTCATACTTTATTCAAGGAATTGTTTTTGGGAAACAATTTCCTGAATTATCATAATCAATTTCGGAAATAATATGTTTAAGACTCTGATTTCTCTAAATCAAATCTTATTAAATTAAGAGACAGATTCCCTTAATTCAACCACATATTATTTTCATGAAAATCTAATTTAAGGAAATATACTCTATAGGAAATAATTTTCCTAATTAATTTTGGAGACAATAATATGTAAGAGCATCACCTCATAAATCAAATAAGGAAATTATCGTTTGAGAATCACCTCAAAAATTTTCAAGATTTGATCACATATTTTATTTATGGAAAATTAATATCAATAACTTAATTTGGATAGCTCCCCGAGGCTCAATCCAAATTAAATATTTGACAGTTTAAATTCAATTTAGGAAATTTAATTATAACAACTAACTTTAAATTGGACGGCTCCCCGAGGCTCAATCCAAAATAAAGAATTTTGAAAATAATTTAATTTCCAATTATAAATTTAAATGCTAATTAATATTCTCATAATTTGTCTAGACTTTCTTGAAAGAAAGTGCCCAAAATTGCGAGCTTTCCATAAATGGAAAGTTTCCAAAAATAAAAGGTTTTCAGAATAATTGTAAGTTTCTGGTACAAAGAAAACTTATGTTTTTCCAAAATTGGAAAATTTCCAAAATTGAAAAGTTTTCAAAAATGGAAAGTTTTCACAATTATCATAAAATTTCAGAAACAGAGATATTTCAAAAGTTTGCGAAATTTCATGAGGATTTCCAAATTTTGAAATTCCTAAATCGAAAATTTACCATAATTTGAAAGTTTCCATAATTAAAAATTTTCCAAAATTGAGATCATGATAAAGCTTTCCGCAAAACAATTATATGATTATGTCAAACACAAACCTCGGCTCTGATACCACTGTTGGGACCGGGTGCATGTTGACATGGATGCGGGTTCGTAATTTCAAAATTAATTACGTGCAGCGGAAGGTTTAGCATAAATAATTTCTCTAAATCATTTAATCATACATCTAAGCATGCAATTTTATCTTGTGTAGACATGATCATATATTTAAAATTTTGCAGAAACATAAACTAATTTACGTATTACCTTGCGTAACTCGAAGAAAGGGACGAGATCCAACCGTAAGCGTCCCTTGGAAGCTCCACCTCTATTCGTGTCCACGCCGAGTATCTTCGGGATGACTTCGCAAAGCCACGAGTTTCGTGTTCTCGAGAACTACTAGATTCTCCGAGAACGCGACAAGAAAAACCAAGAGAGAAGTCGGAAGACTAACCACAAAAAGATGGCCGGAATCAAAATTCCGGCGAAGCAAAAGAAGAGGCTTGCGGCAAAAAGATCCTTGCGGTAAACTCTAATTCCGGCAGCACCTTCTTCCGGCCAAGAGATGGCCGGAGCTTCCTTCTCCGACAGCAGGTGGTGGTCGGCAGGGAAAGGGCAGGGGTGGCCGGCTAGTGCTCCTTCTTGGGGCTGGTTGGCGCACAGCAAGAAGGGGAGAAGAGAAGGAGAGAAAGAGAGGGAGAGAGTCTATGCCTTCATCTCTATGATTATTCACACCCAAGCCTTGCCTTGGGCCCTTTATATAGTGGCCACTCAACCATCAAGCCTCTCAAATATGGAATAACTTATTCCATCATGCCAAATTTAATTTTATATCATAGTTAAAATCATATTTTAATTCATGATAAAAAATCAATCAAGTCTCTTCTCTCCTATGGAATAAATTTCCTTATCATGGTAAATCAATCCATGATTGATTTTATAAAATAAACCAATCCATGGTTCATTTTAATTTTCATGAAAAATAAACCAAACCTTGGTTTATTATATAAAAATTTATATCATCCATAATTTTATAAAACAAACCACACTTGGTTTATTTTATAAATTGAACCAAAAACTTGATTCTCTCCCTTTGTTGTGGTCGGCCAAGCAAAGAGGATGGAGGCCCTCTTTGGCCGGTCCATCCAAGCCAAGCCCCAATGAATTAAACTTATTTAATTCATCTATTAAGTCTTCAAAATACTTAGCCATTTTACGCTTTCGATGCGTCTCTGAGAAATTCAGATTCGACTTATCGTTTGGCTCAACCAAACTTAATCTCTCTTGATTGGAAAATCCAATTTTCAACTCGTTTTAAATCCCTCGGATTACTCGTAGTGTGTGTGACTAAATAAGCTTTCGATTTATGTTAGCCGTCTATAATTAATCAATTATAGAACGATCATGAGTGACACCTAGTAGTACATCATGATCCCCAATTAATCGAAAGATCAACGGTTGACCTCAGAAACAATTCTGAAATCCTTCAGGAGCTATAATAAATCGTGCCCCATTCCCTTCACCATCTTATACCCACTTGGTTCAGGACATGGTTATGTGTGTCAGTCCCCACTAGGCTGACTACGTCACACCTAGCCCAAGTAACGTTTTCTCGTCCTACGGATTCTAATTACTCTCATGTATTTAAGAGATTCATACTCTAAACATGTCATTCTCTGGCCAGAGGCTTCGAGTAACAATCCGACGATAGGCCTCGGGTATACATCTCCTCGCAAGGAGTGGTGAATCCTTTGTAGGTTGTTCAAACATCTTCGGGCACTTCGGCTTATACCCAATCATCCTGGGTCCACACCTCCTTGGAGATGCTTGCTTAAGATGTCAAAGTATAAGTCTCCATGACCAAGATGACTTGAACACCGCAAGTCAAAGGAACATCGCACTTAAGCTGCAGTAAGAACTTCACTGACATATCTATATGTAGACTACCATATGAAGTTTTACAGCCAGTCACTCCAATGAACCAGTTCCCTTAACTAGCATTCATGTTTATCTCCGGACATCTCAATGTCACCAGCCAGTGAGAATCAGCTGATTAGAGAATAACCCATGCTAGTCTCAACAGAATTGATAGTGTCCGTATTTATCAATTCATCGACTAGGGACAATTTCAATACTTCACAATTGCACATGTAGAGATAATCACTAGTTGTGAATTCATCACAAATTCTCTCATGCTGTGAATTGTATTGCGGACATTCAGTAAATGAGTTTAAGATCTCAATCAAATACACAAACATGTATACTCAAATAGTGAATATTCATTTATTAAAATAAATGATTACAATCATAAGACGATTGCCTTAGGACACTTCTCTCATATCACTAACAGTTGGGTGATCAAAAAATCAATAATAATAGATCGAGATTAGGATACCGATCTAAGTTCTCCAATGCTATGGAGAAGTCATATGCAAATGTGTCTTATGACTATAGCAAGGGGAAGACTAAGAATGGCAAGGGAAAGCCATTTAAAGGGAAGAAGAAGAACTTAACTAAGGACAAGGTGTCCAAAGTTAAGAAGGTTGGGGTTGTAGGCCAAAAGTCACCAGAGGTGCACCGGTGTGACCTTGTAATTATAGATGAGTCACCTAGGGAGGTGGCTAAGGCTAAGAGCTCAAGGGGAGCTCTAGGAGTCATGTTGAGACCCATGGTAAATGGATCTCAAGAGGATTTCTCCCAATAGTCCAGATGGACCATGGAGTGTGTCAAAGGATTTGGAGACTGATTTGAGTCTCAATCCTAGAGATTTGACACATTGGGTTTGAGTAGCATGCATAAAATATGATATTGAGGTCATATTGCATGGAAATTAATTTTTGATGTATAGATGTCATGTAAATCAATGCTAGGGATGCATTATGGTTTGGTATGGGCAGAGACATCATGAGGAGATCAAAACTAGGACTTTAGGTCAAGGTTCAATTGAACCATTTAGATAGTTTTGGATTTTATATCAATCTTGGGATTGGAGATAGATATATGTTTGAATGTATTTTTCCCAAGTAGACATGGATACCACAATCCTCTCCACAAAATTTGAGAATTTTTGGAGATTTGTGAAATTTCTGGTACATTTCTGAAATTAGGTCAGAAATGTTGAAAATAGAGTTTTCAGGGTACAAGTCGACTGGTTCAGGGGGTAGTCAACTGATAATAGTGCTGTCGGAGAGAGACTATCTACTGTATGGTTTTTTAATGGGGATCAATCGACTGGTAAATGTCGCAGTCGACTGATATAGGTTGAAACTATTTTTCAGCAATCGAAAAGTGTCGTAATGATGTAAAACAAGTGTATAATCTTATGGGGGTTAATACACTTTGTTTATAATCATTAGAGGTTAAAGGATCTAATAAGAGAAAAATTATTGGAGTTTTTTGATGTGTGGCAAAGCGGAAGAAGTGTTGGGTTTAAGTGGGAAACCAAACTCGCTTTTCGGTGAAATCCTAAGTCAAAGGGAGCTTAGGTAAAGGGGGAGCATTGTTGCTCATTTTTTGGCAAAGAGGGAACCTTGGAAAGGTTCTTAAAAAGCCTTTGTAAATCCAATATAGGGGGAGCCTTGGAGAGGTTTTTAATAAAACCCGTTTTGGTAAAAGTCCTAAACTCATTGGGGAGGTTTAGGTATGGGGATGCCTTGTGATAGGATTAATGCATGTTTGCATTGTATACACATTGGCGGTATAAGTCTAAGGTGAAGCTTTGACAACGTAAGTCCAAATGATTATTAGCATTGTATTTGCTATTTGTTTTCCCTAACTTAAACGTATTTCCAAACATCAAAAAGGGGAAGATTGTTGGAGCAATCTATGGTCCTGAGTGACCATATGTTTTGATGTTTAGACAAAGGGTTTAAGTTAGGTTCACCCTTGTGTTTGATATGTGTATTTGAGTGTGCAGGTTTGCAGGATACACATGGACTTAGCTGGACGGCTTCAAGCCATGTGAAGGATGGCATGAGAAGATAAGTCGTGAGCTTGTATGCATGAGGACCGTGGACAGAGCAGGAACGATGAGTTGAGGGAAGCGAACTTCGAGGCATACGCGAAGGATGACATGAGAACGAGCAGCGGGTTCTTATCTATACGAGGGACGAGAGCCAAAGACGGAGAAGGCTTGAAGGCAACTGGTCGAGGGTGCTGGATGGAAGGATCGTGGAGTAGGAGTATCATCTCCAAACCACGTAAAGGAAGAAAATCGAAAAGTAGTTATTCACCCCCCTCTAGCTAAACGCCAAGGTCCTAATAGACTCAACTACATTTGAATGAGATATTAATTCATTAAAATGTTTAATAAATTAATAATAGAGAAAGATGAAAAGTTTCTCTTCATTGGATGAAGAGATGTTGAGGAGTCATATGAGAAAATGTGCTCTAAGTGGGTTTTTATTAGCATCAATGGAGGGAAGCTAAAGAGACAAAAACTCTTCATATTCATAGGATGAGTACAAAAGAGTTTTTCTTGTCATTTGGATGATGAACTCGTCATTTTTCGTTCCCTTCCTTCTCTTGGCCAAAATCCCTCTTCTTCCTTTCCTTCTTGCTTTATGAATCTCCTCTTGTGACTAGCACCACAAAGGCGATTCTTCTCCGAAGCTTGAGAGATTGTGTTGGTGTGGATATGCATAGAGGCACAAACATTTGAACGTGCAAGAGATCCAGCATACCTCGGATAAGCGGGATAATCGAAGGGCATGCACCAAAGGTATACCTATACGATAGGAATTTATAAATTAACTTTGTATGAGTTTTCTTTCACATGGATCGTTCGTGGGATCTATTATTTCCGCAGCGATTTTTAAATATTTTTGCCTATAGATCCCTACAGTGGTATCAAAGCCACTTGCGAAAGATCATATAAAGTTTAGAAAAACTTTTATATGTGATATAGAAGTAGGACATAATTTTGTTATGGTTTGTGTAATGTATAAGCATTTGTTTAGATACAAAAGTTTGTGTTGATCAAACTAAAAGTTCATAGCATTATCATATGAATATGAAAGTGTGCTATGGTCCGATTGTACTCAACAAATTTTAAAACCTATGGTTTTGGCTCATGAGCATTTTACACTAATAATAAAAATTGATGTCGTAAATCTATTTTGTGTGATTGATGACATGGTGCATGATTATGACCTTAACCCCAATATGATTGGATGTATATGTGTGTGTGCATATTGTAATGTAATTCATAATGCGGCCTGTGTGTCGTGCCTTATCTCTATTTTTCTAGTTATAAAATAGATTTAGACTCGAATGTAACTCGAATTTTCTTAATTTATAATATACAAAATGAGGAGTGGAATGCCCATTAAAGAATGAAGTTACAAGAAGGAAGCCGTCGACACATGATGACCGAAGGATGCACTTGGAGAAGATGTTATCCCTAGGTTGATCATCGATTTTTTCATTGGCTTAAGATGATCGTAGTATACGAGCCATAACCATGTCACATTTTACCACTTATATGTTGATATATGCAATGTGTGTATGTGATGCATGATTAGATAAATATTTATCTTAATTAAGTCAACTCGATATGCCTACCAAAGTTTGGTACTCATAAACAACCTCAATCAATTGTTGTTGGGTTTGTTGGGATCGATGGCACGGCTAGAGGGGGGATGAATAGCTCGGTCACCTCGAATTCGAATTCTTCCTACAACATTAGCACAAGCGAAAACTTAATCTAATAATTAAACCAATGCTAACACGTTATCGGTTACATGGTTCGAATATTACTTGCTCCTACTCCACGGCGTGTCCTTGAGGTGGACGAACCCTTGATCCTTCGGTGGATCACGCCCTGACAATCTTCGACTAAGTCTTTCTCCTTCTCGGTGGAGAACAACCTCTCACAATCCTTCTTCCTCCTTACAAGAATAAGCTAGGGTTTGGGAGGAAGATGATGTTGGAGCTTGAGCACTTGAGCAAAGATATCACAAATGAAGAGCTAACCTATCTCAAGTCTCAAGCTCCACTTTAAATAGTGGAGAGAGCTGTTAAACAAATAGCTAAGCCCCGACACCAGTCGACTGCCCCTAGGGCTAGTCGACTGATGCCCAGCCAATGACTTTATTTTGAGCAGATCAGTCGACTGGTGCCTGAACCAGTCGACTGATCTTTCTGTGAGTTTCCACTCGACGCTGGTAGTCGACTACTTCCTTTGCCAGTCGACTGCCCAGCTTACAAACTCACTCAAACTCATTCCGAAGTCCATCTTTCGAGTATGCCTTGAAGTCCACTTCCTTGGCTTGCCCCTTAAAGTTCTCTTCCTTCGGCTCTCGTCCCTTGGATGCGCACACAAGCTCGCGGCTCGCCTCCATGCCATCCTTCGCGTATGCCTTTGAAGTCTACTTCCTCGACTTGCCCTTTGAAGTCCTCTTCCTCGGCTCTCGTCCCTCGGATGCTTCACTTCGTTATTCATGTGTGATTCACTAAGTCCTGCACAACTCAAACACACATATTAAATCAACATGGAAACCTAACTTAATCATATTGACACACACATCAAAACTCATGATCTACCCGATCAACCTTGGGTCGATTGCAATAACAGGGTTTGCCCAAGCAAGGCGACATATTTTATCTTGGTAGAGTACGAGAGGACAATTGTGATGTCCCGCTATCGAACTTTGGGCAAGACTTATGTTAAATACGGCTAATTAAAAACCCAGTAAAATAAATTTTTTAGAAAAATTTATTTGGAAGATTTATGATTAGAGGACTATGGAAAAAGGTTTTGGATACTTCTTAAATTACGAGAGGGTAAATAATTTAATCCTAGAAAATTTATTGAGATGGATTATAACTAATTAGAGTGTCAAAGGGATAAAACCCTTACCCTAAGGGTAGGGTTTAGATTTCTGAAAGTTAAAAGACTTTTTGCAAAAATCCCCTCGTATATAAATTTCTTTTCTGCTCTTCATTCATTCGGCCGCAGTCTCCCCGTTTGCTTCTCGCGTGCCCTAGTCGCAAAGACACCCGCCGCCTGCCTTAGCCGCAACGCCGACTCCACTTCTCCTTTCTCTTTGCGCGAGCCCTAAATCGCAGCCGCCCGAGTTCTTCTCCTCGCCTCGCGTGCCTAGCCGCAGACACCCGACGCTGACCCTCTCTTCATACTTCTTCCGCGTGCCCTAGCCACCGCCGCGAGTGGAGAAAGTGCCGCCCTGTCTCCGGTCGCCAGCCACCAGTCGAGGAGGCGAGTTGAGAGCAACCTCGAGCCTTTCACTTCTCCACGCGAGCAGCACCAACCCCCTTCATCCCTTTTCAGTGAGCTAATGGCGCCTCTCTTCTTCTTCGACAAAGGAGCGTGATCCCTCAATTCGAGCGTGAGTCGACGCCTGTTTTCCCTTGCGCGATCTTGCTTCATCGCCGATCACAGGTCAGGTAAGGGATTCTGTTTTTGCAATTCTAGATGGGCATACTCTAGGATTTGTTTCACATTGATTCGGAGTTCTTTGCTTTGTTATGAGAAAAGAAGACCATGATCAGTGTTGATCTTTGAATTTATTATAGAACTAATTCATGATACGTTTGTTCTTGAGTTTGGATTTAGAACCTGATGTCGTGTGGTTTGTGAGGGTGGATCTTGGGATAACTTTGTTTCGAATTGGTTTCGGTTCTGTTTTGGATTTGGAGATCTCTTTGAATTTTTAATTCTACCATGAGCTTGGTTTTGAGGTTTGGGTTTTCCTTCTATGCGTGAATCGATTTTTGGTGTTGGATTGGTGAGGAAGAGGTTGTTGTGATGCTATGGAAGGTTGGTGTTGGGAATTTGATTTAGATGTTAGTTCATTTATCTGTTGGGTTTATTTTGAATTGTCGTGAGCTTCAGGTTTGGGATTTGATATGGTTTTGCTGTCGATATCATTTAGAGTTGCATGTTAGTTTGAATTATGGCTTTGATAGCAAGATTAGATTATAAAGATGGAAAAGTAGGTTGTAATATGGTTTTGCTTCGCTATGATTACTACAATAAGCCATGGGTTAGGTAAATTGGTTGAGGTTTAGATTCTACAATTGTAGATGGTGCTGGAGGTTTATATTTCTTGTCGTTTACCATCCTAGGCATTGGGGTTGTAGTGGATTTGGAATTCGGTGTAGTTTAAAACCTCAATTAGCATTTGTGTCGTGGCCTACACTACAGTTGGGGATGGGTTATTGACTTTATTTAATGTGGGGACTTGAACTTAATCTCGTTAAATTGGAGTAATTAGGAACTAATTACTTAATTATGAATAATTAAATGATGGTGATAATTAGGATGAATCCTAATTAATTATGATAGCTTGTTTTTGTTAGGTATCAGGTGTTATTATAGCTAAACACTATGTCCGTTGGCACAGGATATTGACTTGATTGATTGTCTCATTTTGGATACTTGGACGGGGGAATTTCTTCGTATACGAGCATCTCACTTTTGAGGCGGGTACCCTTTGACTTATCTTTTCTAATATTGTCATGTTGTTATGCATAGACTGTTATAGATAGCAGTAAGTTTATACGCTATCCTTGTTTAGTATGTTTGTTCTAGATACCTGTTGTTTTCCCTGAGTTATTATGCTTTTAGTTCCATACAGTCTCAAGTATTGCCATATCTATATGTATGCTTAGATATCGTGATGTATCTCTTGCATTTGACATTGAGAGATCAGTAGGTTCCGGCTAGTATGCCTTGTGGGTTATTTGTATTTTCTGTTATAGGATTCAGACTGAGACTTAGTATACTGAGGACTTGGTGAGGGATGTATGTGTACATATCATACACCATCCTTGCATTGTTGCATGCCGACGATCAGCGACTCCCTTGTGGTTGAGCCTATCGTCTTCCGGTACACGATATGCGCACACGACCACTCATGGGTTAGTGGATATTGTAGAGTGTGTGCATTTGCCCTGTATTGCTCCGTTCGGCCACTATTTGGAGGGTGGGTCCGGGCGTGGTAGCAGCCAGGGATCCCTTCTCGTACTGAGCCACGAGGAGATGAGAGCTAGACTCCCCCATTGCTTGGGGTAGGAGCGTAGTCTCCGCCAGCATCCTGTCCACCAGGTCACTCAGGAGCAGTGATGGCAGGGTGCGTACAGGTTGTCACAGCTCTACCCACGCGGACGTTATGGACAATGTCCTGACTGGGACTAGGGGGTGACACATGTCATTGCACCATGTGCATATTTTGCATCGTGCATTGTTTGCTGCATTTGATTTCTGCACTTGATTGACATGCATATACTGGAGATTTGTCTACTTTGGATATATGTTATACTTGTTTCATAGGGATTGATTTCACCCCTTTGCAGGATAGATGGATTCAGGTATGTACCCGTATTTAGTATCTTCAGTACACCCTTTTCGATTGTTTATATGAGACTGTATTAGCGTAGACCCTTATTGTTATTGTAACGTACTATGCATATCTGTTGGGTATTCGCTGAGTTTATGGACTCACACTGTTGTCATATATTTTTATTTCAGGCTGAAATACTTGGAGTCGCTGGAAGAGCCCAGCAGCCAGTCCCTACCCATCGCGACGACAGAGTTTTGTTTTTGTACTTGGCGATGTATTTATTTCATATTTCTTTTAGGACTTTGTATGTCTTGTGAGTGTTGTAGTGTGCCCTAAGGAGTTTATGTATTGGTTGATTTGTTGTAAGTCGGACCGGTCCGCAGTCAGGTATGGTTTATTATGTTTTATTGTTATGGTTTTCGTAGTGTCTATATATATTTTGAGGCCTGAGGTCAATTAAACTGCGTGGTGATATTATATAGGTTATGTGTATGTGTAAATTGTCCGCCGGACAAGGGAGGTGCTGTCCGATTTTATATTGGATCAGCGGCTCCTGGGTCTCGGGGCGTGACAATTTAACTAAGTCACCTCAATTAAATTGAGAAACTTAGAGGCATATCCCAAAAGTTGAAAAAATTAGGTAAGACAATAATTATATAAAGTCTTGGGCGATTAGCCAAAACTAACTCAAGATGATGTGTAATGTGGATCTTGACCCTTAGTTTCCAAGAGTTGCATAAGTTGTAATTGGTAAAATATTACCTACCTAATTATACTAAGTCTTGGGTAATTAGCCAAAGTTAACTCAAGATGAGGTATAATATGGATCTTATCCACATGAATATAGTCGTTATTTGATTTGGAGCTAGTAGTGTGGGCAAATTGAGTTTGCCCATATCCATGACTAACCCCTACCAAAGCTCTACAATTCAGTGGGAGTAGTCTTGGGTATTTTTGTTATAGAAGTCAATCTATCTATTTCCTCTTCTTAAGTATTAGATATTGGTTGTGTATCTCACATTTGTATTAATGTGCAAGACCTTCAAAGAGCTAGATCGTTGACAAAGGGCGAAGTTGACCTACGAGTAGGCAATGACGCAAGAGTTGCTGCTATAGTTGTAGGAACATATTCCTTGTCTTTGCCTACTAGGCTTATCTTAGAACTAGAGGAGTGCTTTTATATACATGTACTAACTAAGAACATAATTTCTGTATCTTGTTTGGACAAGAAAGACTTTTCATGTATTATAAAGGACAAATATTGTTCTATAATGTTAAATGACATGCTCTATTATAGTGCACCACTTATGAATGGACTCTATGTTCTAGACTTAGAGAACCAAATCTATAACATAAATATCAAATGGTTCAAATCAAATGATTTGAACCAAACGTATCTCTTGCATTGTCACTTATGTCATATAAATAAGAGTTGCGTATCCCAGCTCCATAAGAATAGATTACTGGACTCCTTTGTGTTGGTGCCGGAAGCACCAAGATCGAACCTGGGTTTTAATAATGGCAAAGACTTCATAAGTTAAGATTATATTGTGATCTAATAAATTTGTTTAAGTGCGCAAGAGAAGTCCTAGGTAAACTAGGCATGAAGTCCTGATTCGAGGAATTGGGCAATAAGTCCTGGCCGAAGGCTAGGCACCGAAGACCTGACCGAGGGTTGGGCAATAAGTTCTGGTCGTGGACTGGACACGAAGTCCTGATCCGGAAGATCGGGCAAAAGTCCAACCGGAGGAGCCGGTTGGCAAAAGGTAAATTCTCCTGAGAGGAGTAGGCGAGGTCACATTCGCCCAAGAGGGAACATTAGGCGTCGGTTCGACCTAGGGTTCCATTTAGGAAGCCCAAAGTCAGAACCAAGACAGTGCAGGCTGTTAACTGTACTCAATTTATCTATTATTTGTGTTTTGGAACTAACCCTGGTTGCAGGAACAAAAGATGGAGTTCTCTGCTTCCCATGCGCCTGATCATACAGGCGCCTGTATGGATACAGGCACCCCAGAATAGTGTTTTCCAACAGTCTGCGAAGCTGAGCCTCCATGTCAGCAAGGGAGGCGTCCGTGACCATACAGGCGGCCCAGTCGTCCCAGGCACCCTGGTCGAAGGGATAAGCGCTGGCCAAGTCTGCGGATAAAGATGCGCACAGATAGGCACACGTGTCAGGCGCCCCATTCAACATAGGCGCTCCAGACGACTGTATATAAAGGGGTTCGCCCCCTTGCTTCCAAAAGACACTTCTTCCAATGTAAATACTCAAGCGCTCTGCTCTAATCTCTCCATACTCAAGTTTCAAGCGCCAACGACGACCCGTTGCTCCGATCTTTGAGTCCATCTTCGGTCGTCAATATTTTTAATTTAATTGCTTAAATTCAATTATGTATTTATACTTCAAATTTGTAACTATTTTACGAAATATAGAATTGCCCAACGTAAATGGTCAAGGACCGTTGGCCTTGGAGTAGGAGCCGATCTAGACTCCGAACCAAGTAAAAGAAAGTGTGTTAGCGTTGTTTTAAATTTCCGCTGCGTAATATTCTTTTTATATCCGAAAATTTTTATCGATATTCACCCCCCTCTATCGATTCTAAACGATCCCACAAGTGGTATTAGAACAGGTGTGTCAAATCTGGTGCAACCACTGATTGAGCAATTTTCGGATTTTCTTTAAAAAAATTTATTTTTTTCGTTCATAATTTTTTTCTCGTTCATCGAGGTTGGTGCAACACCACTCGATTTTTTTATTATTATTTTGCTACCACACTACTAATCCAAGACTTAGTCTTGGAACAAAGTCTTGTTGTATAAATTTTTAGATCTATGGCCAATCAAGAATGGAACAGTGCCCGTCCACCGCTTTTCTCCTGCGAGAATTTCAGATATTGGAAAGATCAAATGGAATCTCACCTGAAGGCTCATATGGACATCTGGATGATAGTCCAAACGGGATTTACTTTCCCCACAGAAGATGGATCATCAATCACGTGGGACAAATTGGATGAACCAACTCTCAACAAGATTGAGACAGATGCAAAGGCGACCGTAATCCTACAATGTGGCCTAACCAAAGAACAACTCAAACTAGTTGGATCATTCGAATGTGCCAAAGAGATTTGGGAGAAGCTAATCAACCTACACCAAGAGAACTCTGACGTTGAGCTCTTAGAAGGGGTGATATCCGAATCATCGGAAGAATCAGATGAAGAAGAGGAAGACAATCAAGTGAGCTATCTTGCACTCTCGGCACAAGCACAAGTAGCCGAGACAGAATCCGTACCCGACTTCGAAACCACATCGAAACCAGAATCAGAAGATGAGTCTGTCGAGACAGAATCTTTACCCGACTTCGAAATCGAACCAGAATCAGAAGATGAGTCTAGATCCAAGACGACAAAAATCAAGGGGGAGATTCCCAACGAGAAATCAAAAGGTAAAATTGTAAATTCAAAGTTTAAAAGTCATATAATATGTTATAAATGCAGGGAGAGAGGGCACTATAAAAACCAGTGTCCTACTCGTAAGCGTTGTTCTTCACCACCTACGACAAAGGAACCAGTTCCAGGAGCACGAAAGGACAAAAGTCACATTCGATGCTACAAGTGCCAGATGTTTGGGCATTACCAAGATAAGTGTATAAAAGGAAGCCCCAAGGATACAGGACAACCAGCCGAGAGAGGTAAATTTAATTTATATGAAAATCCAGTGTTTACATTATATGCTAATATCTTACCCAATCAATCTTGGTCAAATTCAAATATGGACACATACTCGAGTAACTTAATTAAATCATGTAGATTAATTAAGGCAAATTTTAGAAAATTAAGACAAGAAAATGAGACTCTGAAAATTAAAGTTGATATGCTAGAAAGACTAATTTATAATCTTGCTGACTTGGAAAATTCAAAAGTTTTCTCCAATTATAATTTTACTTAGATATTTTTTTTACTTTTTTTTCTGCTTGATGCTTGTTTATTTTTTTGCTTAGACTTAGGAATGGTTAGTTAAGGACAAGACTTACTTGAAACTTGAACAACATTGTATTAGGAGGAGGTGAGATGATAGTACGTTAGGGAAACCTTTCTAAAGAGTCAAGTAGGGTAAGACGTACCCTATTTGGTCTGTTTAGTCCGGTGGAACTAGCCGAAGCTATCTCTCCAAATCCTAAGCTAGTTAGACCAGAGTTTCTTAAAAAGTAATTTGAAAATGATCTTTCTTTAAAAGACTTTGTCAAGGAAAGGATTGTTGATCCAATAAGGCAACGACCAAAGAAGGCCTCTATGCCTCGCCAAGACCTGGAAGCCGATTATCGAAACTCACTTTTAAATTATTATTTGGTAAACTCAAATCTAACACATGTTTCAATTAAATCTTAGATTTAACATTAAATCAAAGATAAAAATAATACATCTCACAAAATAGATAAGGTAACTGTTGATGCAGTCTGACCCTGATTGTTGTTTTGGTGTTGACACCGATTTAAGTTTTGATTTAAGTTTGGTTGAGCAAATTTGGGTTAAGTCCTGGTCGGGGACTGGGCATGAACCCCTGGTGAGTGAAGCCAGGTCCTAGCTTGGGAAGCTAGGTTGACTAAAATCCCGGTGAGTGAAGCCGGGTCCTGGTGAGTGAAGCCAGTGATGGAAATCCCAGTGAGTGAAGTCGGGTCCTGGTGAGTGAAGCCAGGTGATGGAAATCCCGGTGAGTGAAGACGGGTCCTGGTGAGTGAAGCCAGGTGATGGAAATCCCGGTGAGTGAAGCCGGGTCCTAGTGAGTGAAGCCAGGTGATTAAAATCCTAGTGAGTGAAGCTAGGTTGAAATCCTGGTGAGTGAAGCCGGGTCCCGGTGAGTGAAGTCGGGTGACCGAAACCCTGGTGAGTGAAGCCAGGTCCTAGCTTGGAGGGCTAGGTTTGGAAAAGTCCTAATTCGGAAGAGTTGGGTGAAAAGTCCTAGCTTGGAGGGCTAGGTGAAAAGTCCTAACTTGGAGGGTTAGGTGAAAATTCCCAACTTGGAGGGTTAGGTGAAAAGTCCTTAGCTTGGAGGGCTAAGGTGGATGAAATCCTAGCTTGGAGGGCTAGGTTTGAGTCCCTGGATCGGTCTGGTGACCGATCAGGGAAGTTGGCACGCTGCTCCTTTATGGATCGGTCTGGTGACCGATCCAGCAATGACTGATCGGTCTGGTGACCGATCAGGGAGAGCACAGTGAGGTTGGGAACCTACTGTGTGGCTCCTGATCGGTCTGGTGACCGATCAGGGAGCCGGTCGTTGCCTCATTGCTTGGCTCCTGATCGGTCCGGTGACCGATCAGGGAGCAGGTAGCTTCCTCACTGCCTTGCTCCCTGATCGGTCACCAGACCGATCAGGGAGCAGGCAGCTTCCTCACTGCCTTGCTCCTGATCGGTCTGGTGACCGATCAGGGAGCCCACAGTGAGTTGAGTTCTCCTACTGTTCAGCTCCTGAACGGTCTGGTGACCGATCAAAGACTTAGGATTTAATTTCCGCAGTTACTGTTCACTCAGACGTGGACCGATCAGGCTTGAGCCTGATCGGACAGGGAGCTACCTGATCGGTCTGGTGACCGATCAGGATTCACTCTGATCGGTCTGGTGACCGATCAGGCTTGTGTCGCCGCGAGAGCTGGGAGTCCCAGCAAAGCGGTGGATCGGTCTGGTGACCGACCCACGAGCCCTGGATCGGTCCGGTGACCGATCACTTTAATTCAAAATGCACTGTCAGATGCTTTGATCGCGTCTGAACGTATCCGATTCTCTGCGCTTAACATCTGATACACGATTTTCTGTTTGATATGCTGTGCTAACACTCTGATTGAGCTGCAGGTGACAGGGAAGGATTCAAACACTCAAGGAGAGTCAATGGAGGCCTTTCCTTGGAGCAGGTTTGTCCGTTTTCCATCTCAGGTTGCAACGGCTGGAGCTGCAGACTGGAGCTTGGCTGAGGAAAGCTCAGGGAGTCCAGGGAGAGCTCAGTGGTAGTTAGCGTTGGCAGGTAAGCAGCTGGAGGCTGCTGTGAGATGGTGTCACCTGTGCTCAGTGGAGAAACATAAGGGCGTAGAGCAGAAGAGCAGAGGAGAGTTCGCTGAATCAACTTCTGGCTTAGTTCTTGCTGTGCGTTTGTGTTCTCTACACCTTGCTTGTGTGTTCTGAAGTTTCATCATCTTGAGCAAGCTACTGCAATCTTGAAGCAACCATCCCTTGCTTGAGCACTTGGAGGAAGGAACAAGAGGCTTTGAGTCCAACAGCGAGAAGACACGGAGAAAGGGTTCTTGCGTGAGATCGTCGCTGGGTGGAGCTCGGGGGAAGCTTGCTGTGTTCTTGTCTTTGCTAAGTGCTAAGTAAGATCTTTCTTGTGTTTCATTGTGCTTAAAACTATATCTTTGATTGAAACGCTATGGAGATGTTACTCCACCGAGAAGGAGGTTGCTTTCTATCCGGATCTTTCGGGGCTTGATCTGCCGACGATCAAGGGATCGCCCACCTTACGGGCACGCCAAGGAGTAGGGGCAAGTTATCCCCGAACCTTGTAAATCCTCTTGTTAGCGTTCTTGTGTTTGCTCATAGTTTAGGGTTTTGACTTTCTGCATACTCTGTTTCTATTCTTTCCGCTGTGCTACTAAACGGTTTAAGTGCAGATTTTTGATAAGTGCTAAAGGTCAAGTGATTGGCTATATTCACCCCCCCTCTCTAGCCATCCGGGTTCCAACAAGTGGTATCAGAGCTTGGGGCTCTATTTTTGTGGATTAACAACCGAGAGCTATCATCCATGGCGTTGAGAGAAAGTTTTTCCACCACCCGACCTCCTTTCTTCGATGGCGCAGATTTCCAATATTGGAGATCAAAGATGGAGTATTATTTGAAGATGGACATCAACACTTGGTTCGCGGTGAAGGAGGGTTTTACCCCTCCAAAGGATGATGAAGGCAAGGAACTTGAATCGTGGCGGTGGACGGCCGAACAAACTCGAAAGAGTGAAGCCGAAGCGAAGGCGGTGGTCACTCTACAATACGGCATGAACAAAGACCAACTCATCAAGGTTGGTCCTTTCACAAGTGCAAAAGACTTGTGGAACAAACTCATCGAACTCCACGAGGGCACCTGAGATTCAAGAATCGCCAAGAGGGACTTGTTCCTCAATCAACTTCAAAATCTCTCTATGAAGGAGAATGAAACCATAAGTTGTTACATAGCCAGTTCAAAGAAGTCCTCAACGAGCTTCATTCTATTGATGAAAAGGTCGAGAATCGCGACCTTGTGAGGTATGTGCTAAAAGCATTTCCAAGGAATGCTTTGTGGTCATCCATGGTGGATGCCTACAAGGTTTCTAAGGACCTTTCCCTTGTTAAATTAGAAGATTTGTTTTGTGAAATGGAATTACATGAGATCTCTAACCAAGGCCCAAAGGAGAAAGGGTTTGCATTTGTGGCAGATGACCGAAAGAAGAAGGAGAAGAAGAAAGAAATGGAGATTACACATCACTTTGCTCTCATGGCACTAGAGGACTCGAGAGAAGAGAGCGATAACGAATCAAGGAGCTCCTCAACCGCGCCTTCATCATCTTCGGATGATGAAGAGGTAATCTCTCCGGAATTAGATAAATGCTATAGGACGATAGCATGCTTAACTAAATTGTTAAAGAAATCGAAGAATAAGATTAAGTCATTGAAATTTGAAGTAGAAAAATTGAAAACTTCTAAGGATGAGGTAATTGATGTTATGCATGATAAGTCCCTTGAGGATGAAAATAAGGATTTGAAGAGCAAAGTTGAAAACCTCAAGAATGTTCTTGAGAAGTTTTCAACAAGCTCTAAAACCCTAGATATGATCTTAAACTCATAAAAGGCGGCTTACAACAAGGTTGGTTTGGGTTACCAACCTAAAGAACCTAGTGTCATATCCTTAATGTCAAGAACCCAATTTAGAGCATAAAATAATTCTAGGGTTCAAAAGGTTAGAAAGAAAGTGACTAAGGCATGAGTGCCTAAGTCCTTCACTATTGATGCCTTAGGTCCCAAAATTTGGGTACCTAAAACCTCTATCTTTAGAATTGTATAGCTTGGATTGAGGAGGAGCATCTATCAACATGGGTTGTTGATAATGGGTGCTCCAAATTCATGGTTAGGAAAAATTATTATACACATGATTAGCTATGGAAGATTCAAATTAGATAATTTGATCCCCATTGTTTTTGTTCTTATTACAATGTAATCTCTTGGCTAGTAATTTTTATAGAATTCATGTGTCAAAGAACTTAATCATGCTTAAGTATGATCTACTTTAGTATTAAAATTCTTCCATGATCAAGTTTGCTTCCAAAACAAAGAAGGAACAGTCTAGTTCATCTTTACAAAATCGAATTATGCATTCATCATGTGTGCTATCTATGTCTATGAATTTTCTATTCAAATGATTGCATGCATACCTGCTTTGGAAGCCTAATTCAAACTTGATTTCAAATCGGTTGGAAGCATGACTGTAATACACACTTGAAAGTATGACTTTTCAATCCAATCCATGAGGTTTAGCTTCAATATGTCATGATTTGGATTGAACTCCATAGCTCACTGTAAATCTAGAAGTTAGCCAAATTATTTGCAATAACACATCATATATCTTAGGCTTAAGTGTTCTTATGTTTGAGATAAACCTAGTTGAGTATGCCATGACTTTAATGTATGTGTTATTAATATTGATCTATGGCATGAAAATTTCATTTAAGAACAAGATGAACACATTACGTCTCAACTTCCTCATTGTTTTGTTTGAACTGATCACTTATAAGGCCTTGATAAACAAGAACATGAGCTTAAGGTATAGGGTTAATGTTTTCTTTGTATCAAACTCAAATTTCATGACTTGTTTGTTGTTCCCACTGATTATGCGTTGACATAAATCTATTTTTGAAAACTCAAGATCATGCCAAGAACATGCTTAGAACATAATTGATCAGTCAACCTAGTGATGATATATTAATCCATGGAAATTCTTAATCCTTGATATGAAATGAAGCTTAGTTAAGAGACCCAAATCAGATTGCTTGTTTTGATTAAATAATTTATGGTTAATGGAACTCATTTAGGGAATAAATCTGATTGTATTAGGGATTAGAGTGATTAAGAGTTGAAACGAACCTGTTTCTGAAACTGATCAATTTCAGAAACCATTCTGTATCATCCCTGATCGGTCCACCGACCAATCAGGGGTGCTTCTGATCGGTCTGGTGACTGATCAGACCAACTTTGATCAAGGAACTCCCATATCGTTCCAAATTGATCCAAAACCTCCTCAAACCAATCTCTTCTCATCGAATTGTATCAGTTTAATGATCATACTCCTAACAAATCTGATACAAACCAATTACAATTGAAACATATTTGATCCTCCATTGGTACAATCCTGGTACTAAGGAAGTACAAATTTGTTCAAGTGGTACTTGAAACAAAACCTAAATACTGATTTGATACAAACCTATGTTGGAATGTTCAAATTCATAAGAAGGGTTTGTTTGAGTCATGACTCTTGTTCTTAATGTCGTATTTCAGAAATTTTTCTGAAATATCGAATATTAATAGAGTCTACTTTACTGTTACGGAATGCAAATTGTCAATGCAGTCTGACCAGGAATGTATCAGAGTTTCAGGAATTTTTCTGAAATTTGATCGCTCCCCAGACTAATAAGAAATATTTCCGTATCAAGTTATCAACGAACCTGATTGGTCACGGAGACCACTCAAGATTATGTGTCGGATACAGATGCATTCCTTACTTATCATATGAAACATATACATGTTTGACCATGATATACTTCTGTATATGTTTTCATGTGAAATTCACACTCTTTGGCGTATGATGCATATACATTGTTGCCATGATACATTTATGGTATATGCCTCTCATATGCAATTCAAAAATTTCACCTTTGATTATTTTGGATTTTGGAGAGAGACCCGTGTTTGAGGAGGAGGTATGTTCAAACTTAATAACCATACCCTTTTCGATGTTTGACAAGGGGGAGAAAATGGTTGATTAAGTTTAGGGTTATTGTAGGGGGAGGATTTTGATTCCCTTACGATAATTGAACTGCCTTCAATTGATCATCAATGCCTAAACTTAAATCGGGGTGTCAAACAACAAAAAGGGGGAGATTGTTGATGCAGTCTGACCCTGATTGTTGTTTTGGTATTGACACCGATTTAAGTTTGGTTGAGCAAATTTGAGTTAAGTCCTGGTCGGGGATTGGGCATGAAATCCTGGTGAGTGAAGCCAGGTCCTAGCTTGGGAAGCTAGGTTGACTAAAATCCCGGTGAGTGAAGTCGGGTCCTGGTGAGTGAAGCCAGGTGATGGAAATCCCAGTGAGTGAAGCCGGGTCCTGGTGAGTAAAGCCAGGTGATGGAAATCCCGGTGAGTGAAGCCGGGTCCTGGTGAGTGAAGCCAAGTGATGGAAATCCCGGTGAGTGAAGCCGGGTCCTAGTGAGTGAAGCCAGGTGATTAAAATCCTAGTGAGTGAAGCTAGGTTGAAATCCTGGTGAGTGAAGTCGGGTCCTGGTGAGTGAAGCCGGGTGACCGAAACACTGGTGAGTGAAGCCAGGTCCTAGCTTGGAGGGCTAGGTTTGGAAAAGTCTCAATTCGGAAGAGTTGGGTGAAAAGTCCTAGTTTGGAGGGCTAGGTGAAAAGTCCTAACTTGGAGGGTTAGGTGAAAATTCCCAACTTGGAGGGTTAGGTGAAAAGTCCTTAGCTTGGAGGGCTAAGGTGGATGAAATCCTAGCTTGGAGGGCTAAGTTGAGTCCCTGGATCGGTCTGGTGACCGATCAGGGAAATTGGCACGCTGCTCCTTCATGGATCAGTCTGGTGACCGATCCAGCGATGACTGATCGGTCTGGTGACCGATCAGGGAGAGCACAGTGAGGTTGGGAACCTACTATGTGGCTCCTGATCGGTCTGGTGACCGATCAGGGAGCAGGTCGTTGCCTCGTTGCTTGGCTCCTGATCGGTCCGGTGACCGATCAGGGAGCAGGCAGCTTCCTCACTGCCTTGCTCCTGATCGGTCTGGTGACCGATCAGGGAGCCCACAGTGAGTTGAGTTCTCCCGCTGATCAACTCCTGAACGGTCTGGTGACCGATCAAAGACTTAGGATTTAATTTTAGCAGTTACTGTTCACTCAGACGTGGACCGATCAGGCTTGAGCTTGATCGGACAGGGAGCTACCTGATCGGTCTGGTGACCGATCAGGATTCACTCTGATCGGTCTGGTGACCGATCAGGCTTGTGTCGCCGTGAGAGCTGGGAGTCCCAGCAAAGCGGTGGATCGGTCTGGTGACCGACCCACGAGCCCTGGATCGGTCCGGTGACCGATCACTTTAATTCAAAATGCACTGTCAGACGCTCTGATCGCGTCTGAACGTATCCGATTCTCTGCGCTTAACATCTGATACATGATTTTCTATTTGATATGTTGTGCTAACACTCTGATTGAGCTGCAGGTGACAGGGAAGGATTCAAACACTCAAGGAGAGTCAATGGAGGCCTTTCCTTGGAGCAGGTTTGTCCGTTTTCCATCTCAGGTTACAACGGCTGGAGCTGCAGACTGGAGCTGCTGACTGGAGCTTGGCTGAGGAAAGCTCAGGGAGTCCAGGGAGAGCTTAGTGGTAGCTGGCGTTGGCAGGTAAGCAGCTGGAGGCTGCTGTGAGATGGTGTCACCTGTGCTCAGTGGAGAAACAAAAGGGCGTAGAGGAGAAGAGCAGAAGAGAGTTCGCTGAATCAACTTCTGGCTTAGTTCTTGTTGTGCGTTTGTGTTCTCCACACCTTGCTTGTGTGTTCTGAAGTTTCATCATCTTGAGCAAGCTACTGCAATCTTGAAGCAACCATCCCTTGCTTGAGCACTTGGAGGAAGGAACAAGAGGCTTTGAGTCCAACAGCGAGAAGACACGGAGAAAGGGTTCTTGCGTGAGATCGTCGCTGGGTGGAGCTCGGGGGAAGCTTGTTGTGTTCTTGTCTTTGCTAAGTGCCAAGAAAGATCTTTCTTGTGTTTCATTGTGCTTAAAACTATATCTTTGATTGAAACGCTGTGGAGAGGTTACTCCACCGAGAAGGAGGTTGCTTTCTATCCGGATCTTTCGGGGCTTGATCTGCCAACGATCAAGGGATCGCCCACCTTACGGGCACGCCAAGGAGTAGGGGCAAGTTATCCCCGAACCTTGTAAATCCTCTTGTTAGCGTTCTTGTGTTTGCTCATAGTTTAGGGTTTTGACTTTCTGCATACTCTATTTCTATTCTTTCCGTTGTGCTACTAAACGGTTTAAGTGCAGATTTTTGATAAGTGCTAAAGGTCAAGTGATTGGCTATATTCACCCCCCCTCTCTAGCCATCCGGGTTCCAACAGTAACCTGTTTTGTCACTTAGAATTGGATAAGATGTTTAGGACTTAATAATTTAGTCCAGCTTAAACTAACCAAATTAATTCAACTTTTAATATAGAACATTTTTCACAATTAAAGTTCACTTAATATCTTTTAAAATTAAGATTTCAATTAATTTGGTTTTAAAATTAAACTCACTTCATATCTTTTAAACTTTTTCAAATTTAACTGTGTCAACTTTGAAAAATCTTAAAGATTTCAAAATAACTCATCAAACTAAATCTTGAATGTAATTAGATTAGAATCTAGAACTTGATTGAATTACATTTTGAATGGTCAAATCTGGTCAACTTGGGCGCCTGAGACCCTCACGGGCGCCCCAAGCCTTTCCCGGCGTACGAGGCAGTCAACTCTGCCAATTCTGAGCATACTGATCTCAGACGCCCGAGACAGTCTCGGGCGCCTCAATGCCTGTCACGGGCGCCCTTGTGACCTTACGGGTGCCCGGAACAACCTTTATATACCTATGATCACAGTCTCCTTCTCCACACCTCCAACGATTTCCTCTCATCCTCTCCTCACAGGAGCCCTAAAGCTGTTCAACCTCCCTTGATCAATCTATTTCTATAATGCCACCCCGGTATGAATTAATTATGCCTTTACATTTGATTTTACAATTTAATTTCAGTCAATAATGTTAGCTTTTCTATTTACTTAGTAAGCGCCAAGTTACCCAAACTGACCCCGGGGCCGAGCCCAGTCCAGACCTTAGATTTCCTACCTTAGCTTTATTTAATGAGTTCACACACATAACATATAAACCTATTAAGACCAGCTATTTAAATAGAAGCTTCTTTATCCAATCTTGCCCTTTAACAATAGATGTTATTAACTTCTACCAGCTAGATCAGCTAGTGTATTGCACTAGTCCTATCAACACAACCCCGAGTGCTGAATTTTACAACAACATAGTCAAAATTGATGACCTTTGCTACACTACCACTGTCCAGACCATTCCACTCACCATCACACCTACCCTTTTCAACTGTTTTCTTGGACTATGACCCTCTCAGTCCATATTCTTTTGCTATCCTCCGACCGATCTTCCCTTCGCTCCTCTGTATTCACACATCACCCTCGATACTCTCTACTCTTATTTTTTAGAGATGAGAGGGATCCGACGGTACAACGATTTCAGTCCGTCGATCTGTGTATTCAGGACTACGCTCTTTACAGAGTCCTGATCTGTTGCATTCTTCCTTTGACCTCTCGAGATATAGCAGCTATGCGACCCTTCCACACCTTCCTGTTGGGGTAATCTATGGTCCGGAGTGACCATGTGTTTTGATGTTTGGGCAAAGGGTTTAAGTTCGGTTCATCCTTGTATTTGATATGTGTATTTGAGTGTGTAGGTTTGCAGGATACACATGGACTTAGTTGGATAGCTCCGGGTTCGGTGAAGGATGGTGTGAGGTGACAAGTCATGGGCTTGTGTGCATCCGAGGGACCGAAGACAAAGCAGGGATGATAAGCCGAGGGAAGCGGACTTCGAGGCATGTGCGAAGGATGGAATGGGAGACAGGCCGTGTGCTTGCATGCATCCGAGGGACGAGAGCCAAAGTCGAAGAGGGCTTGAAGGCAACAGGTCGAGGCTGCTGCATAGAGAGTCAACTAAGTCGTGAGGGGTCGAGTGTTGAGGGAATTGTACTCAGGAAGGAAATCCTAAGGGTCGAGTGCTAAGAGAAATGTACTCGGGGAAGGGAAACCTTAGGTATAGGGGTGGACTAGTCAATTGATGCTTGATTAGTTGACTGATGATGTCCACAGAAAGATCAGTCGACTGATGGCAGTTGAAATTCGAACGTTAGGCTGTAACGTTCGAATTCAAGGGGGACCAGTCGACTGGCCTTGGACCAGTCGACTGGTAACGGTCATGTCAGCCAAGAGTCTTATTTAAGAGAGCTCGATTTTGGCTGAGAGTTCTTGACGAAATTGGCTTTGGTTAAAGGCCAAATAGTAGTCTAAGAGCTCAGAAAGGTGTTGCGGGTTGTGGCGAGGTTTCTCCACCCATAATGAGCTACACGAGCTAGCCGGAGGTCTTCCGGGGAGTCATCCACCGACGGATCGGGATCGTCCACCTTACGGACAGCCGTGGAGTAGGAGCTTCATCTCCGAACCACGTAAATTGGTTTGTCTTCTTAGTTGTTAGTTTTAGTTTAATTGTATTTTCGCTTGCGCACTAACAACGTGTAGGAAGAAAATTGAAAAGAAGCTATTCACCCCCCTCTAGCTAAACGACAATGTCCCAACACTTCCTACTCTACGCGATGATCCATTACTTGGACATAGACATTGGTCTACACATGTTCCAGACGATCATCTACGCATCCAGTATCACCACCCATGCTAGAGTACAGACACCCTATTGTCATATTCTCACTTCCCTCCTTCATCACCATGGTTGCGACATCTCCGTTGGAGAGGTCATCCCACTGACCAAATTTGACGAGATAGGGTCTAGGAATTTTTCGTTAGCAGCCATAGACATCTCGGTCACCGGGGTTATGTCATGGAGACGACGAGGTGCTCATCACCGGATCGACTCGGACGACGAGGTGGACGTCGACGTGGCTGATCTCGTCACCGAGATCAAGGAGCAGCTGTGAGAGTCTCCACCACCACCGCCCTCTCTGACTATGGACCAGCGATTTGCACGGATAGAGATGGAGGTCCACAGTCTCCGAGAGGAGATGGAGGCTCATCATGTCGAGCATATGGATGCCCTGCAGACCCGACACGATGCAGACCAGGCCTGACATGATGAGATGATGTCGATGTTTCGTCATGGCAGCCTGACCCATTTTGTGTTAGTGATATGAGAGAAGTGTCCTAAGGCAATCGCCTTATGATTGTAATCATTTATTTTAATAAATGAATATTCACTATTTGAGTATACATGTTTGTGTATTTGATTGAGATCTTAAACTCATTTACTGAATGTCCGCAATACAATTCACAGCATGAGAGAATTTGTGATGAATTCACAACTAGTGATTATCTCTACATGTGCAATTGTGAAGTATTGAAATTGTCCCTAGTCGATGAATTGATAAATACGAACACTATCAATTCTGTTGAGACTAGCATGGGTTATTCTCTAATCAGCTGATTCTCACTGGCTGGTGACATTGAGATGTCCGGAGATAAACATGAATGCTAGTTAAGGGAACTAGTTCATTGGAGTGACTGGCTGTAAAACTTCATATGGTAGTCTACATATAGATATGTCAATGAAGTTCTTACTGCAGCTTAAGTGCGATGTTCCTTTGACTTGCGGTGTTCAAGTCATCTTGGTCATGGAGACTTATACTTTGACATCTTAAGCAAGCATCTCCAAGGAGGTGTGGACCCAGGATGATTGGGTATAAGCCGAAGTGCCCGAAGATGTTTGAAAAGCCTGCAAAGGATTCACCACTACTTGCGAGGAGATGTATACCCGAGGCTTATCGTCGGATTGTTACTCGAAGCCTCTGGCCAGAGCATGACATGTTCAGAGTATGAATCTCTTAAATACATGAGAGTAATTAGAATCCGTAGGACGAGAAAACGTTACTTGGGCTAGGTTTGACATAGTCAGCCTGGTGGGGACTGACACACATAGACCATGCCCTGAACCAAGTGGGTATAAGATGGTGAAGGAAATGGGGCACGATTCATTATAGCTGCTGAAGGGTTTTAGAATTGTTTCTGAAGTCAACCGTTGATCTTTCGATTAATTGGGGATCATGATGTACTACTAGGTGCCACTCATGATCGTTCTATAATTGATTAATTATAGACGACCAACATAAATCGAAAGCCTATTTAGTCACACGCACTACGAGTAATCCGAGGGATTTAAAACGAGTTGAAAATTGTATTTTCCAATCAAGAGAGATTAAGTTTGGTAGAGCCAAACGATAAGTCAAATCTGAATTTTTCAGAGACGCATCGAAAGCGTAAAATGGCTAAGTATTTTGAAGACTTAATAGATGAATTAAATAAGTTTAATTCATTGGGGCTTGGCTTGGATGGGCCGGCCAAAGAGGGCCTCCATCCTCTTTGCTTGGCCGGCCACAACAAAGGGAGAGAACCAAGTTTTTGATTCAATTTATAAAATAAACCAAGTGTGGTTTGTTTTATAAAATTATGGATGATATAAATTTTTATATAATAAACTAAGGTTTGGTTTATTTTTCATGGAAATTAAAATAAACTATGGATTGGTTTATTTTATAAAATCAATCATGGATTGATTTACCATGATAAGGAAATTTATTCCATAGGAGAGAAGAGACTTGATTGATTTTTTATCATGAATTAAAATATGATTTTAACCATGATATAAAATCAAACTTGGCATGATGGAATAAGTTATTCCATATTTGAGAGGCTTGATGGTTGAGAGGCCACTATATAAAGGACCCAAGGCAAGGCTTGGGTGATAATCAAAGAGATGAAGGCATAGGCTCTCTCCCTCTCTTTCTCTCCTTCTCTTCTCCCCTTCTTGCCGTGCGCCAACCAGCCCCAAGAAGAAGCACCAGCCGGCCGCCCCTGCCCTTTCCCTGCTGACCACCACCTGCTGCCGGAGAAGGAAGCTCCGGCCATCTCTTGGCCGGAAGAAGGTGCTGCCGGAATTAGAGTTTGCCGCAAGCCTCTTCTTTTGCTTCGCCGGAATTTTGATTTCGGCCATCCTTTTATGGTTAGTCTTCCGACTTCTCTCTTAGTTTTCTCGTCGCGTTCTCGAAGAATCTAGTAGTTCTCGAGAACACGAAACTCATGGCTTTGCGAAGTCATCCCGAAGATACTCGGCGTGGACGCGAATAGAGGCGGAGCTTCCAAGGGACGCTTACGGTTGGATCTCGTCCCTTCCTTCGAGTTACGCGAGGTAATACGTAAATTAGTTTATGTTTCTGCAAAATTTCAAATATATGATCATGTCTACACAAGATAAATTTGCATGCTTAGATGTGTGGTTAAATGATTTAGAGAAATTATTTATGCTAAACCTTCCGCTACACGTAATTAATTTTGAAATTACGAACCCGCATCCAAATCAACATGCACCCGGTCCTAACATTTTGGCCTCCTGGCCCATCTTCTTAGACCAGAGTTGTATTTTTGATGATCTGACTTTCCCTACTTTGTAGGACTGACTTGTTGACTCACATTATGCACTTGACATAGTTACTTCTATGCATCTTATTTATTTATCTGTTTCATATTTGACTTATATTTTAGGGTTGTGCTTAGTAGAATAGGACTATTATCATGTATATTTTCAAAAAAAATTCAGAACTAGTATTTCAAATCTTTTGAAAAATCACTTTTATTTTATTTCTTGAATTTTAAAAAAAAAATTCTTTTTCTGACTTAGATTTTTTTAAAAAAAATTATCCCCTTTAAAACTAGGGTTTTCTACACAATGGATTTAGCCTAGGCTTTAACCTTAGAATTGCATGCTCCTATAGATCTAGAAGCCAGCATCTCACAAGCACATTAGGCCACTTTGATTAATAACCTAGACTGGGTTGAGATGCTTAGGTCTATGCCTTTAAGATGTTTTAAATCAGTGCATCTAGAGTAGTTGGGGCGATAAATACACTTGAACAGCAATCAAGCTAAGTGTTCAAGCTTAGAAAATCTAACTTGATCAGATCACTTAACTTGACTAACCCTAGTGAAAGTTGTTGTTATATAACAGTTAGTAAGTAGCTAACTGGGTTAGACAGGACCTGAAAGAGTTCAATTTAGTTGGTTTGATTCTTGTTGTGGCTTGGACTCACTAGAATTGGTTCAATATGGGTTTTCAATTTTTACAAAATAAATTGACTCTGATTCACAATTATTTTTTTTACCAGTTTTTGTGATATATGGCAAAGGGGGAGAGTAAAAAAGAAGAGAGTAAAATTTTAAAAAAAGGTAAAGTTAAATTTACAAATGCATTAAATTTTCAAATACAAAATATTACAATATTTTTAAGTATAAATTTTTTTAAGTGCATAATATTTTTTCAAGTACAAAAGATGTTTAAGTGCACAATATTTTTTCAAATACTTTTCAAAGTACTAATATTTTTTTGTGAAAAATATTTTTACAAAATATTGTGTTAAAATATTTTTCTAAGTACAAAATATTTTCTAAGTGCAAATATTTTTGTTAGTGCAAAATATTTGCACAATATTTTTAAAGGGCAAAATCTTTGTAAGTGTGCAAATGTTTTGAGTACAAAAAGTGCAAAGTCTTTTAAAGTACAAATTTTTGTGATAAAGTTAAAATTCTATTTTTCAGAAAAATTTATTAATCTTTCCAAAAAGGTGTTTTAACTTTTTCAACTTCAAAAATTTTGCAAAATATACTTGGTCAAAATTTGCTGATCTTGATTTCACAAAAAGACTTTAAATTTTTTTTCTCAAAAAGGGTACACTTAAATGTTTTTGTAAAATTGAATATCTTTGAAAGCTTCAGGGGGAGAATATCTAATTCAGGGGGAGCTTAGTGCATGTTTTTCAAAAATTAGTTTTCTAAAAAAAAAGGAGGAAAAATAAACATGTTTGTTTGAAATATCTGCTTTGTATGTTTTAACTTAACTTTTGAACTTGGTTACCATAAATCAAAAAGGGGGAGATTGTTGGTGTCGGAAGCACCAAGATCGAACCTAGGTTTTGATAATGACAAAGGGTTCATAAGTTAAGATTATATTGTGATCTAATGAATTTGTTTAAGTGCGCAGGAGAAGTCCTAGGTAAGCTAGGCACGAAGTCCTGATTCGAGGAATTGGGCAATAAGTCCTGGCCGAAGGCTGGGTACCGAAGACCTAAACGAGGGTTGGGCAATAAGTCTTGGTCGTGGACTGGGCACGAAGTCCTTATTCGAGGAATTAGGCAATAAGTCCTGGCCGAGGGCTGGGCACCAAAGACCTGACCGAGGGTTGGGCAATAAATCCTGGTTGTGGACTGGGCACGAAGTTCTGATCCGGAAGATCGAGCAAAAGTCCAACCGGAGGAGCCGGTTGGCAAAAGGTAAATTCTCCTGAGAGGCGTAGGCGAGGACTCATTCCCCGAAGAGGGAACATTAGGTGTCGGTTCGACCTAGGGTTCCATTTAGGAAGCCCAAAGTCAGAACCAAGACAGCGCATGCTGTTAACTGTACTCAATTTATCAATTATTTGTGTTTTGGAACTAACCCTAGTTGCAGGAAAAAAAGATGGAGTTCTCTGCTTCCTAGGCGCCTGTATGGATACAGGCGCCCCAGAAGGGTGTTTTCCAGCAGTTTGCGAAGCTGAGCCTCCACGTCAGCAAGGGAGGCGCCCGTGACCATACAGGCGCCCCAGTCGTCCCAGGCGCCCTGGTTGAAGGGATAAGCACTGGCCAAGTCTGCGGATAAAGATGCGCACAGATAGGCACACGAGTCAGGCACCCCATTCTACACAGGCGCCCCAGACGACTGTATATAAAGGGGTTCACCCCTTGCTTCCAAAAGACACTTCTTCCAACGCAAATACTCAAGCGCTCTGCTCTAATCTCTCCGTACTCAAGTTTCAAGCACCAACAACGGCCCACTGCTCCGATCTTCTAGTCCTTCTCAGGTCGTCGATATTTTTAATTTAATTGCTTAAATTCAATTTTGTATTTGTCCTTCAAATTTGTAACCTTTTTGTGAAATATAGAATTGTCCAACGTAAACGGTCAAGGACCGTGGGCCTTGGAGTAGGAGCCGATCTAGACTCCGAACCAAGTAAAAGAAAGTGTGTTAGCGTTGTTTTAAATTTTCGCTGCATAATATTCTTTTTATATCAAAATTTTTTTATCGATATTCACCCCCTCTATTGATTCTAAACGATCCCACAATTTGATTTTGAATCATATGAGACATGTGAATGTTATCTTCTATGTAAGATGACCAAGATTCCATTTAGTGGACACGGCGAAAGAGCGACAGACTTGTTAGGGCTCATACATACTGATGTATGTGACCCATTCAATGTCGCAACTAGAGGAGGCTATCAGTACTTCATCATTTTCACTGATAATGTTAGTAGATACGACTATGTGTATCTCATGAAATACAAGTCGGAATCCTTTAAAAAGTTCAAAGAATTCAAGAGTGAAGTACAAAACCAACTTGGCAAGAGTATTATGATGCTTCAATCAGATCGAGGTAGTGAATACCTTAGCCAAGAGTTTCGTGACCATCTAGCATAGTGTGAGATCATATCTCAACTCACTCCACGTAGAACACCATAATGGAATGGTGTGTCCGAGTGGAGAAATCGTACTCTATTAGATATGATACGATTAATGATGAGTTAGACAGATATTCCTACTTCCTTCTGGGGATTCGCTCTAGAGACGGCTCTTTTCACACTTAACCGAGCTCCATCAAAGGTCGTCATAAAAACACCATATACGATATGGATTGGAAAGAGTCTCATGATGTCTCTTATGAGGATTTGGGGTTGTGAGGCTTACGTTCGACGTTAAGTCTCAGATAAACTTGGACCCAAATCTGATAAGTGTTATTTTATAGGATATCCCAAGGAAACGAAGGGATATTACTTCTACAATCACACACTAGGCAAAGTGTTTGTTGCTAGAAATGACATTTTTCTCGAAAGAGAGTTTATTTCTAGAAGAAATAGTGGGAGTAAAATCTATCTTGAAGAAGTTCAAGATGCAGATAGTACTGAGGCTTTGATGAACATTGAATAGACATCATAAAGTATTATGGATCATGAGATTGTTGCACATGAAGTTGTGGAGCAACAACCTGTTCAAGTAGACCAACCTCTTCGCAGATCTGATAAGATACGTCGTCAGCCTGAGAGATACTCATTTCTCTTGTCCGACCATAATGACATTATGCTTGTTGAGTTGAACGAGCCTACATCCTATCGAGAAGTTGTGATGACCCCAGTTTTTGAGAAATAGCTAGAGGCCATGAAGTCTGAAATGGAATCCATGTACACTAACCATGTATGGACTTTGGTTAATCCACCTGAGGGAATTAAACCCATTGGGTATAAGTGGGTCTTTAAAAGAAAAACTGACATGGATGGTCTTATGCATACCTATAAAGGTGATTGGTAGCCAACGGTTTCAAGCAGATTCATGGTATCGACTATGATGAAACCTTTTCACCAGTTGTGATGCTTAAGTCTATTCGGATCATGCTTGCTATTGTAGCTTACCATGATTACGAGATCTGACAGATGGATGTCAAAACTGCATTCCTAAATGAGAATCTACTCGAGGATGTGTACATAACACAACCTGAGGGTTTTGTAGATTCAGAGCATGATGGAAAGGTATGTAAGTTGCAAAGGTCCATTTATGGGCTAAAGCAAGCGTCTCGAAGCTGGAATCTTCAATTCGATGATGCAATCAAAGTGTTTGGTTTCATCAAGAATGAAGATGAACCCTATGTCTACAAGAGGGTTAGTGGGAGCACAATTATCTTCCTGATCTTGTATGTGGACGACATACTCCTCATTGAAAATGATATCCCTTCACTACAGTCAGTGAAGACGTGGCTAGGGAATTGTTTCTCAATGAAAGACATAGGTGTCCTAGGCATCATGATCTATAGAAATAGATCTAAAAGATTGCTTGACTTAAGTCAGAGTACATATATTGATAAGGTGTTTAATTGTTTTACCATGCAGAATTCCAAGAAGTGATTTCTGCCAATGTCACATGGTGTAGGTTTTTCAAAAACTCAATGTCTCTCTTCTAAGGAGGAGAGAGATTACATGGATCAGATCTCTTATGCATCTGCTATAGGGTCTATCATGTACGTCATGCTTTGTACTCATCCAGATGTCTCATATGCTTTGAGCATGACAAGCAGATACCAGTCAGATACAGGTGAAAGTCACTGGTCAGCTGTCAAGAATATTCTTAAGTACTTACGAATGACTAAAGAATATTTCTTGATATTGGAGGCAATGAGGAGCTAGATGTAAAGGGTTATAGTGACGCAAGCTTCCAAATTGATAGGGATAATTTCTGATCGCAGTTAGGGTATGTATTTTGCTTGAATGGTGGCACTGTGAGCTGGAAGAGTTTGACTGTTTGGAAGAGCAAAAGAGGCTGTTTGGATCCGGAAGTTCATTGCAGAGCTTGGTGTGGTTCCTAGTATGGCAGACCCAATAGACCTTTATTGTGACAACAATGGGGCTATTGCACAGGCTAAGGAACCTCGCTCTCATCAGCGGACCAAACACATACTACGACGCTTCCATCTCATTCGAGAGATCATCAATAGAGGAGATGTGAGGATATGCAGAGTACCCACTGATGCTAACATCACAGATCCTTTGACCAAGGCTTTGACACAGAAGAAGCATGATGGTCACACTAGGTCACTGGGTTTTAGATATTACAGTGATTGACACTAGTGCTATTGGGAGATTGTTAGTAGGAGCCCTAAAGACAATTATGTGATGATTGACTAGAGATCTTTTGTATCATATTTTATCATTAATAAAGGATGTTTGGTTACTATACTTACTTTATATTTGTGCTAAATAACTAAGTATAATAATGTCCTTAGGTAGTAGATTCTTATCTACATCATATCGATTGGTTGAATCGATAGTGAGGTGAAGTAGAGAACACTACACTAAACCATTCCTAGTCAAGCATTAATATTCAAGGACAATATTAATGCATGGAGACTAGCATGTAGGTCAATTGATGACTTAAACTCACAAGTCATGGATATATGATATCAAGTTGACACATGGGTATACATTAGAGAATGTGTATTGAATTGACCCGCCATGAGAAAGTTTCATAGATTGTCATATGAGCATCATAAACTTTCTCATGTGACTATTAGTATGAATAGTTCTTAGACCTGAAGTTACTACGGTTCCCTACATAAGGAGTTATGTACTTTGGTATCGTCAAACGTCACCCGTAACAGGGCTGACTATAAAGATGATCACTGGGTATGTAACAATTATGCGGAGGGTTGTGAGTGATATAGATGAGATCTATCCCTCCCATATGACAGGAGTGATATCTGTGGGCCCCTTGATCGAGTAGGACTACTAAAACGTATGACCATGCTCAAATGAGTCAATATGAGATATTAAGCTCATTTATTTGAGTGAGTCTACTGGGGGATCAAGAAACATAAAGATTGATTGAGGATGACACGGTCTATGCCTCATTGGTCAATATAGATATCGTGGATAGAAGGACAAGGTCATACATAGTCATAGTCACGGAGGTTAAATCGGATCTTGACTTTCTCGTCACTTGGGTAGCAATGATGCATTGCTAGATGTCACTCATTGCTTATGTGTCTAAAGTGGTTTAGACACGTTGCCAACGTTACAAGAACCTATTGGGTCACACACTAAGGACACGATGCTTTGGAGATTAATTGATCTTAGTTTGACTAAGATTTGATCCGAATTGGATTAATTGAGTTAGACTCAAGTTAATCCAATTGGATTATAAGATTTAGATCTAATTTGAGTTTGACTCATTTAGATTAGACTCAACCACATTTGAATGATATATTAATTCATTAAAATGTTTAATAAATTAATAATAGAGGAAGACGAATGCACTAACACCCGACTCCGACCTTTCGCCCCTCGAGCATCCTTCCTTCCGCTTCTCTTCCCTCGGACGTCGCGCACACCCTTCTCACTCCACCGGTGTACTATTTCGTAGTTTCCACGTCCCTCAGGTGCACCGAGTCAGTCGGCTCACTTCCCTGTGCAATCATTCTCATCCACTGCGTTTTACGCTTGACTTCCTCCGCTCCTAAGTTTCTGCACACTTAGACAGAGGGATCAAAAACCAACAGGACCTAACTTAACTTAGTTGATCACATCAATGTTGGAACTCGGATGGCTAGAGGGGGGGGGTGAATATAGCCAAACACTTGGTCTTTGTCACTTATCAATTTTCTGCACTCAAACTTTTAGTAGCACAGCGGAAGTAGTGAAAACAGAATATGCAAAAAACTTAAACCCTAAACTATGAGCAAACACAAGAACGCTAACAAGAGGATTTACAATGTTCGGGGATAACTTGCCCCTACTCGTTGGCGTGCCCTTAAGGTGGGTGATCCCTTGATCGTCGGCAGATCAAGACCCGGAAGATCCGGATAGAAAGCAACCTCCTTCTCAGTGGAGTAACCTCTCCACAGCGTTTCAATCAAGGATATAGTTTTAAGCACAATGAAACACAAGAAAGATCTTACTTAGCACATAGCACAGACAAGAACACAGCAAGCTTCTTCCGAGCTCCACCCAACGATGATCTCACGCAAGAACCCCTTCCTTCGTGTCTTTTCGCTGTTGGACTCAAAGCCTCTTGTTCCTTCCTCCAAGTGCTCAAGCAAGGGATGGTTGCTTCAAAAATCACAACAGCTTTCTCAAGAGTGGATGATCAGCTAAGAGCACAAGCACGCAGCCAAGAATCGCAGCAGAAAACCAAGGCAACCCCAGTTGTGTTGAAGCAAGAGTTCTCCTCTGCTCTTCTCCACCACGCTTCTTATCCACTCTCCACAAGCGCTAGGTCAACATCTCACTGTAGCCTCCAGCTGCTCTCCTGCAACCACTAGCCATCACTGAGCTCTTCTGGACTCTCTGAGCTTCCCTCAGACCAGCCCCAGTCAGCAGCTCTAGCCAGCGCCAGGGTCCGTTGCAACCTGAGATAGAAAACGGACAAACCTGCTCCAAGGAAAGGCCTCCATTGACTCTCCTTGAGTGTTTGAATCCTTCCCTGTCACCTGCAGCTTAATCAGAGCATTAGCACAACAAATCACTCAGTAAATCAAGTATCAGGGATCAAATACAAAGAATCGGATACGTCAGACGCGATCAGAGCGTCTGACAGTGCAATTTGAATTAAAGTGATCGGTCACCAGACCGATCCAGGGCTTGTGGGTCGGTCACCAGACCGATCTACCGCTTTGTTGGGACTCCCAGCACTCGCGGCGACACAAGCCTGATCGGTCACCAGACCGATCAGGTAGTTCCCTGTCCGATCAGGCTCAAGCCTGATTGGTCCACGTCTGAGTGAACAGTAACCGCAGAAATCAAATCCTAAGTCGTGGATCGGTCACTAGACCGTTCAGGAGTTGATCAGCGGGGGAACTCAACTCACTAAGTGCTCCCTGATCGGTCACCAGACCGATCAGAAGCAAGGTAGTAAGGAAGCTGCCTGCTCCCTGATCATTCACCGGACCGATCAGGAGCCAAGCAACGAGGCAACGACCTGCTCCTTGATCGGTCACCAGACCGATCAGGAGCCACACAGTAGGTTCCCAATCTCACTGTGCGCACCCTGATCGGTCACCAAACCGATCAGTCATTGCTGGATCGGTCACCGAACCGATCCACGATGGAGCAGCGTGCCAACTTCCCTGATCGGTCACCAGACCGATCTAGGCAAGCCCAAATGCACTCTAAGTCACGAAAACAAGCCTCCAGCCCTTCTCTGACTCGTGCCATGCCCAGCTTCACTCAATGGGACTTCAACCTAGCCCTCCAAGCTAGGACCTTGCTTCACTCACCAGGGTTTCGGTCACCCGGCTTCACTCACCGGGCACCCCATCATGGCTTCACTCACCGGGATTTCCATCACCTGGCTTCACTCACCAGGACCCGGCTTCACTCACCGGGATTTCCATCACCTGGCTTCACTCACCAAGACCCGACTTCACTCACCGGGATTTCCATCACCTGGCTTCACTCACCAGGACCCGGCTCCACTCACCGAGATTTTAACCAACCTAGCTTCCCAAGCTAGGACCTGGCTTCACTCACCTGGGTTTCATGCCCAGTCCCCGACCAGGACTTCACCCAAATTCGCTCAACCAAACTTAAATCAAAACTTAAATCGGTGTCAACACTAAAATAATAATTAGGGTCAGACTGCATCAACAATCAAAACTAACCAGGACACCAACAATCTCTCCCTTTTTGATGTGTATCAACCCAAGTTCAGTTAGGGTTAAACTAAAAGAAATAACACTAAGCATGAAAGAAATGTTTGGAAATTAAAACATTAAGCATAAAAGAGATGTTTGCAAATAAAACATCACAACCTCACCCTGAACTTATGCTACTCTTCCCCCTTGATCACAAAAAAAAGGGGGCACATCAAAAGCTAGGGAAGGGGGAAAAATAGAAAATATAAATGAAATAATTTCTATGCATGCTTTTGTTTTTTATTTGGTTAGGAAAAAAATCCGTTGAAACAATTTTTTTCGAAATTAAAAATTAAAAATTAAAAATTAAATTTTAATAAAAATTTCATAAAAAGTTAAAAAAAAACATGTTAGAAAAATCTGAATTTTTTTTGTATCAGTGGGAAATAGAGTTTTGAGCTTGTATAAAAATTTTCGACATTAAAAACTTTATCTGTGTCCGAAAATAAATCAAATACTGATTGTGTAGAATATTTGAAAAATGATTATTTAAAATTCAAAAACACTTCAAAAAATTCGAATGAAATTTTATTGAGGGTCCACTAATCATATCTATATTCGAAAAAAATCAGATCTAGGTAAATAAATTTTTTTTATCTATTTTTAAAATTTAAAATTTGAATTTCGAATGTAAAATTATGAAAATTCAAAAAATAATCAAAAAAATCTCAAAAATTCACAATAAGTAAAGAAAGTATTTATGTTTTGAGAAAAAATATGAACATAATTTTATCAATTTAAAATTTATCTGCTATTCATTTTTCAAAGACACTAAATAATTTGTTAGAAAAAAATAACAAAACACTGTTAGCACTAAAACATATACCGAGTAAAAATTAATCTAGTAAAGACTTACGAACCCAAAACAAGTTCTGTCAATGGTGTTAATTAAAAATTTTGCAGGTATATAGTTCTTGGATACTTTTCTAAGTTGACCCCTGTGATTTTTAATATGTCAATTTAGATTATCAGGACAACTATTTTTATTTTGGCGTAAACAAGCAATATCAAATTCTAATTTTTTAACTAAATTTCTCAAATTAACAATATCATTTTTCAGTTTATCAAAACCATCAGAAGAACATGCATTAGTCAATTTTATTTTTAACTTTTGATTTTCTTTTTTTAATTTTATATTAGCTTTAAGCATTGCTTTTATACCTCAGTACAGTTAATCATGAGGGAGGAAACATATCTCACCTACCGGGTCGCTTTAGAAAAGAGGGACTCCCCCTTCGTTGCTACTTTCCTCTGACGTAGCTCTCCCTTCTTCAGTGCTTTCCTCTTAATGATTTTCCATCAGCGCAAGTCCAGCGTATTCTTCAACTTCCGATTCATCGGACGAGGTTTCGTCCCATATGACTTTCAGTGCCTTCTTATTCTTTGGTCGGTTCTTATGTTTGGGACACTGGTCTTTTAGATGACCCTCTTCGTACAATTCCAAGAACTTTTCCCAAAGTTCCTTTGCTGAATCGTACTTCCTGATTCGATTGACATCTTGTTCGGGGAGGATGATCAGCAAATAGAATTTTTCCTTTTTGTTTGCTATTGCGTCAGCTTGCTCCTTTTTGTTCAAGGAGTCAGGGTCCTAGATTTTTTCCTTCGCTATCTTTCAGAGCTGAAAAACTATTTTTCATTGTTAATAATAATTCATAATTAGTAGTAAAAAATACATTCATTTTTTCTTTTCCATGCTCTGAGCTCCCCCTCAAACTTCGGTGTGTAGATCACTGGTCCAATCATTCTTTAAAATTTGCTATAGTTGGTGGTTAGTCCTTCTGCGGTGTTCTAGCTTTGATACCACTTATCAGGTCGAGGTGGACCGGCAAGAGGGGGTGAATTGCCACTGTAAAATAAAAACTAATCTTTTGTGTGATTTCATAAAGAATTCAGATTAGTTGCAAAGAATTCAGATTAGTTGCAAAAATCAGTTAAAACAAACATAAACTAATTAAACTAATAAAAAGGCTAAGACACAGAGATTTACTTGGTTATTCGTTTACTGATGTGACACTTATAAGGCGCCTGAGTGCTCTTGGGCGTCTGACACGTGGCTTAATACTTATCCAACGTGCAACGTTTGCAAACGGTTAAAATAGCCTCTCAGGCACCTGTTGGCTCACGGGCGCCCGAGTGCTCGAGCGCCCGAGAGCTCAGGCGCCCGTAACCTTACGGGTGCCCGAGAGTGGCCATTTTGGTCAGCAACTGCTAGCCAATCTCCAGCCTGACTTCCGGTCTTTTTAGGTGATTTCTGGCCAACCGGAGTTAGGCTCACCCGAACCCAACTCTGGCTTTTCGCCCCTCGAGCGTCCTTCCTTCCGGCTTCTCATCACTCGGACATCGCGCACACCCTTCTCACTCCATCGATGTACTCTTCCACAGTTTCCGTTTCCCTCGGATGCACCGAGCCCATCGGCTCACTTCCCTGTGCAATCCTTCTCATCCACCGTGTTTTACGCTCGACTTCCTCCGCTCCTAAGTTCTTACACACTTAGACTGAGGGATCAAAAACCAACATAACCTAACTTAACTTGGTTGATCACATCAAAACTAACCAGGGCACCAACAGAATTATCCCATTCCATAATTCAAAGGGTGTCTTTCCTAAAAATCGATGAATTAAAACACAATTTTGGATATAACAAGCAGTATTTACTGCTACTGCCCAAAAATAACTAGGTAAAGAATAAGCATTAAGCATAATTCTTGCCGCTTCTTGCAAGGCTCAATTTTTTTCTTTCTACAACCCTATTTTGTTGAGGTGTTCTTGGACAAGAAAATTCATGTTTGTACCCATTTTCTAGATAAAAACTAGAGACGTTTGAATTTTCAAACTCTCCACCATGATCACTCCTAATTCGATTGATTTTGAGATTTTTTTCATTTTCAACCCTTTTGCTAAATCCTATGAATATTTCTAGAGTTTCATTCTTATGTTTTATGATGTAGACCCAAATGTATCTAGAAAAATCATCAACAATCACTAAGCAATATTTATTTCTTATTAATGAAGGAGTAATATGACAATCAAAAAGATCTAAATGCAACAATTCTAATGGTAAAGAAGTACTAGTTAGAGTTTTACCTTTGTGTGATGACATAGATTGCTTGCCCTCTTAACATACATCATACATTTTATTCTTAACATATTTGATCTTTGGTAGTCCTTTTACCAACTCCATTTTGATTGCCTTTTCTATGTTTTTCATGTTGATATGTCTAAGTCTTCTATGTCATAGTCATTCTTCTTCTTCTTTTGATAAAAGACACTTAGTAAAAAGGTTAGAAGCATATGACAGATTGATATAATAAAGATTTGTTTTTCTATACCCTTCCAACATAACATTTTTCGAGCTATTGTATTTAACCAAACATTTATTTGCATGAAACTCCATTTTATATCCGACATCACACAATTGACTAATGTTGGTGCAAGAAGCATTAGTGATGTCCTCCTTGAGTGTTTCAATGTTTAACAATATGCTTAAGTTAGTGATACATTAGAACAAGGAAGGGTTAGTCAAGAAAGGAGTACCAAAGTGAAAGAAAGTCCTAGTTAACCTAAGCAATAAGTCCTGGTTTGAAGAATTGGGCACTAAGTCCTGGCCGCGGGCTGGGCACTGAAGACCTGACCGAGGGTTGGGCACGAAGTCCTGAATTGAGGAATTGGGCAATAAGTCTTGGCTGAGGGCTGGGTACCAAAGTCCTGACATAGGGTTGGGCAATAAGTCCTGGTCGTGGACTGGGCACGAAGTCCTGGTGAGTGAAGCTGGGCAAAAGTTCTGGTGAGTGAAGCTGGCAAAAAGTCTTGGTCGTGGACTGGGCACGAAGTCCTGGTTGTAAGATTGGGCAAAAGTCCTGGTGAGTGAAGCTGGGCAAAAGTCCAACCGGATGGGCCGATTTGGATGAAGTTTTGACCGCCTATAGGGCACCCCAAAGGCTCTAGGGCGCCGGTGAAGATGCTATATAAAGGGGTTGGACCCCTCAACTCAGAACAGCAATTCCGAGATCATTCTAAGCATTCTGAGTGAAAGCAAAGTGCTAGAGATGAAGCCCTGCGACCAAGGAGGCTCCAGGAGGAAGTGCGCGGCACTTCGGAGTTCCAGATCGGCCGGGATCGTCGATTCTTTGTTTGGTTTGATTTACTTTCCGCATTTAATTTCCTTAATATTTTTTATTGTAAATCGTGCACTGTAAGACGGGTTTCTCCGCCTTCGGAAAGTCTGGAAAGGAGACCATTAGTGGACGGGTGTTTCCCGTGCGTAGGCCTTGGACGTACTGACCCTGGGGGGTTGGGAACCAAGTAAAATCTCGTGTGCACTCTGTCGATTGTTTTTTTGTTCTGTCTGTTTTTTCGCTATGCTACTAACTCTAAATAGAATGAACGATCGAAAGTTTACGACACGCTTTCTGAAGAATTTTTACAAGTCGATATTCACCCCCCCTCTATCGACGACACCGGTCCCCACAAGTGGTATTAGAGCCTGATAGCTCTTCACCGGACTAACAGTCGACAGAGCAAAGACGCCAGGAGTTAAGGGGGAGCCCAGGGGTGAATCAGATATTTTTCTTAATTATGGTCAATTTCAAATTTCATATTACATGTTTCAAGTGCAGGGAGAGAGGACACTATAAAAATCAGTGTCCTACTAGTAAGACTCGATCTTCACCACCGGCAGCAAAGGAGGTACCAGCGCCCGGAGTCCGGAGGGACAAGAGTCATATATAGTGTTTCAAATGTCAAAAGCATGGACACTACAAGAATCAGTGTCCGTCAAAGGTACGAAAAGTTTATGTTCGTAAATATTTTCAAATTCCTGCACTGTCTTATGATAATAACTTAGTTAATTTTGTAGGATCGGTGCCGTTGATAGAGGGGGGGGGGTGACAAGCCCAAAATGGATGTCACGAATGGGCTTCAAATTACATCCAATGTCGAAAACCCACGGCTCACAAAAGAAAAATGTAGTGTAGGGGCCTCGAGTCGTATTTTTCACAAGGACTAGTAGTAGCTTTGCTTGAAGTTAGGCTTAGGGATCTTTTTGGGGTTTTCGATGTAAAATGGGGGTTTTGGTATTTTCAAACAATTCTTTAAATGCAAAAAGAGATGAAAACCAGTGAAGATTCAAAGCTAACAAAAGGTGAATATTAGGCTAAATGTAATGAACTAATGAGCCGATTAAACTAACCATGAGTTCCGGAAATTACCAACTAAACACTTAGATTGAAACTAATCCTAGAGCAGGAACTAAACGATATTAACTAACTAACTAACAAATTTACTTGCTAATCAGTTAACCAATTATGGACTTGAGCTAGATCTAAAGAACCTAAACCTATGGCAGGAACTAACCCTTAATATGAAGCAGATAAATTTGCAGAAATTTAGAGAACTGAATTCAAATTTCAGAAATTCAAAATGCTCAAAACTGAAACTAATGGTGAGTTACTACGTAGCAACAATTGAAATGAAACAAGGCAGAATTCAGGAATAGCAGCGAATGAAGAAAACGATTTGCAGAATCGAAACTTAAACTATTCTAACATCACTCGAATTCAATCAACAGCACAAGCTACACTACTTGGCGTCACCCAAGAGCTGAAAATGATCCAGAAATCAGCCAGAAATCTTCGGAAGATCGTATGGACTTTGCTCTGAACAAATCTGAAGATCTTCAATCGAGAAACCCTCTCGCGATCAGAAAATCAGAGTTAAAACAGAGTTTCTGAGGCAATGGCTGGAAGCTATCCGATCTGCTGCGATTTGAGGCGAAGATGATCGATTTGCAATGGTAAGTCTTTGGTGAAGCTCTCTGCAGCGCGAAGATGAAAGAAAATCTTGATCCGACTTGATACTGTGGCCACAATATCAGATCGGCAGTGAACTCGCAGCAGATGATGATCCTCGCAAACTCTCCCTCGAAACCCTCGAAGTCGAGATTCCAGCTGCCGAAAACCGTCCACACAATCTCTTGAATCTCTCTTACTGATCCTGTAGCTCGTGAGAAGAAGAAGAAATCGAGATGGGGCTTGCCGAGAAGGAAACGAAGAAGGAGATGGCACGATGAACAGGGGCGAAGCCACTGTTCACCGTGCCAAAATCCGGTTTTTATACTTAGGGCTGAACCGGTGCAATTTGGAGTGGATTTAATTTGGGTTTAGTGGAAATTAGGGATTGGTGAGGATGATTAGGCTTGGGTTTGGTCAGTTAGGTTTTTGGATGTGGGTTAGGTCAAATCTTGGCTTGAGTCCTTGATGAAGCTTGGCTCACACTTGGGCCTTGATTAGGTATCAACTTGAGTAAGTTAGGCCATTGCTTGATTTTGAGCTTTTTTTCCATAATTAAATCCCAAGCCCAAGTCTTTGATCATGAGTCAACTTGGTCCAACTTAATTTCCCTACAAAATCAATTCAAGACAATGAGGAATTTTTACAATAATTTGTAGGAAATTTAACTTGATGGATCAAAATAATTCTTATTCCAAAAACATGATGAAACATGTAACATTAAGAACATAATTTCATGATATGCACCAAATATGAACCCAAATAAGTATGTTAAGTGCTAATCTATCACTCCCCCACACTTATTCTTGTGCGTCCCGTGCAAGTAAACAAAATGAAGAAACAACTAATGTTGTACCCCCCCCTAACATTCTCAATCATATTCAGAAGAAAATTGAAAGAAAGTTACATAGGTTTGCCAAATTTAGAAGACTCGAGCATACATGGATTAATTTCTAGTTCTTGGTTAACAACTTAATGCATTTCATCCTTTATGAATCAATTGAGATGATTTTTCACATCAATCCTCTCAAAGGAGTGCTAGGTGGCTCTCAACCTATTTTCTACATCATGATAAAAGTGGGGGTCACTCTAGCCACTCATGATTCATGCATTTCCATAGGCTTGCTTCTCTTCTATCTACACCATCATTCTTGACACTGAGATCACATTTATAAAGGCTAATAAGAATTTTCAAAGAGTTCATGCACTGGATCGAATAATGATTGGTATGACACAAGGAATTTGAAAAGATGAAGTTTAGAATAACTCAAGTTGATGGTGGAAGACATGGGCATAAATAAATGTTAGTTGATGAATTATTGCCACACTCCTCTGTTCTTTACTAACTCTCAGTTTTTATTCTGATTTCTTCTCTATGAGCAGCGTGTTCCTGGCCCCTTTCTCATTATATATCACCTATGCAATTTCAGCTCCTTCATCACTGCTTATAACTTGGTTTGATACTCTTCTTATCCTCCTAGTCTACAACATACTCTCACAGTGAAGGCTAAGAACATCCTTATCATTGCATTTGCAGTAATTAAGCTTTCCCTTTTTGTTCTTTGTGACTCAGCTGAACATTTATCAAACCTTGCAATTCAGAAGTGTCCATTTGTTTTCAACTCAATTCCAGTCCTTTAACAAATAATTCAGCTCATTTTGGCACACCAATCTGCAGTTCCAAAAATTCCAGCAACATCTCTTCAAATTCTGTGGTAGCAGGTTAGATCCTTCAATTGGATTTCAAAGCATTAACCTATTGAAAGAGATCCAACAGAAATTTGAAGCAATACGTGTCCTTCATAGCTCCATTAAATGCTACTTGTGAAACTTTCCTGGAGCCTTCAACATTTATAGCTCACTCATGGATAATTGCTTCTTGAAAATGTTTCCTATTTTAATTCAACAACAGTCAAATGCAATGGAGGATTTAATTGTTCCTCTTGTAATATTCACTAATAAAAGATTCCAACATTTTCAGTTCTAAACCATGGCATCTTGCACACTAGCTCCAAGCTGATACACCCCTTTGTTCTTCACACGATCCCTCAATTTCTGAGAATTGAACTCATTTATTATAGAGGAAAGGCAAAACAAAATTTCTGCATAATATCAGAAACTCAACAGCAACATTGGTGATAGATGCTGCCTTTAACAGCTTAATTCCAATAGTTTGCAGCAACTTACAGCTTTGGCACAGCTTATATACATGTAATTTCAACTTCACAGCTTCACAGCACATAGTTCAACAGCAATGGTTTACAACTCTTAATTCTTCAGTCTCTTCCCAGCATTTAGTAATGATTTCTGCACTTAACAGCTACCCTTAGCATTTGGTTCTCTCTTCATCGTAGCTGAAAATTTTCCTTTGATAAACCAGAAAATGAACTCAGTTTATGTAAATAGGAGGCTAAGCAAAAATTTCTGCACGGCATGAACATTTTCATCACATTGGCAGATTGAAATTGGTGCATTTGATAGCTCTTTTCAGCATTAATTACAGTCCCCTTAACACTTTCAGTTTCAAACTAAAGGCTTAACCAAATTCCACAAGGCTCACTTAGTATTAAATTTATTGGCTCGAGTTCTAAACCGTCCTTTAGGTTTTGAACAGAGTTGTGGCATCAACTTTTGGCACATATCAGTGTTAGACAATTTTTTTTTGGCACGCAACATTTCTTTCCAACTCTGGCTCGACACAGGCCTTTTTCCAATAACAACATTCAAGCTACAGCCATTCATTCAGCACCTTCAGATTTAATGATTCAAGAAGTTCTGTTAAGAGATGAACATTTCTGCATTTTCTGTGTTCAATTCAAAGTTCAGCTTCATGAAACGATTTTCAGACTGCAAAGTTTCAGAGTTACTGATTGAGTTCAATGATATGTATTTCTGATTCCTTCTCAGCCCTTTTGATTGAAGGAAACTCAAAACATCAAATAGTAATGTAACCATCAAGTTCTCCATTTGGAATTACTACTGATTCGACTTTACAACTAATTCTTGATACACAGCAGTTTGACTGGCACGCTGCTGCATTTAAGGATTCAAAACCTAGCTTGATAATCATGGCAGAATTTAATTGCAGATAGTTATAATTTGCCATGTTCCAACTTCAGTTCTTTATGGTAGCAGTAGGTCTTGAGCTTTTTTTTTTTTATATAGTTGTTTTGAGACTTTGTCTCTCTGCATATAATCATGGCACCATTTCTCAGCATCTTCTTGGCAACTTGCAATCAAATTTCAGTTGTGGAACACTGCTCGCAATTCATCAAGTTACAGCCTTGATTTCATCCAAACGATTTACAAAAATTGAAATAGTTTGATCCTTGTAGAACACCATTTGATGCTGCTTCGTGTGATGTTTCTTGTTTCCAATTAGTTCTGCACTTCAATGATTCTATGGACTTCAGCAGTTGTTTACATCCTTGAATCTTCATCATTTCCAGAGTTTCAGCCACTACAAACTACTACAGCTTTCCATTATCTGTTCAGATACTCCTTCCTGAATGAAATATGAAAACAAAAGAATTGTTGTATTGAATTGAGCAATAACTTCACTGATCCTATGCAGTTAACAAGCCTCCATACTACACATCATCTTGGCACAAACAATTTCAGGTCATTCACTGTTTTAGAATTCTGAATCTGAATTTTTACAGCAACTTCAAGACACCTTCACATGAAAACTTGCATCATTCAAAGAATCCAAAACCAACTATAACCTCCCCCCACACTTAAATCTTTGTCCGTCCCGGGCAAAGCATCATCAATTAGCACAAATAAATGCCCATATCCGAAAAGTAGATAAAAGAAATTTTGCAATGAAGACAAAATTGAATCTAATGAATAAAGAAAGTTGAAGATTTGCACAGAACAAACAGAAATTCTTGTGGAGGAAGAATAACAAAATAATTCACCTTCATAAGTATGATTCAATTCATAGAATTATGATTTTGAAAGAGTCAAAGCAAGTTCTAGATCAACATTCACATGAGTGTATCACACAAGGAAAGCTTAAATCCTCACTAGGTATAAAATTTTCATCTCAATTTTCATCAATCTAGAGTCCATTAATCAAGTTATTACTCAAGCATTCAAAATTGTCATCCGTGCACTTGAATCTCTTAACTCAACAAGCAAGAGTTAACTAACTTTCAAAACCCTCTGAAATGATATAGAGAAGTATAAGGAGGTGGTTACACTTTATTCCATTAACCAAGACTTCTAGCTACATGACATAACCAAAACTAAGTACTAATATTCACAATTGAGATTTATTGGAACTTGAAAAGGAAAGCTAGATAATGCAAAAGTAGGAATGAGGTTTATTTGAACTCCAAATGTATGATTGCCGAGATTAAAACTAAAACTAGTATTCACAATGAAAATTTATTTGAATTCGAAACTTAACACTAAATGAAACAAAACATGACTGTGAACTAAACATTTATTATTGTCAAAATAAAGGAAATGGTATTCACAATAGAAAGCGTAATGATGAATAAAATTTCTATGAAACTAAATGATTAAATCTAAGCATGGTATTTACATGAAGAATTTTATTTAAACTTTAAAGTAGCTATTTAAGAAAGTTAATTGCGCATGCAACTCAAATTTATTAATGAAACAAGGAAATGGTATTTACAAAAAAAAATGAGTGCAAAATTTAGTGAACTCCCCTTTCAAGTTGGGTATGTGGCATCTATAGAGTCCACTCCATCCACCTCTAGCTCCTTTATCTCTTCATGGAATTTCTTGAGCCGGTGGCCATTGACTTTGTACACTTGACTTGTAGCCTCCTCTTGAATCTCTACCACTCCATAGGGAAAAACATTAGTTACAAAAAATGGACCCTCCCATCTTGACCTCAACTTACCTTTGATCAATTTGAGTCTTGACTTATATAATAGCACTTTGTCACCAATTTGAAATTGTTTGTTCACAATGTGCTTGTCATGAAAGTTCTTAGTCTTCTCCTTGTAGATCCTTGAATTCTCAAATGCTTCCAATCGGATTTCTTCTAGTTCTTGAAGTTGCAACTTCCTTTCTTCTCCCACCTTAGTAGCATCAAAATTGCAAACTTTAACCGCCCAATATGCTTTATGTTCAATCTCTACAGGTAAATGGCATGATTTCCCATATACAAGTCTATAAGGTGACATTCCAATGGGAGTCTTGTAAGCGGTGCGATATGCCCATAAAGCATCTTCAAGCCTTTTACTCCAATCCTTCCTATGAGGTCCCACAGTTTTTTCCAAAATTGATTTGACTTCTCTATTAGACACCTCGGCTTGTCCATTTGTTTGGGGGTGATAAGCAGTAGAAACCTTATGTACAACCCCGTACTTATTAAGAAGAGCCTTCATGTGCTTATTACAAAAATGGGACCCTTGGTCACTTATGATTGCTCTTGGTATTCCAAACCTGCAAAAAATGTGTGACCTGACAAAACTCACAACAGCAGATGAATCATCAGTCCTGGTGGGAATGGCCTCCACCCATTTTGAAACATAATCAACAGCTAAAAGAATATACAAAAATCCAAAAGAATCAGGAAATGGTCCCATAAATCTATACCCCACACATCAAATATCTCACAAAATAAAATAGTTTGTTGAGGCATTTCATTTCTAGCACTTATGTTTCCTGTTCTTTGACATCTATCACAACATTTACAAAACCTATATGAATCTCTAAATAGGGTGGGCCAGTACAATCCACATTCTAAAATTTTCCTAGCGGTTCTTTGTGATCCAAAATGCCCACCACATGCTGAAGAATGACAAAAGTGAGTACAGAATGAAACTCATGATTTGGTACACATCTCCTAATGATTTGATCACTACAAAATTTCCACAAGTAAGGATCATCCCACAATAATATTTTGCGTCACTTTTAACTTATCCTTTTGAGCTTTCGAAAAGTGTGTAGGAAAAACATGAGCTACAAGAAAATTCACTAAGTCTGCATACCAAGGTGACTCACCATGCAGCTGTAAAAGCTGCTCGTCTCTGAAATCATCATCTATGGCCGTGGGATCTCCATCTCCCTCCAATCTGCTCAAATGGTTCAGCTACTAAATTCTCCTTGCCACTCCTGTCCTGTATCTCCAAGTCAAACTCCTGTAGTAGTAGCATCCATCTAATAAGCCTTGGCTTCGCATCTGGCTTCTTTCAGGAG
>JAGFNQ010002846.1:93403-437418 GCA_024364735.1 Boesenbergia rotunda
CCACTGTAGGCTGCTGGAAACTGCTGAAAAGAGAATTAGCTGGAATTAGGCTGCTGGAATTTCTGTTCCAAATCTGAATATTTTGGTTCTTGAGCTAAAACTTCCTTCCCACTTCTAAGAGTTATTGCGCTCACATTTCCTTTAGGATTTGGAGTTGTTTGTGAGGGTAATTGGCTTGCCCTTGAGCTTCATTTGGTTTATCCCACTTGCTAGTTGTCCAATTGTTCTCTCAAGGTTTTGCAAAGTGGTATCCGTCCTTTGTTGGTGTTGTTGTTGTTGTAGCATGTGTTGCATAAGCTCATCAATCTTTTGTTGTTGTTGTAAATTGGATCCACTAGAACTCCCATAATTGTATATGATTTTTGTGGGGCTGGAATCATGGAAGATGGCTGCTGTAAATTCTGGAAACCTTGCTGGAAATTCTGTGAACTCTGCTGAAATTGATGTGTAGGTTGCTGAAATTGTTGGAATTGCTGTGGAGGTTGATTTTGCTGCTGGTAATTGCTGAAAGGCTGCTGGAATTGTTGAAACCCTTGCTGTGAGTTCTGGAATTGATTTTAGAATGGCTGAAAACTGTGCTGGAAGTTCTGAGAAGGTTGCTGAAATTGCTGATAGGGCTGTTGGGATTGCTGTGAATTCTGTAAACCTTGCGGATTTCTCTGAAAACCTTACTGTGAGTTCTGTGAGAGTGGCTGTGGTTGCTGAAAATTGTTAGTTTGTGACTGAAAACCATGGTATTGCTGCTGTGAACTCTGATTTGCGGGCTGATTTTGCTGAAATTGATGGTTGGGAGGTGGTTGTTGGTAAAAAGAGTTACCATATCTCAAATTTGGATGGTCCCTCCAACCCGGATTGTAGGTAGATGAGTAGGGGTCATTTCTTTGTTGGAATTGAGCTCTAGCCAAGGCCGCAACCGATTCATCTTGTTGGAGATTTGGACAAAGGTCCGAGTTATGTTCTTGGCTTGAACAAATGCTACATATCCTTGTAACTTGATTTGGAAATGAAATTATTGGAAAGTTTAAGGCTTGGTTCACATTGTTCAATGCCATTTGCTTTACTAGAGATGACAACTCCAACAATTGGTTCTCCAACAACGAGCTCTTGCTTTCTTTTTGTTCATTAGACAACACTTGAGCTTCATGAACCCCTCTTGTAGTGAGTGCTTGTAACACCCCAAAATTTCCATTTTTAGTTCTTAAAGTCCTTAGAATTATTTAAAAATGGTTTAGAAATATTCTAGATATTTTTAGGGATTTTTAGAATATTTTTATGGAATTTTTCGAGTCCGTTTAGTATAAAAAAAAAGAAAAACGTTTAAGGGCAGCCGGGAGTTCGAACCCGCGACCACCAGGAGACCAGGAGCGCGCGCGACCGGCTGGGCTAGGGTATCAAGCACAGCAAAGGATGGAGAGAAATATATTTAAGGTGTAGTTAGGTTAATCCGCCCCATAAGTATAAATAGGTAATTAAAGAGAGAAGTTTTATTTCTCTCCTCTCCAAACCCTCACGCCGACCTCTCCTCTCTTGGGCGAAACAACACCAAGCTCTAGGGGGCCGGCCAAGGCTCTCCTCCAAGAGATCTTCCAATATTCGAAATCCCCGCGACGAGAGAAACGCGTAGGCGCGAAGAATTCTCCGAGATCTCAAGTTTCTCCCGAGTCCTAGACGTCAATCTTGGTTGTAAGTCCAAGATATCAATGTAAGTACTGCTCACCTGCAGTAAGAGGCGGTTTTTCCGCAAGAATTTCCCTTAAAAGTTTTTAAAAGAGATATTTACTTCTTGTTAAGATTTTTGCATGTGATCTTAGTTCATTATATGCTTGTATAAGTTGATTAAGCACCCTATGTGAGATTAGGGGCTAAGAAAGTTATGAGAAAAGAAAAGAGAAGATAAAGATAAGAAAAGAAAAGGCCAAGGCCTTAAGAAATCCCCAAAAGTCAAGACTTAGAGATTTTAGCACGCAAGGTGCTCGAGAAAATGCCAAGGCATTTACAGATAAGAAAGAAAAGAAAGAAAAACTATTTTATTTTCTAAGGCCAGTACCCGGCGTCCAAGGGCGTCGTTAAAGAAATCCAGGTGTCCAATTCCAAGGTCTTGGCCCTGGTAGACCAAGGTCTGCTCTATTAGGATTGGTGGCTCGCTACCCCAACCTTTTAGGGAACACGCATGAGATGGTACTTACGTCTTCAGTGGATCCAAGTGATTATTATTTTCAAGTATATGCTTTAGCAAAGTTTCTAAAGTTTAAAGAGTTTTCAAAAAGTTAAAGAATAGCTAAAGTTTCAAGTTGAGCCAAGAAAAGTAAATTGAGATTTATTATTGCTTGAGTATGCCTGTTTTGAGTTATACATGTTCTTAGTTTTCTTTCAAGCATATAAGTATCTCATATGATTTCCATATTGATCAAGAAGCATGTTTGCACTTTTCGAGATTTTGTGAGCTAGATAGTACTTACTAAGCTTTTTGCTTACTAGTTGCATTTCCTCTTACTGCAGATAAAGGTAAAGGCAAGCAATTCTGAAGGAAGGCGACGAGGCGGTGTTGAGTAAAGTGTGTGTGGTGGCTGATTTTGGAGAGATCTTTGAGACGAGACAATTTAGTTATTTGAATTACAATGTTATAGTTTATTCAAATTTCAAGTTCTTGCTTTATGGAGTTTAGCGAACATTTAAGCTTTGAATAGTTTTACATGCTCAATTTCTTAGAGTAAAGATTCCATGTCATTTCATTTAGCATATATATCCTTATGATTGCATTGGATGAGTAGAAGTGTGAGTAGTTGGAAATATTGATACTTTGTTAGAAATATAGATGCATGTGTCAAGATAGTATTAATTTCTCTTTGAATCAAGTTTTATTGCTTAAATATGTTTAGAAGAGTTGCATTCACATTTCACAATGCTTTAGCAAGGTTATAGAACATGTATTTGGTGTTATGAATGCATAGGAGTCAAGATTGGTACAAACTCTAATGTTAAAGTTCATATAAACTTGAATAGCTTATTTTCTTCTGCAAAAGTCCTAATTTCAAGATTATGGATTCATTTTGATTGGCTAAATTGATTGGAAAACTGGCATAGAGTATAGAAATGGTGTCATGATTCTATTTGGCTCGAAAGTATAGGTTTGGTGGAGTTTTGAAGCAAGTGCCGAAATCTGAAAATTCTGTTTTCAGGCTTATCAGTCGACTGATACAGTATCAGTCGACTGATACCCGAAAGTTGAGTTGGGCGAGGCAAGTTTCAATAAGTTTCATCTTACGAGTTCTTGAGGAAGAAAGTGTGACATGGTATCATGCATGACTACTTAAGTTAGAATATCATTCTTAGATCAATTTAAAAGAAAAAAAAAGATTTCCGCATTTTTTTTTAGTCGTGCATTAGAGTCGAGAAGTAGACAGAAGTAACGATCCGTCTAAGGCAGAGGAGGCGGGTCGCTACAGTGCTCTACTCCCGAATTGTTGAGAATTCTCCGCCATGTTAGAAATGAGTTCTCTAGCTTGCTCCGGAGTTTTGTTTACTAAGGCTCCTCCGGCCGCCGCATCAATCATGCTCCTATCCATAGGTAATAAACCTTCATAAAAATATTGCACAAGAAGTTGCTCACTGATTTGGTGTTGAGGACAGCTAGAGCATAACTTCTTGAACCTCTCCCAATAATTATAAAGGGACTCTCCCACCACTTGTTGAATTCCACAAATACTCTTTCTGATAATGGCGGTCCTTGATGCTGGAAAAAATTTCTCTAAAAATGCTTTCTTCATTTCAATCCAACTAGCAACATGTCCAGTGGGCAAATAATACAACCAATCCTTAGCAGCCCCAGTCAAGGAAAAAGGAAATGCTCTTAACTTAATGTCTTCTTCAGAAATCCCCTGTGGCTTCATGGTAGAGCATACAATGTGGAACTCATGCAAATGTCTGTTTGGGTCTTCTCCAGATAACCCCTGAAATTTAGGCAGAAGATGAATCAATCCTGATCTGAGCTCGAAATCCCCTGCCAACTCTGGATAAGCAATACAAGAATACTGATAACCATCATCTGGAGCTGCAAGCTCCTTCATAGTTTTGCTAGGCTGTGCCATGGGACTGCCCAAGTGTGATGAACTGCTCTCAGCCACTTCTGATACTCTCCCTTGGTTCCTCAGAGTTCTCAAAGTTTTGTCTATCTCTGGATCGAAGTCCACTAAATCTCCACCTGTGCTCCTGGTCATAAACCCACACAAAGAAGAAAAAAAAACAAATATATCCACAAAAGCAAGTAAAGTAAAATATGAACAAGGAAATGGAAAACTGTGCACAAGCTAAGAACAAGCAAACACTACTAATAGTTTTCCCCGGCAACGGCGCCAAAATTTGAAAGGCCCAAAATGAGTGTCACGAATGGGCTTCAAATTACATCAAATGTCGAAAACCCATGGCTCACAAAAGAAAAATATAGTATAGGGGCCTCGAGTCGTATTTTTCACAAGGACTAGTAGTAGCTTTGCTTGAAGTTAGGCTTAGGGATCTTTTTGGGGTTTTCGATGTAAATGGGGGGTTTTTGGTATTTTAAAACAATTCTTTAAATGCAAAAAGAGAGAAAACCAGTGAAGATTCAAAGCTAACAAAATGGGAATATTATGCTAAGTGTAATGAGCTACTGAGCAGATTAAACTAACCATAAGTTCCGAAAATTACCAACTAAACACTTAGATTGAAACAATGCCATTGCAAATCCTAAGAGTTCTTGGCGGAAATCAGATTTAAACTATAGAATTCTGAATTGACTGAGCAATGGATTGCAAAACTAACTGACAACTAAAATCTATTAACTAACTAATAAATTCACTTGCTAATCAGTTAACCGATTGTGAACTTGAGCTAGATCTAGAGATCCTAGAGCAGAAACTAATCCCTAATGTGCAGTAAGATAAGTTTGCAGAAATTGGTAGAAAACTGAATTCAAATGCAGAAATTTAAAATGCTGAAAACTGAATGCTAAAGTGAATTAACTACTTTGCAACAATTGAAATGAAGCAATTCAAAATTCAGAAATAAAAACAATCAAAATACGTTTGCAGAATTGAAATTTAACTAATCCTAGAATCACTCGAATTCAACTAAACATCACATGCTACACTACTTGGCGTCACCCAAGAGCTGCAAATGCTGCAGAAATCAGCCAGAAATCTTTGGAAAATCGTATGGACTTGGCTCTGAACAAATCTGAAGATCTTCAATTGAGAAACCCTCTCGTGATCAGAAAATCAGAGTTAAAACAGAGTTGATGAGGCAATGGCTGGAAGCTATCCGATCTGCTGCGATTTGAGGCGAAGATGATCGATATGCAATGGTAAGTCTTTGGTGAAGCTCTCTGAAGCGCGAAGATGAAAGAAAATCTTGATCCGACTTGATACTGTGGCCACAATATCAGATCGGCAGTGAACTCGCAGCAGATGATGATCCTCGCAAACTCGACCTCGAAACCCTCGAAGCCGAGATTCCAGCTGCCAAAAGATCGTCCAAGCAATCTCTTGAATCTCTCTCACTGATCTTGAAGCTTGTAAGAAGAAGAAGTCGAAGTGGGGCTTGCCGAGAAGGAGAACGGAAGAGGAGATGGCACGATGAACAGGGGCGAAGCCACTGTTCACCGTATCAAAATTTGGGTTTTATACATGGGGTTGAACCGGTTTAATTGGAGTGGGTTCAAGGTGGGTTTAGTGGAAATTAGGGATTGGTAAGGATGATTAGACTTGGGTTTGAGTCCTTGATGAGGCTTGTGCCACATTTGGGCCTTGAATAGGTATCAACTTGAGTAGCATGGCCATTTCTTGATTTTTAGCTTCTTCCATAATTAAATCCCAAGCCCAAGTCTTTGATCATGAGCCAACTTGGTCCAAATTAATTTCCCTACAAAATCAATTCAAAACAATGAGGAATTTTTTTTACAATAGTTTGTAGGAAATTTAACTTGATGGATCAAAATAATTCTTATTCCAAAAACATGATGAAACATGTAACATTAAGAACATAATTTCATGATATGCACCAAATATGAACCCAAATAAGTATGTTAAGTGATAATCTATCATGGTGCAGTAGCAAACTCGAAGGAAGCACAAGCCCATAAGACAAGTAAACACATAGAACGTAAGTACCACTTGATACGAGACATCCTAATGCGAGGAGAAGTTGTTGTCGCCAAGATTGTATCAACGGATAACTGATAAGTACCATTTTATTGATAATTTTAGTTGCCAAAATCCATGTTTGACCCATGTCTTTCTTGCTGTAACGCCCACTTTTTTTTTTTAAAGCGGCGTTACGCTGACATACTTAAGGCATGTAACATCATACTGCAGCGGAATAACTTAAACCTTACATATACATGCCCCTACTACCATCCCTAATATAATGACATGGAACTTAACATATGAACGTCATGCTTAACATCATATCATAACATGCTTAACATCATACCATAAGGTTCATATCATATCATACTTGACATCTTATCATAGAGTTCCATAAGTCACTATTCGAGCAGATAGGTAGTAAAAATAAAGTTCTTAGCATAAACGGTTAACACATTCGACTTCATGGGCCAAGTCACCATCACACACATATTTCAGGCCCTCCTGCTGCTTCCTCGTTATCCCCTTGCATGATCTGCGGTATAAGGAAAGAAGACTATAAGCACACAGGCTTAGTAAGACTCTTTCCTACTCACTAAAACATTCGTCATTTCATAATAAGCACATAAACCATCATCATATTTACCATATCCTTGACATGACATGATCATAAACATAAGTGAACATACGTAGCATAGCATGAGACATGGCATGAACATAATCATAGTAGCATTCTAAGCATGGCATAATACTTGGCATGAACATAAACATAGTAGCATTCTAAGCATGACATAATACTTGGCATGAACATAAACATAGTAGCATTCTAAGCATGGCATAACACTTGGCATGAACATAAACATAGTAGCATTCTAAGCATGGCATAATACTTGGCATGAACATAAATATAATGAACATTCTTCCTATCATAACATATGAGCATCGTCTTAACATTATCATGGCATAGATCATTTGTTCTCATGCATATTTCTTAACATGAAGCGTAAGCATAAAATCTTATCATCATAGCATAATGCATAACATGAATGAAGGCATGAGTGGAATGCATATACATATATGGATGCTTAGTTTAAAATCATACTTTTCATGAACATACTTTTCATAAACATACTTTTTCATAATGAATGCATGGGCACTGCATATATATCATAAGGATGCTTAATCTTTAAAAACGTATTTTTCATTTCTTAAACATAATCATCATAATATTTGGGGTCCACGGCTTGTACCACATACATACATCATAGCGCGCATCCCTAGTAAATCCGAGGTAGCTAGCCCCGACCTACTAGGGTAAGGACAGCATAATCGGTAGTCCCCGAACCGAGGCGCTTCTTAAGGAGCCCATCCCTGTTGCACAGCTTCGGTAGTGCTAGAACCGTGGACAGCTTCGGTAGTCCATAACCGGGGCGTTCTTAAGGTGCCCATCCCTTGGACCCATACTTCGGTCCGGTACAAGCCCATACATAAAGTAAAATAGTTTTCATGCTTCATCATTCATAATACATTCATGGCATACTCATCATAGCATAACTTGTTACGGCTCGGCCCATCTACCGGCCCATTTACCGGTCCTCTCGACCGTCGTATCGTCGACCATCGACCGTGCCGTTTAGCATATTTATGCCTTAAAGACATAAGCATCATCTTTCATTCATCATACTTGTCATTCATCATTTTCATTCTTAGACATGGCATATATACACATCATTCATAGAGCATGGCATATGTTCATATTATCCTAAGACATGGCATATCATTCCTAAACATGGCACATCATGCATAACCATGGCATATCATTCATAAACATGACATATCATTCGTAACATGGCATATCATTCATAACATGGCATATCATTCATAAACATGACATATCATGCATAACCATGGCATATCATTCATAAACATGGCATATCATACGTAAACATGGCATATCATTCATAAACATGGCCTATCATTTATAAACATAAATCACATCTTACCATAAGGCCCTTGGGACCCTTACTTGTAATAAATCTTAACTTTTATCCTATTAACGCTTATTGGCCGAAACTTGTGGAGTCCCAAGGCCATGTGAAAATTCACATAACCACCATCCATCATCCTTATATCATGGCAACACATAAACATATGCTTGAAGTTAAAGACTCAACCCTAACCCTTGGGTCCTTGGGGTTGGCCGAACCATATGGGCCTCTAGGATGCTCCAAAAATTCCCAAAAATTATACATAACTTCTAAACATCATAAGGGAACATAAAATAACATTATCATGATTTTTAACATATTTATAGACATTTAAATCATGGTGGCCGAAACCCATAAACATAGGGACCTTGGTTTTGCCCCTTTCATGTTGGCCGAAACCCTAGAGTGTCCTAGGGTACTCCAAAAATTCCCAAAAATTATACTTAACCTCTAAACATCATAAGAGAACATTAAATAACATTATCATGATTTTTAACATATTTCTAGACATTTAAAACATGGTGGCCGAAACCCTTGAACTTAAGGTTCTGGGTTTTGCTTCTTTCATGTTGGCCGAAACTCTAGGGTGTCCTAGGGTACTCCAAAAATTCCCAAAAATTATAATTAACTTCTAAAAATCATAAGGGAACATTAAATAACATTATCATGATTTTTAACATATTTCTAGACATTTAAAACATAGTGGCTGAAACCCTTGAACTTAAGGTTCTGGGTTTTGCTTCTTTCATGTTGGCCGAAACTCTAGGGTGTCCTAGGTACTCCAAAAATTCTCAAAAATTATACTTAATTTATAAACATCATAAGGGAATATTAAATAACATTATCATGATTTTTAACATATTTCTAGACATTTAAAACATAGTGGCCGAAACCCTTGAACTTAAGGTTCTGGGTTTTGCTTCTTTCATGTTGGCCGAAACTCTAGGGTGGTCCTAGGGTACTCCAAAAATTCCCAAAAATTATACTTAACTTCTAAAAATCATAAGGGAACATTAAATAACTTTATCATGATTTTTAGCATATTTATAGACCTTTAAATCCTAGTGGCCGAAACCTTTGAACATAGGAACCTTGATTTTGTTTCCTTTCAACATTAAATCCGAAAACTAACCCATATATCATGCTAAAAATCATGGAAATCATAGGTAACTATTATACCATAGGTGAGGGAGTCTTACCTTAGATTTCTTGATTTTTCGAACCTTGAAAGAGGAGAAGGAAGAGGACTTGGTATCTCTTGACCACAACTAGACCTTGTCACCTTGTAGGAACTTTAGATCTTGAGAGATGAGACCTCTTGTGAAGTTTTCTCCAAGGAACTCCTCCCTTTGGTGCTCGGAAAGAATGAGGAATGAAGAGGAGAGGAAATGCACTTGATTGAGAGAAGAAGTAACTCCCAAAACTCCTCTCATTATAACCCATCAAGGAGGCAAATGAAGAGCCTCTCCATGACCCTTCACCTCCTTTTACCTCTTAACCAACCTCCACTTCAATTACTCATAAGAATTCCTTGCTAGGTGAGTTGGTTAAAGCATTCTTGGTTGTACAAGAGGTCCAAGCTTAAATCCTTGGCTCATGCACATTTATTTTTATTTTGATTTTCATTTCATTTATTTTATTACTTTATTTTCTTAAATTCTGAAAATCCCCCCTAAAATTACCCATAATTGTACTAATATTCCTAAATAAAATTCTTTTATATTTATATTAATTTTTACCTAATTAATACCCATTTTTGGGCTCATTTAAAGCCCATTAGTACCAAATTCCTCAATTTAGATGGGAACGTTAGGCTAATACTTTCCCATAATCATGTTAATGTGCCCAAATAAATTCATATTTATATTTACACTAATTCTTCCTAAAAATCCACCTATAATCATGGTACTAGGAAGCCCATATAAGGCCCATTAGTACTTGGTTTCCTCAATTTAAATGAGAAAACATGGTTTTCCTAGGCCAATATTCGTATTAATGCCTCTAGGTCCTTCGGAAAATTATCTAGACATGCTCAATATTTTCAGAAAATATTAAGAGAATTTTTCGGGTCGTTACAATCCCCCATACCTCTTGAAAGTTCATCCTCGAACTTAGAATAATTCCGGGTACTTGCGCCTCATTTCGTCCTCGCGTTCCCAGGTAGCTTCCTCGAACCGCTGGCTTCGCCATAAGATCTTGACTAGAGGTACCTCCTTATTCCTCAGCTTCTTGACTTCCCTATCCAAAATCTAGATGGGTCTGCTCTCATAACTTAGGTCCTCTTGTACTTGTACTATCTACGGCTCGATCACTTGGTCCATATTTGGGATACACTTTTTCAGCAGGGATACGTGGAATACGTTATGGATAGCTGACATCTCTGGAGGCAGCTCCAACTCATATGCCACCTTACCGACTCTTTTCAGAATTAAGTATGGCCCCACATATCTCGGACTCATCTTTCCTTTCTTCCCAAATCTTGTCACCCCTTTCATAGGAGCCACTTTAAGAAATACCAAATCTCCAACATTAAATTCCAATGGTCTGCGCCGGACATCGGCATAACTCTTCTGCCGGCTCTGAGCAGTTTCTATCCGTTGTCGAATATTTTGAATAGCTCGGGTGGCGCTGTCAATAACATCCGTTGCGAGCCCCATCTCCTTCTTTTCCCCTTTTTTCCGAGAATTACTCTTACCTTATTATTGTCTATTCTATATTTGTTTTTATGTAACATAACTTCTCATAGTACATAAACTCATGTATCGCTTGTCCTATTACTTCCTATTCTCGTTATTTGAGCTACTTACTCTGTTTTAACTACCTAACCTATAATGCATACCGTCCCTGTTAATTATACTAAAATTTCTCAATTAAATTCATAAAATTAGCTCATTATCTTAGCTATAATGCCTATTCGTCATAGTGAATTTGCGTTATTCATCTTAGCCTATTATCTTTTATGCTGGTCCATTTTACTCACATGTATCGTTTCTGATATATCCTATCTGTTACATTATATTATCATTACATACTAATTCCGGTACTCATAATTCATCTTGTAAAATTAATGGCAAAGTCTCATCGAGGCTTTCAACTTACCTTTCACTGAAATAACACATTGACATTGCTTTTAACTTAACCTACTTCTATCATGGTTATTTTTTTATCTCAAAGTTTCTACTAACAAACTACAACTATTGTATATACTATCTTTTATTAGGACACGACAAGAATTCCGATTATATTTTACTTACTAATAAATTATATTAAATATTCATTGCCTAACTCTACCCATCATAATCTAAAAGAAAATACCACTTACACTTGTAAGAAAGATGATTTGGAGTATTCATTTCATTGTTTTCGCTCAATCCAAATTACTTTACTGTCCATTCTTTACTGTTCGCATGAACTGTTACTATCTTAATTGAACCACATCTTATACTAAACTTCTAACTTTCTGTTCTATCTTTCCATAGTCTCCTTTCACGTATCCAAATACCTTTTCTCATTTATCATCCATGCTTTCTCCACTCTAATCGCAAAAATCACATTCTTATGATCTCCGTATCTCACTTCTCTATCAAGAATTTATAAAATATTCCTATATCGATCTTTTCCAAAATATATACCTTATTAGATCGTTTCACCTAGTAAGTTTGCTTGAAAAGAAGCTCTTACTACCTTCTTGCCTCTGATAACACTAACCTCTAGTTCCTTCATACCGAGTTATAGCTAAGGTCCTATTCGCTGATCTCTATCACGCCTCCTTCTGCACATCTAGTTCTTACTCTCTTTCTTTCCTGTATCAAGAATATTACCCTATGGCTACTACTATATATATATCTGCTTGAGAATTCAAATAACTTATCACATTAATCTATTCCTAATAGATATACATCACTATGTCTTCATTTCATAACCACTACAATCTCTTAGAATACCCATACCAAATACTCTACTCCCTTAATACTACAGTTAATAAGTCTCCCTTAATAAAGCACCATCCTTTCTTTACTTCTATGCTCATCACTAAATATTAACATACACCTTTTATCAGCAGTACAAACTTGCTTTGGTCCACCACTTTTCTTAATTCCAACCAGTCATGACACTCATACAGATAATGTCCTCATTACTTTAAACATTCCTCCTCTCACATCTACTTGCTCTCCTTTTCCGATTTACTCCATTTTGCCACCACTCAATCATTTCCTATATCCATTCTACCTGACGGTAGCTACTTAAGTTAAATCTCTACGGATCACCCTCGCTCTCTATCACTCACATATAAAATACAAGTAAGGCTACTATAAGTGATTGCTATTCCTACCCCTATATTATTCTGAACATTTAATTCCTAAAAGAAGATAAAGCATCATTCGTCATTACTTATCGTAACGTACATTTCATCATCAATACCGTTCATACTTGCATATTCTATAGTCATAAGTATCATCATTCTAGAACCATAATAGAACATAAAATACACTTAAAGGTACTTACTTGGAAGCTGCAGGAGAGGGCTTGATGTGTGTGTAGTGAGATGGTAACGGCTCTGATACCAACCTGTAACGCCCACTTTTTTTTTTTTTAAAGCGGCGTTACGCTGACATACTTAAGGCATGTAACATCATACTGCAGCGGAATAACTTAAACCTTACATATACATGCCCCTACTACCATCCCTAATATAATGACATGGAACTTAACATATGAACGTCATGCTTAACATCATATCATAACATGCTTAACATCATACCATAAGGTTCATATCATATCATACTTGACATCTTATCATAGAGTTCCATAAGTCACTATTCGAGCAGATAGGTAGTAAAAATAAAGTTCTTAGCATAAACGGTTAACACATTCGACTTCATGGGCCAAGTCACCATCACACACATATTTCAGGCCCTCCTGCTGCTTCCTCGTTATCCCCTTGCATGATCTGCGGTATAAGGAAAGAAGACTATAAGCACACAGGCTTAGTAAGACTCTTTCCTACTCACTAAAACATTCGTCATTTCATAATAAGCACATAAAACATCATCATATTTACCATACCCTTGACATGACATGATCATAAACATAAGTGAACATACGTAGCATAGCATGAGACATGGCATGAACATAATCATAGTAGCATTCTAAGCATGGCATAATACTTGGCATGAACATAAACATAGTAGCATTCTAAGCATGGCGTAAGACTTGGCATGAACATAAACATAGTAGCATTCTAAGCATGGCATAACACTTGGCATGAACATAAACATAGTAGCATTCTAAGCATGGCATAATACTTGGCATGAACATAAACATAATGAACATTCTTCCTATCATAACATATGAGCATCGTCTTAACATTATCATGGCATAGATCATTGTTCTCATGCATATTTCTTAACATGAAGCGTAAGCATAAAATCTTATCATCATAGCATAATGCATAACATGAATGGAGGTATGAGTGGAATGCATATACATATATGGATGCTTAGTTTAAAATCATACGTTTCATGAACATACTTTTCATAAACATACTTTTTCATAATGAATGCATGGGCAATGCATATATATCATAAGGATGCTTAATCTTTAAAAACATATTTTTCATTTCTTAAACATAATCATCATAACATTTGGGGTCCCCGGCTTGTACCACATACATACATCATAGCGCGCATTTCTAGTAAATCCGAGGTAGCTAGCCCCGACATACTAGGGTAAGGACAGCATAATCGGTAGTCCCCAAACCGAGGCGCTTCTTAAGGAGCCCATCCCTGTTGCACAGCTTCGGTAGTGCCAGAACCGTGGACAACTTCGGTAGTACATAACCGGGGCGTTCTTAAGGTGCCCATCCCTTGGACCCATACTTCGGTCCGGTACAAGCCCATACATAAAGTGAAATATTTTTCATGCTTCATCATTCATAATACATTCATGGCATACTCATCATAGCATAACTTGTTACGGCTCGGCCCGTCTACTGGCCCATTTACCGGTCCTCTCGACCGTCGTACTGTCGACCATCGACCGTGCCGTTTAGCATATTTATGCCTTAAAGACATAAGCATCATCTTTCATTCATCATACTTGTCATTCATCATTTTCATTCTTAGACATGGCATATGTACACATCATTCATAGAGCATGGCATATGTTCGTATTATCCTAAGACATGGCATATCATTCCTAAACATGGCACATTATGCATAACCATGGCATATCATTCATAAACATGACATATCATTCGTAACATGGCATATCATTCATAACATGGCATATCATTCATAAACATGACATATCATGCATAACCATGGCATATCATTCATAAACATGGCATATCATACGTAAACATGGCATATCATTCATAAACATGACCTATCATTTATAAACATAAATCACATCTTACCATAAGGCCCTTGGGACCCTTACTTGTAATAAATCTTAACTTTTATCCTATTAACGCTTATTGGCCGAAACTTGTGGAGTCCCAAGGCCATGTGAAAATTCACATAACCACCATCCATCATCCTTATATCATGGCAACACATAAACATATGCTTGAAGTTAAAGACTCAACCCTAACCCTTGGGTCCTTGGGGTTGGCCGAACCATATGGGCCTCTAGGAAGCTCCAAAAATTCCCAAAAATTATACATAACTTCTAAACATCATAAGGGAACATTAAATAATATTATCATGATTTTTAACATATTTATAGACATTTAAATCATGGTGGCCGAAACCCATAAACATAGGGACCTTGGTTTTGCCCCTTTCATGTTGGCCGAAACCCTAGAGTGTCCTAGGGTACTCCAAAAATTCCCAAAAATTATACTTAACCTCTACACATCATAAGGGAACATAAAATAACATTATCATGATTTTTAACATATTTCTAGACATTTAAAACATGGTGGCCGAAACCCTTGAACTTAAGGTTCTGGGTTTTGCTTCTTTCATGTTGGCCGAAACTCTAGGGTGTCCTAGGGTACTCCAAAAATTCCCAAAAATTATACTTAACTTCTAAACATCATAAGGGAACATTAAATAACATTATCATGATTTTTAACATATTTCTAGACATTTAAAACATAGTGGCCGAAACCCTTGAACTTAAGGTTCTGGGTTTTGCTTCTTTCATGTTGGCGAAACTCTAGGGTGTCCTAGGGTACTCCAAAAATTCTTAAAAATTATACTTAACTTCTAAACATCATAAGGGAACATTAAATAATATTATCATTATTTTTAACATATTTCTAGATATTTAAAACATAGTGGCCGAAACCCTTGAACTTAAGGTTCTGGGTTTTGCTTCTTTCATGTTGGCCGAAACTCTAGGGTGGTCCTAGGGTACTCCAAAAATTCCCAAAAATTATACTTAACTTCTAAACATCATAAGGGAACATTAAATAACTTTATCATGATTTTTATCATATTTATTGACCTTTAAATCCTAGTGGCCGAAACCTTTGAACATAGGAACCTTGATTTTGTTTCCTTTCAACATTAAATTCGAAAACTAACCCATATATCATGCTAAAAATCATGGAAATCATAGGTAACTATTATACCACAGGTGAGGGAGTCTTACCTTAGATTTCTTGATTTTTCGAACCTTGAAAGAGGAGAAGGAAGAGGACTTGGTATCTCTTGACCACAACTAGACCTTGTCACCTTGTAGGAACTTTAGATCTTGAGAGATGAGACCTCTTGTGAAGTTTTCTCCAAGGAACTCCTCCCTTTGGTGCTCGGCAAGAATGAGGAATGAAGAGGAGAGGAAATGCACTTGATTGAGAGAAGAAGTAACTCCCAAACTCCTCTCATTATAACCCATCAAGGAGGCAAATGAAGAGCCTCTCCATGACCCTTCACCTCCTTTTACCTCTTAACCAACCTCCACTTCAATTACTCATAAGAATTCCTTGCTAGGTGAGTTGGTTAAAGCATTCTTGGTTGTACAAGAGGTCCAAGCTTAAATCCTTGGCTCATGCACATTTATTTTTATTTTGATTTTCATTTCATTTATTTTATTACTTTATTTTCTTAAATTCCAAAAATCCCCCCTAAAATTACCCATAATTGTACTAATATTCCTAAATAAAATTCTTTTATATTTATATTAATTTTTACCTAATTAATACCCATTTTTGGTCCCATTTAAAGCCCATTAGTACCAAATTCCTCAATTTAGATGGGAACGTTAGGCTAATACTTTCCCATAATCATGTTAATGTGCCCAAATAAATTCATATTTATATTTACACTAATTCTTCCTAAAAATCCACCTATAATCATGGTACTAGGAAGCCCATATAAGGCCCATTAGTACTTGGTTTCCTCAATTTAAATGAGAAAACATGATTTCCTAGGCCAATATTCGTATTAATGCCTCTAGGTCCTTCGGAAAATTATCTAGACATGCTCAATATTTTCAGAAAATATTAAGAGAATTTTCCGGGTCGTTACACTTGCTTAATTGTGAAATTACCCTAGGTTTTAGAACTTACTTTTATTTTGGACTTAATTACAAATCTTGATATATTTGAATTATTTTGCCACTAAATTTTTGATCTATTTTTGTAGGCATGAAAGGATCATGGACCTAAGGCATACTGGGTCAAACTTGAGTAGGAAGTGGACCCGGATCGAGTTATCAAGCTTCAGATTAATCTGGACCGTCCGATTCAAAAGCGGCTAGATCTGAGCCATCTAGGACCATCTGAGGCAATCCGAGTTAGGGTTAGGGTTGATCAAGCACTGAGATCAAGATCTGAGACTTTCATCCCAATCAGAGATCATCCAACCGTTGGATCAAGCTCAGAGGGCTCTAGATTGTCCATTCAAAGATTAGGTTGATCTGGGCCATCCGTTGCAAATCTGGAGGATCCGAGCTACCCTGAGGCAGATCCTGACCCTTGATCAACATCTGGAAAGTTTGGGTCAGATCAGATGAAGATCAGCCGTTGGATTGAGTCAAAGAAATCTGGGTCGTCCATTATTAAGTATTTAATCAAAAATTCCCTCAGCTTTCAGCTTCGTCGCGTCTCCGCCGCACTGTTTCTTCCTTCTTCGTTTGTTTTACATTTTCTTCAGTAGTTCTTCAATCTAAGGGGCGCGACCCCTCAATTCCTTGTTTAGATCGAGTGCTAGGTCATTGGGAAGGTTTCTCGGTGAAGTTCCAGCTCGAATTCTGCCCAAGAACAGAGCTTCGTGAGGTTTCCGTAACTCTGCCATTTGATTTCGTCAACATCGGTTGTGCACCTTCTTCATCAATCCGAGCTATCTGGAGGGGTTCCCTGGATTGCTTGGATCATCCACAAGCATCATCGCAATCAAGTGTAGCTGGATTGAAGGATTTGGATGGGTTTTCGGATTTGAGCAGAGGTTGAGTTTGATTTGAATCGCAGAGGCTGTTTCCCATCGATTTGTGGAGCTTACGGGTTTGAGGCTCACCCTTGCGTGACGAACAAGGAGTTCTTGAGCTAGGGAAGGATTGAGGAGTAGTTTTCTTAGCGAATTTTCAGTTATTAGCTGTAATTTCGATTTCTGAAATCTGTTCTGTTACTGTCTTTTGTATTAGCTATTTCAGTTTCAATTTTCTGAATTGTTCAGTTGTAATTAGGTTTCAGTTCTCCAGTTTGCAAGTATTAGATAGGCAGTTTGTAGTGAGCAATTGCAATTAGTTTAGTTTGCTTCACATTTAATTTCATTTCTGCACTTCTACTTAGATTTTCTGTTCAATCTGTTGCGTGCCAATTTCAGTTCGTGTATCAACTCTACTTCGAAAACACTTCAGTTGATATTTCTGCAATTTGTGTCACTTAAGCAATAGCTTTATTTAAGCTTCTTTGAACTCTAGTATGCATGTGAATTCAGCTTGCATCTGTTGTTTGTGCATCCAATTTGGGCTCTGAAATTCTGCATTTGTTCTTTTTATTTACCTGCGCATCATTTCTGCACACAGTTTTTGGAATCCTTCATTTGTCTCTTTCATTCAACCATTTCTGAATTGGTCATTCTCATTTCTGAAATCTTCAGTTGAGCATTTCTGAAGCTTGTTTTGAGCACTAGATTTCAGTTGCCTTGCGTGACCTTTTATCTAGTGTGTCGAATGGATTTGACTTCTGAAGGTTAAACTTCATTTCTGCATTCCTGCAATTCAATTCTGCATCAAGATATTTCTGAATTGATCAGTCCTTTGTGTGATTGCTGCATTGTTTCTTTTATTTCAGTAGATCCTGTCTCTGATAGCTTGTTTTCCAAACTGAACTGAGCAGTCCATCTCTGAATTATTAGTTCATTATTGCTGCATGTTTTTATAATCTTTTGGCACCTCAGTTCCATATCTTGCAAGTTTGTATCAAGTAAGACAATTTAATGATAGTTTGGTGTACAACTTCTTTACAATTCTGTTCTTTTTGGATTCAATTCAGCTGAAGTTGAAAACACCTTTGGAGTGCCATTGCATTTGAACTCAGTTAGATTGCACGGAATTGTTCTGAAATTTAGATTTCACTACTGCCTTAGGTTTATATTTCTTGCACTTAGTATCAATTTTGGCACATCAATCTTTTTCTAGTAAGGCAGTCTTCCTCTTTTGCAATCCAAGTTGTATCAAGTTTGGATTTCGTTAATGCAGTGAGGTTCAAAGTCTTTACATTAGTTTCAATCAAAAGTAAACTGCTGTGTTGCTTCATTGCTTAGCATTCGTTTTACACTTGAAGTCAGATTCATTTTTCAGAAATTGGGTAAGTGTTTTAGTTGATTAAGTGGTTAATTGGTTGAATCATTAAATGTCATCACTTGTTTAGTCATGAGTTAAGTTTCCTTTCTCTTCATTTCATTTTCATTCCTAATTGCAATCCAAACCCAAATCACACTTGAAACCCAAAAATATCAACGATATATAAATACAAGCTCGAATCACACAACATCAACTAGCCCTAGGAAAAATACGACCTGTGACCCCTTTACTACGCTTTTATTCTTTGATTGCAAAAAGGGTTTCCAGCTTACACATATCTAAATTTTGAGACCCACACTTTCGTGACAGCCTCTTTTGGGTCGATCAAAATTTTTGGCGTCGTTGCCGGGGAAGCAACTAGTTGATTTGTTTGATTTTTTCTTGTGTGCTTATGGACATATCATTTGATTCTATTTTCTTGTGCTTTATCTTTTGTATACGGTTGCTGCCATTTTTCTTGTTTGTTTTGTGACAGGACTGCTAGTTCAAAATGTTCTCATCTACTTACTAGCCATTTCAGCAAGGGCAGCCACAATGTCAATCTTTCCCACAATTTCAGCAGAACCAACCTTTCAATCAGCAACCAAATCAAGATTTTCAACAGCCTTATTCGAATTTCCAGCAAGCAAATCAGTTTTTTCAGCCACAAGTTCAACCATCATTCCAAAATTTTCAGCCAAGTCTACCAAATTTCTAGCAGATTGTGCAGCCACAATTCCAGAATTTTGAGCAACCAATTCAGCAATTTCAGCCCAACTTTCAGCCACCTTATCAACAAGATCAACCACCTTTTCAAGGAATTCTGCAAGGGTGTCAAGATAATCTGAATTTTCAGCAACCACCCTTCCATCAAGTTCAACCAAACCATGGATTTCAGCATCTTAACCAAGATTTCCAGCAGCCTTATTTAAGTTTTCAGTAGGGAAATAATCAATTTCAGCCTCAACCTCAGCCATGGCAGCAAGAGTTTCAACCCATACAGAATTTTCAACAACCTCTTCAACATTCACAGCCATACGATCAAAATTTTCAATTTCAAAACCAGAATTTTCAGTTCCAACCATTTCAGCCTTTCAATCAACAATGTCAACCTCAAACTCAGAATTTCCAGAGCTACAATTCTCAGCAAATTCAACCATCATTCCAGCCCAATTTTCACCAGTTTAATCAGCCCATTCAGCCATATGATCAGCCCCCACAGTCTCAATTTCAGAATTCACAGCCTACTTACAGTTTTGAGCAACCTCATGATCCATTTCAAGACCAACAGGAGTTCCACACTAACCAAGGAGGCTTTGAGAATCCTAATGAGAATGAGGCTCAACAACAAAGGATGATAGAGATGTTGCAACAAATTATACAAATTAATCAAATGCAAATAGAACAATCATCTCAAGCTATTCAAGATTTTAAGGGGTATGATTATGCATCAATTTTGGGGAATGAAGAGGTTGTGTCAAGTTTAAACACTCCAGATGCCGAATTTTCTGAAAAATTTCCAGCATCCCATTTTCCCATTCAAAACTGCCCCGGAGTTGAGTTTATACCAGTTCAAGGTGACCCTAGTGCATGGCCAATTCCTTCTTCAAGTGATCTTGCAAATTTGGTGGAAGAAGAAGAAGAAAATATCAAAAATAGGGCACCTACAGCATGCATTCCTCTTGAAGTTCTTGTTCAAAATTCACTTCCAAATTTTTCAGCTCAAGAAGAAGATTCTGAAGCACTACAGGTCCCTTCTCATCTTTTATTTTGTGATGATAGTATTATTGATGGTCCTAATTTTTCTGATATTGTTGTTGCAGATATGACTAAGGAAGCATGCATGGGAGATGATTCTATAGGTGTAGGGGATTGCACTAAGCCCCAGGGACCACCATAATTTACTGGTAAATTACCAGAAAGTGTAGGGACTTGTATGGTGGATGCAAGAACCCAAGGATCACCCGTTCCAGTTGAGTGTCCACCAGAACCTGAACCTGAAGAGGAGATTACACATTACCAGGAGGAGCCAATAATTACATCCACTCTTGTAGAACCTCCAGGTATTTTTCAGCACGAACAGGTAAGTATTCCTCTTAATTCTTTTGAAAATTGCATAGAGGTACCTCAAATTGATTTTATTATTTGTGATACACTTATTGATACATTTTTTGTAGAATTTGATTGTGAAAAATTCATAGAGGTACCTGAACTTGTTGAATATGAAGCATGTGGTGATATATATCATGAAAATGCTGAATGTGAAAATTTTTTAGAAATGCTTCAAATTGATGTTGATTGTTGTGATGAGTCTCTTGATATATCTTATGCTGAAAATAATTGTGAAAAATTCATTGAGGAACCTAAAGTTGATTTCATTGGTTGTAATATATTGCTTGATACATCCGTGATGGAAAATAATTGTGAAATTTCTATTGAAGTGCCAAAAAGTGATTTCATTGTTTGTGATGAGTTTCTGGATGCATTTTTTGTAGAAAATAATTGTGAAAAATTCATGGAGGTACCAAGAATTGATTTCATTGGATATGATGCAGTTTTGGATACATTTCATGCAGAGACTGATATTATTTCATTTCTTTCTTACCCTGCACGCTGAGAGAGGTATTACATTGTTTTGCAGGGTCCAGAAGACTTCTGGAGTGGGTACTCCATCTGAACAGACTCCAACCTCCTGGAAGGACTTTTAAAAGGCATCAAGAAGGAGGAGATGATTTTACTTTAATTAGAAGCACTCTTACATGGGTCTTGTACTTAAATCGCCTTCGGCCACCTGAACAAATTTTTGTAAAGTTCAAGTGTAGGGGAGACATGCACCATGACATAGAACAAATGAAGGAAGCTCTCTCAGCCACCCATATTCCTCCACTACCACGATGGAGGCTACTTCTTGATAGACTCCGTCCACCAGAAATAAAGGGGAGTTTACTCTTTCTTGTATTTTCTTTTATTGCATGTTTCATTTTTATATTTTCTAGAAGTAGAATTTTCTTTTAAATTGAGTCCTTGCTAATAAATGCGTGAGTAGAGTAGAATGAATAGGAGTCATTGTAGATACCATGTTATTTCTTTTGGCACTTTTTCATGCATGACTAGGAATAAATATATCCCTCTAGGTTATCTCCATAGCATTTTAGAGTCTTTTGAAAATAAATTAAATTGGTTGTTAAAACTTAGGGTTTGAGCTCATGGATGAATTCTTGGATGCTTGAGTACTACTTTGCTTTAGATTCTTAATTGATGACTTGAGATGAATTATTTGCACCTAGTGAGAATTAGTCTTATTTTGTGACACACATATGTGATTGTACTCTAGAATTTGCTTAGGTTCTTTCAAAACCATATTTCAATGATTGGATCACATCTATAGAGGCTAATTAATTTGTTTCCTTTTCCATACCAATTGTTGGCAATTATCATGTTCATTCCATTTTTCTTTATTATTTCCTACTCTTACCCTTACTTTTCTATAGACTTGTTTGCTTGGGATGTTTCTTAATGCTACTTTGCCCGAGACGGACAAAGGAGTAAGTGTGGAGGAGTGACTAGTGTTTTGGAAATATTTGGTATCAAAGAGGCATTTCATGTCAAGAATTTTTTTTTTTACAATTACATGTGCCAAGAATGAGTTTGAGTGAGTTTGGTGTCAAGAATGAGCAAGAAGAAGTGGTTAAGGATGAAAACAATTGGAGATCTAGATTCTTGATTATAATTGGAAGATCCAAGAAAATTCGTGCCAAGCTCAATTCGGTTGAAGAAGAAGAATTTTTTGTGCCAAAATCCAAGTGGCACGCAAATATGTAATTGAAGCCAAATTCTGGGAGAAGTCAAGTAATAAATTGATGATCTAAGCAATGTTGTGCCAAGGTGAATTCGGCTGAGAAGGAAAAAATTTCTGCAATGAGAAACAATGGCACGCAAAAGCAAAAAAAAAAGAAAGAAATTCTTGTGCCAAGGTGAAGAAAAAAATTTCTTTTGTGGAGCTAACTTGGATTGGAAATGATGTAGATCAAAAGCTGAGTTGAGATGCAAGGACTGCTTACAAAGATTAAGAACAAAACCACTCAACAGCAAGGTTGAAATCTGAAACAATTGCAGCTAAAAAAAAAATTTCAGAAGGTTATGTTATCATCAAGACATTTTGCATCAAGATGAAGCTGAAATGAAGTTTTCTAGGCTATAAAATCAGAAACATTTTGAGAGAAGCTGGAATGCAGCTGACAGATCTGAAACAAAATGCAGAAAAGTTGAAACAAATACAGAAATCTGTACCAAAACAGAGGAAGAAAAGAAAATTTTTTTCTGGGCCGATCAGTATTTTACATGCAGCTGAACTGATTTGGACTGATTGAAATTGAAACCAATGCAAAGATGCTGTCAAGGATTAAAAATAACAGCTAGCAGTAATTCTGGAGATTAGAAATTTTTCAGCAGCAAGTTGATACTTAAGTTGAAATTGCAGTTAGGAAAGCTATGAAGGCAGTTTTGTACCAACTTGCAATTGAAATTGGGTTTCCGAGGCTGTAAATCAAGATATCAAGTATATAAATGCATCAAAATTGATGAGTACATCAACTGCTGATCAGAACTGAAAGAAATGCGGCTGCTAGGACTGGTAGATCAAAACAGGAAAAAAAAGCATGCAGTGAAGTAGAATCCGAACAGCTTGGATTAGCATTCTCCATTACTATGTGATGTATTTGTTTTGAAATCAGAATTTTGCAATGGAGATGTCGTGGAGCTGAATTTGAAACACAAAAAAAAAGGAAAGAAACAAATGATGGAAGTGTGCCAACTTGTAAAGGATAGTGTATCAAAAGGAGTTGCAAGAGGTGTTTAGTGAGGATTGTATGTGGAGCATCTATGTCACTTGATGTCTTAAGTTTTCTGATATAAAATCTGATCTGAAATGCTCCATTAGAAGACTTGAGAGCAGAAAAAAAAGAGGAAGAAAAACAGTTTAAAAAAAAATTTGTGAAGCAATTTCTTTACTTGAGTTGATTGAACTCTCCACTACCATTTGATTGCTAGATGGATTGGAGTTGATTCTGAGAAGGACTTGGGAGCTGAGCACGACATGACTGAATAAAATGAGACCAAAAATAGGAAGTTAACAGCTGAACTAAAAGAGGAAAAAGCAGAAAAAAAGAAAGAAAACAAAAGAGATAAGTGGCACACCATTGGAGTTTCGGCATTTTAAATCAGTGAAGTTCCCTCATCTGAATCAATCCTTTGTTCCAATACATTATGACTTTACTAGAGAGAAAGGAAAAGAGAAAAAATTAGAAAAGAAGAATGAAGGTAGCAAAGTTGGCACGCAAGGTGGATAATTGGCACATTGAGACTAGTGAGGACTTTTCATCAAATTCTTGAAGGGCAATGTCATAGCCTCACTCCATCACACTTTTGATTTCATTACAACGACTGACAAGAGGGCAAAGTGCATCAAAAATATCCTTGAGCATTAAAGTCTTCCACTCCATCAATTTTCTATTTCCTTGGCTTTCATTTCATTTTTTACCATTTTCTATGATTTTCACTTGTTTTTGTAGATGTTGATCCTAATCATGAATAATGGTGGAGAGTAGATAACAAGCAAGCCTATGGTAGTGCAAGAAGCATATGTGTTTGAGTGAGCTCCACTTCCATCATCAACTTAGCACTTAAGGAGAGAGCCACAAAAATTTCCTTTGAAAGGCTAGTGAGTTAAATTCATCTCAATGACTCATGAAGGATGAAAAGACTAAGTTGTTGATTTAAGGACGAGATACTAACCCATAGTGCTTAGATTTTTGAAAATTGACGACCCTAGGTAATTTCTTTTCATTTGCTTCTAATTATGCTTGGAACGAACCTAGGGGATACATACTTAGTAGTTTCGTGAGACGCTCAAGCTTAAGTGTGGGGGAGTTGATAAGTACCATTTTATTGATCATTTTAGTTGCCAAAATCCATGTTTGACCCATGTCTTTCTTGCTTAATTGTGAAATTACCCTAGGTTTTAGAACTTACTTTTATTTTGGACTTAATTGCAAATCTTGATATATTTGAATTATTTTGCCACTAAATTTTTGATCTATTTTTTGTAGGCATGAAAGGATCATGGACCTAGGGCATACTGGGTCAAACTTGAGTAGGAAGTGGACCCGGATCGAGTTATCAAGCTTCAGATTAATCTGGGCCGTCCGATTGTTTGATTCAAAAGCGGCTAGATCTGAGCCATCTAGGGTCATCTGAGGCAATCCGAGCTAGGGTTAGGGCTGATCAAGCACTGAGATCAAGATCTGAGACTTTCATCACAATCATAGATCATCCAACTGTTGGATCAAGCTCAAAGGGCTCTAGACTGTCCATTCAAAAATTAGGTTGATCTGGGCCATTCGTTGCAAATCTGGAGGATCCGAGCTACCCTGAGGCAGATCCTGACCCTTGATCAACATCTGGAAAGTTTGGGTCAGATCAGATGAAGATCAGTCGTTGGATTGAGTCAAAGAAATCTGGGCCATCCATTGTTAAGTATTTAATCAAAAATTCCCTCAGCTTCGTCGCGTCTCTGCCGCACTGTTTCTTCCTTCTTCATTTGTTCTGCATTTTCTTCAGTAGTTCTTCAATCCAAGGGGCGCGACCCCTCAATTCCTTATTTAGATCGAGTACTAGGTCATTGGGAAGGTTTCTCGGTGAAGTTCCAGCTCGAATTCTGCCCAAGAACAGAGCTTCGTGAGGTTTCTGTAGCTCTGCCATTTGATTTCGTCAATATCGGTTGTGCACCTTCTTCATCAATCCGAGCTATCTGGAGGGGTTCCCTGGATTGCTTGGATGATCCACAAGCATCATCGCAATCAGGCGCAGCTAGATTGAAGGATTCGGATGGGTTTTCGGATTTGAGCAGAGGCTGAGTTTGATTTGAATCGCAGAGGCTGTTTCCCATCGATTTGTGGAGCTTACGGGTTTGAGGCTCACCCTTGCGTGACGAACAAGGAGTTCTTGAGCTAGGGAAGGATTGAGGAGTAGTTTTCTTAGCGAATTTTCAGTTATTAGCTGTAATTTCGATTTTTGAATTCTGTTCTGTTACTATCTTTTGTATCAGCTATTTCAGTTTCAATTTTCTGAATTGTTCAGTTGTAATTAGGTTTCAGTTCTCCAGTTTGCAAGTATTAGATAGGCAGTTTGTAGTGACCAATTGCAATTAGTTTAGTTTGCTTTACATTTAATTTCATTTCTGCACTTCTACTTAGATTTTTTGTTCAATCTGTTGCGTGCCAATTTCAGTTCGTGTATCAACTCTACTTCGAAAACACTTCAGTTGCTATTTCTGCAATTTGTGTCACTTAAGCAATAGCTTTATTTAAGCTTCTTTGAACTCTAGTATGCATGTGAATTCAGCTTGCATCTGTTGTTTGTGCATCCAATTTGGGCTCTGAAATTCTGCATTTGTTCTTTTTATTTACCTGCGCATCATTTCTGCACACAGTTTTTGGAATCCTTCATTTGTCTCTTTCATTCAACCATTTCTGAATTGGTCATTCTCAATTCTGAAATCTTCAGTTGAGCATTTCTGAAGCTTGTTTTGAGCACTAGATTTCAGTTGCCTTGCGTGACCTTTTATCCAGTGTGTCGAATGCATTTGACTTCTGAAGGTTAAACTTCATTTCTGCATTCCTGCAATTCAATTCTGCATCAAGATATTTCTAAATTGATCAGTCCTTTATGTGATTGCTGCATTGTTTCTTTTATTTCAGTAGATCCTGTCTCTGACAGCTTGTTTTCCAAACTGAACTGAGCAGTCCATCTCTGAATTATCAATTCATTATTGCTGCAAGTTTTGATAATCTTTCGGCACCTCAGTTCCATATCTTGCAAGTTTGTATCAAGTAAGACAATTTAATGATAGTTTGGTGAACAGCTTGTTTACAATTCTGTTCTTTTTGGATTCAATTCAGCTGAAGTTGAAAACACCTTTGGAGTGCCATTGCATTTGAACTCAGTTAGATTGCACGGAATTGTTCTGAAATTTAGATTTCACTACTGCCTTAGGTTTATATTTCTTGCACTTAGTATCAATTTTGGCACATCAATCTTTTTCTAGTAAGGCAGTCTTCCTCTTTTGCAATTCAAGTTGTATCAAGTTTGGATTTCGTTAATGCAGTGAGGTTCAAAGTCTTTACATTAGTTTCAATCAAAAGTAAACTGCTGTGTTGCTTCATTGCTTAGCATTCGTTTTACACTTGAAGTTGTAACGCCCGAAAATTCTCGAAACTAATTTTAGAAATATCTTAGAATTTATTCCAAATTTATGGATATTTTTATAGAATTTTTCCGTAACCGAAAGTGGCAAAAAGGGTTAAAAATAGAAAATCGCGTAGGTGGGATTCGAACCCTTCACCTACGCTGTGAGAGACGAGCGAGCGGACCAACTGCGCTGGGTTGTTTTGTTGAAATAGATTGAGCGAAACAATAGATAAGGTATAATTAGGTAAATTCGCCCCCATAAGTATAAATAGATAATTAAGGAGAGAAGTTTTATTTTCTTCACCCAAACCCTCACGCCGTCCCTCTCTCCTCCCTTGGGCGAAAACACACCAAGCCCTAGGGCTCTCCTCCGGTGGCCGGCCAAGGAAAAACCAAGGGGTGTGGAGCGTTTCGTTCGTCTCGACGAGAGGAACGCGTAGGCGCGAACGGTTCATCAAGATCTCAAGTTTCTCCCGAGCCCTAGACGTCAATTTTGGTTGTAAGTCCAAGATACCAAGGTAAGTACTGCTCACCTGCAGTAAGAGGCGGTTTTCCCGCAAGAATTTTCCCTCGAAAGTTTTAGAAGAGATATTTCCTTTTTGTTTAAGATTTTGCATGTGATCTTAGTTCATTATATGCTTGTATAAGTTAATTAAGTACCCTATATGAGGTTAGGGTCTAAGAAAAGTTATGAGAAAAGAGAAGAGAAGATAAAGATAAGAAAAGAAAAGGCCAAGGCCTTAAGAAATCCCCAAAAGTCAAGACTTAGGGATTTGGGCACACAAGGGGCTCGTTAAAATGCCAAGGCATTTAAAGATAAGAAAGAAAAGAAAGAAAAGCTATTTTATTTTCTAAGGCCAGTACCCGGCGTCCAAGGGCGTCGTTAAAGAAATCCAGGTATCCAATTCCAAGGTCTTGGCCCTGGTAGACCAAGGTCTGCTCTATTAGGATTGGTGGCTCGCTACCCCAACCTTTTAGGGAACGCGCATAAGATGGTACTTACGTCTTAAGTGGATCCAAGTGAGATATTATTTTCAAGTATATGCTTTAGCAAAGTTTTCTAAAGTTTAAAGAAGTTTTCTAAAAGTTAAAGAAAGATTTAAAGTTAAAGAATTGCTAAAGTTCAAGTTAAGCCAAGAACAAGTAAGTCGAGACTTACTAATGCTTGAGTATACATGGTTTAGTTTTCTTTGAAGCATAAAAGTATCTCATGTGATTTCACATTGTTTAAAAAGCATGTTTGCACATTTTCGAGATTTTTTGAGCTAGATAGTACTTACTAAGCTTTTTGCTTACTAGTTGCATTTCCTCTTACTGCAGGTAAAGGTAAAGGCAAGCAATTCTGAAGGAAGGCGACAAGGCGGTGCTGAGTGACGTGTGTGTGGTGGCTGACCTTGGAGAGGTCCTTGGGACAAGATGAATGAAGGACTTATAGTGCATTTATTATAAAGTCTTAGTTTAAGTTAGATCATATTGCATTGATCCAAGTATTTGCGTTTTAGATATTTTGCATGTCATAAAACCATGAGTAAAGATTCCATGTCATTTTATTTAGCATACATATCCTTATGATTGCCTTGGATGAGTATGAGTGTGAGTAGTTTTGAATATTGATACTTGATGGAGCTAATTGATGCATGTGCCAAGATATTGGTAGTTTCCCTTTGAATCAAGTTTTATTGCTTAAACATGCTTAGAAAAGTTGCATACACATTCAACAATGCTTTAGAAATGTTTAGAACATGTGTTTTGGTGTTATGAATGCATAGGAGTGAAGTTTGGTACAAAACTCTAGTTTAAAGTTCATATAGATTTTCATAGCTTAATTACTTCCGCAAAAGTCCTAATTTCAAGTTTATGAAGTTGTTTGGATTGGCTAAAATGTTTAGGAAACTAGTATAGAGTATAGAAATGGTGTTGTGTCTTTGTATGGCTTGAAACTATAAGTTTGGTGGAACATTGAGACAAGGTTTCGAATCTGAATTTCAGATTTTCAGGCGTGCCAGTCGACTGGTTCAGTATCAGTCGACTGCCCTATCGAACAGTAGCTTCTGTTCGATGCATCAGTCGACTGCCAAGAGGCCAGTCGACTGGTGCCGCGCCCAGAAACTTCCTGTGGCCGATACCAGTCGACTGGTTAGATCGCAGTCGACTGGTACCAATGCAGAGAAGTGCTACAGATGAAAAGAAGCGTGCCATTGTATCATGCATGACTATTAGAGTTAGAATATCATCCCTAGATGGATTTAAAAGAAAAAAAAAGAAGTTCCGCATTCTTAGTCGTGCATTAGAGTCAAGAAGTAGATAAAGTAGCGGACCGTCTAAGGTAGAGAAGGCGGGTCGCTACAGGTGGTATCAGAGCAGTTCCCATTCTCCAGCATCACACACACATCAGCATCAACCTTGCCGTCTTCAAGTAAGAAAGCTTTAAGTTTCAGTTTTTCTATTGCTCCTTTATTTCATTGCAGTATAGAGAAATGCTTAAGTACTTACTCACATGTGCATAGAACAAGGAAGCATGTTTAATACCTTAGGGTCACGGAATCATGTTTAATCCCTAGAATGGATATTAGGCTACTAAGTAGGAAGACAAGTTTATACCTAGAGAGGTAGTAGTGATTTCTTGTTCCCTTATGCATTATTAGATGGCAAGAAGAGGCCGAGCTCCTAATGCAAGGAACGGAACCCCAGTTCAAGATAACAATGAGCCTGGCACAGAACAGCCAAACCTGATGGCAGTCATTGCTCAAATGCAAGCTCAGATTTCAGAGCAACAGAAGACCATCGCCACACTGATGGCAAATCAGCACCCAGTGCCCCCTACACCACCCACAGCAGGAGTGGAGGACGTCCTTCATGTTGTGATCTTAGTATAGCCAGACCAAGGTCTTGATTTGCCCAAACACAAGGTTTGGAGGATTTCGGCATGTAAGGTGTCCGATAAAAGTTCTGAGTAAGACCAAGGTCTTACTAAGCCCAAGAATGAGCTATAGGACTAAGAAATGAGATAAGAAACAAGACCAAGGTATTGTTGTATCCTAAAGCAAGTTTGAGAACATTACCGTTAAGTGTTAAGTTATACATTTGAGGATGCCCTAGAAAGGCCCAAAACGAGGAGCAAGTTCCTAGAGGGCAAGAGGTAACAGAGTCAGTACCACCACCAAATCTCTTAGAGGTGGTGGCTCGGTTACAAAGGCAAGTAGCAGAGCAACGGAAAACTTATTGCCATCATGATGGCTAACCAGCAGGCCGCTCCTATTACCCTGCCGGTGGCGAATGTAGTGGCACCAGTTGTGACCGAAGACCTGTCGGTTACATCAGTAGTCCCGGCAAAGGGGGGAGAGTAAGGCAAGAAGCATACCTCATTCAGTAGAAGAAACTGAAGCCAGGGAATTTCCCCGGCACAAGTAAACCATGGGATGCTTAAGCATGGTTCAAAACGTTGGAAAGAATAGTAGGGCTAGCAGTGTTAAGAGGCCACAAACCTCCGAAGAACTAATAAGTGGTGCTTTGATCACTGAGCACTACTTAAACAGTATAAAGGCCACCAGAAAGGTTGAACGATGAAGTTCTTAACAACCTTACCGTCAGGGGAAGTAATGGCCTCTACTCAGAGGCTAAGGGCAGTACCAATCTGGATTTCCAACCGAGAGCTCTATAGTGACTTGATAGTCCTTGAGATGAAGGATTATGATGTCATTTTAGGGATGGATTTCTTGAGTAAGTACAGCGCTTCAGTGGACTGCCGTAGAAGGAAGGTGGTTTTCAGCCCAGAAGGAGAACCACCATTCGAGTTTCAAGGAGCCCCAAAGAGGAAGACTCAGAAATTCCTCTCAGCCTTGGCAGCCCACCAGATGCTAGAGCAAGGGTGTGCTGGTTTTCTTGCACACATAGTGGACTCAGAAGCAAAGAAAGAACTCAAGCAGGAGGATGTACGGGTAGTCTGCGAATATCCAGAAGTGTTCCCAGAAGAACTACCTGGACTACCGCCCAACAGGGAGGTGGAATTTGAGATTGAGCTGGTGCCAGGTACCGGTCCGGTCTCAAAAGCCCCATATCGTATGTCTCCTGCAGAGCTGAAAGAATTACAAGAGCAACTTCAGGAGCTACTAGACAAGGGCTTCATCCGCCCGAGTCATTCACCCTAGGGAGCTCCTGTACTTTTCGTCAAGAAGAAGGATGGGTCTATGCGCCTGTGCATAGACTACAGAGCCTTGAACAAGGTAACCATCAAGAACAAGTACCCCCTCCCCAGAATAGATGATTTATTTGATCAACTCAAAGGGGCTACAGTGTTCTCGAAGATAGATCTGCGTTCTGGGTATCATCAGCTAAGGGTTAAAGAAAGTGACATCCCCAGGACGGCCTTCAGGACAAGATACGGTCACTACGAATTTGTAGTGATGCCTTTTGGAGTAACCAATGCTCCAGCAGTCTTCATGGAGCTGATGAACCACATCTTCAGGGAGTATCTCGATAAATTCGTCATTGTATTTATTGATGATATTCTCATATATTCACAGACTCCAGAGGACCATGCTACACACTTGAGGATAGTGCTGCAGATCCTTCAGCAGGAGAAGCTCTATGCAAAATTCTCAAAGTGTGAGTTTTGGCTAGATCATGTGACCTTCCTAGGTCACATTGTATCCAAAGAAGGCATTCAAGTTGATCCAGCCAAGATAGAAGCAGTCAGCAACTGGTGTAGACCCAAGAATGCCAGTGAAATCAGAAGTTTCTTAGGCCTGGCAGATATTACAGAAAATTTGTGGAGGACTTTTCCAGAATAGCCTCTTCACTCACAGCCTTGACCAGAAAGAACAAGAAGTTTGAATGGTCAGATAAATGCGAGCACAGTTTTCTAGAGCTGAAGAAGAGACTGACCAGTGCTCCCATCCTGACTGTTCCAGAAAGTGACAAGGCCTTCGACATCTACAGTGATGCATCCAAGATGGGCCTTGGAGCTGTCCTCATGCAAGACGGAAAGGTAATAGCATATGCCTCCAGACAGCTCAAGGACTATGAAAAGAATTACCCTACCCACGACCTTGAGCTAGCAGCTGTGGTTTTTGCACTGAAGCTCTGGAGACACTACCTGTATGGAGTGCAGTGGAGAATCTTCATAGACCATCAGAGTTTGAAGTACTTCTTCACTCAGAAGGATCTGAATATGAGGCAGCGCAGGTGGCTAGAGTTGGTCAAAGATTATGACTGTGAAATCCTCTACCACCCAGGTAAAGCTAATAAAGTGGCAGATGCACTGAGCAGAAAATCCTGTGCAGCACTGATGTCCCTATCATCACTGTCTCTACCACTTCAGAAAGAAATAAAGGATTTTGGAGTCGAGGTAATAATTGGACAACTTTCTGCATTGACTCTAGAGTCAACCCTGCTTGTGGATATACAAAGAAAGCAAAGTCAAGACCCAGAGATCCAAAAGATCAAGCAGGAGATCCAAGAGGCAGAAAATTCAGAGTTTCGAGTATCAGATAGTGGCATCCTCTATCTTGGAGACCGCCTTTGTGTCCCCAATGATGAGGAACTAAGAAAGAATATTTTAGAAGGAGCCCACAGCACCCCGTACTCTATGCATCCAGGTTCTACCAAGATGTACCAAGATTTGAAGAAAAGATTCTGGTGGTCTGGACTCAAGCGAGACGTGGCCAGATATATCAGTACCTGCTTGACCTGCCAGAGAGTCAAAGCAGAGCACCAGAGACCAGGAGGAGTTCTGCAGCCTCTTCCCATTCCAGAGTGGAAGTGGGAAGAAATATCCATGGACTTTATCACAGGTCTTCCAAGAACCACCCATGGACACGATGCAATTTGGGCGATAGTAGACAGATTGACCAAGTCTGCCCACTTTCTAGCCATCAAGGTGTCGCACTCAGTAGAGCATTTGGGCAGTTATATGTGAAGGAAGTGATCCGGCTTCATGGAGTCCCGAAGTCTATCATTTCTGACAGAGACGGGCGGTTCATCTCCCATTTTTGGAGGTGTGTTCAGGACGCCCTAGGCACCAGACTCCAGTTCAGCACAGCTTTCCATCCCCAGACAGATGGACAAACAGAGAGAGTAAATCAGATTTTAGAAGACATGCTAAGGGCTTGTGCGTTGGACTTTAAGGGTAGTTGGTGCAAATTTCTGTGCTTAGCTGAGTTTGCCTACAACAATAGCTATCAGGCCACTATCAAAATGGCGCCGTATGAAGCATTATATGGTAGGAAATGCAGATCACCCATATGCTGGCAAGAAGCTGGTGAGAAGAAAGAGATGGAGTCAGGACTAGGCAGCCAGACTGAGCTTATAGATGAGACCACTCAGGCTATCCAGACGATCCGCCAAAGGATTGAGACTGCCCAGAGTAGACAGAAAAGTTATGCTGACACACGCCGTAGGCCACTGGAATTCCAAGTTGGAGATTCAGTATTCCTCAAGGTCGCTCCTATGAAGGGAGTGATGAGATTGGCAAAAAGGGCAAGTTGAGTCCTCGCTACATAGGACCCTACAAGATTGTAAAGAGAGTTGGGAAGGTAGCCTATGAGTTGGACTTGCCAGAGGATATGTCAGCTATCCATAGTACCTTTCATGTCTCTATGCTAAAGAAGTGTATTCACGACCCTAGCCAAGTGATTCAGCCTCAGTCAGTACAGATTCAGGAAGATCTTAGCTATGAGAGCAGACCGACACAGATAGTGGACAAAGCAGTTAAAAGATTAAGAAACAAAGAAGTGCCACTAGTGAAGGTCATCTGGCAGAATCAACAGCATGAGGAGGCTACTTGGGAACGTGAAGACTGCATGAGAGAAAGATATCCAGAATTATTCTAAGTTCGAGGACGAACTTTTTATAAGGTATGGGGGATTGTAACGCCCGAAAATTCTCGAAACTAATTTTAGAAATATCTTAGAATTTATTCCAAATTTATGGATATTTTTATAGATTTTTTCCGTAACCGAAAGTGGCAAAAAGGGTTAAAAATAGAAAATCACGTAGGTGGGATTCGAACCCTTCACCTACGCTGTGAGAGACGAGCGGGCGGACCAACTGCGCTGGGTTGTTTTGTTGAAATAAATTGAGCGAAACAATAGATAAGGTATAATTAGGTAAATTCGCCCCCATAAGTATAAATAGATAATTAAGGAAAGAAGTTTTATTTTCTTCACCCAAACCCTCACGCCATCCCTCTCTCCTCCCTTGGGCGAAAACACACCAAGCCCTAGGGCTCTCCTCCGGTGGCCGGCCAAGGAAAAACCAAGGGGTGCGGAGCGTTTCGTTCGTCTCGACGAGAGGAACGCGTAGGCACGAACGGTTCATCAAGATCTCAAGTTTCTCCCGAGCCCTAGACGTCAATTTTGGTTGTAAGTCCAAGATACCAAGGTAAGTACTGCTCACCTGCAGTAAGAGGCGGTTTTCCCGCAAGAATTTTCCCTCGAAAGTTTTAGAAGAGATATTTCCTTTTTGTTTAAGATTTTGCATGTGATCTTAGTTCATTATATGCTTGTATAAGTTAATTAAGTACCCTATATGAGGTTAGGGTCTAAGAAAAGTTATGAGAAAAGAAAAGAGAAGATAAAGATAAGAAAAGAAAAGGCCAAGGCCTTAAGAAATCCCCAAAAGTCAAGACTTAGGGATTTGGGCACACAAGGGGTTCGTTAAAATGCCAAGGCATTTAAAGATAAGAAAGAAAAGAAAGAAAAGCTATTTTATTTTCTAAGGCCAGTACCCGGCATCCAAGGGCGTCGTTAAAGAAATCCAGGTGTCCAATTCCAAGGTCTTGGCCCTGGTAGACCAAGGTCTGCTCTATTAGGATTGGTGGCTCGCTACCCCAACCTTTTAGGGAACGCGCATAAGATGGTACTTACGTCTTAAGTGGATCCAAGTGAGATATTATTTTCAAGTATATGCTTTAGTAAAGTTTTCTAAAGTTTAAAGAAGTTTTCTAAAAGTTAAAGAAAGATTTAAAGTTAAAGAATTGCTAAAGTTCAAGTTAAGCCAAGAACAAGTAAGTCGAGACTTACTAATGCTTGAGTATACATGGTTTAGTTTTCTTTGAAGCATAAAAGTATCTCATGTGATTTCACATTGTTTAAAAAGCATGTTTGCACATTTTCGAGATTTTGTGAGCTAGATAGTACTTACTAAGCTTTTTGCTTACTAGTTGCATTTCCTCTTACTGCAGGTAAAGGTAAAGGCAAGCAATTCTGAAGGAAGGCGACAAGGCGGTGCTGAGTGACGTGTGTGTGGTGGCTGACCTTGGAGAGGTCCTCGGGACAAGATGAATGAAGGACTTATAGTGCATTTATTATAAAGTCTTAGTTTAAGTTAGATCATATAGCATTGATCCAAGTATTTGCGTTTTAGATATTTTGCATGTCATAAAACCATGAGTAAAGATTCCATGTCATTTTATTTAGCATACATATCCTTATGATTGCCTTGGATGAGTATGAGTGTGAGTAGTTTTGAATATTGATACTTGATGGAGCTAATTGATGCATGTGCCAAGATATTGGTAGTTTCCCTTTGAATCAAGTTTTATTGCTTAAACATGCTTAGAAAAGTTGCATACACATTCCACAATGCTTTAGAAATGTTTAGAACATGTGTTTTGGTGTTATGAATGCATAGGAGTGAAGTTTGGTACAAAACTCTAGTTTAAAGTTCATATAGATTTTCATAGCTTAATTACTTCCGCAAAAGTCCTAATTTCAAGTTTATGAAGTTGTTTGGATTGGCTAAAATGTTTAGGAAACTAGTATAGAGTATAGAAATGGTGTTGTGTCTTTGTATGGCTTGAAACTATAAGTTTGGTGGACCATTGAGACAAGGTTTCGAATCTGAATTTCAGATTTTCAGGCGTGCCAGTCGACTGGTTCAGTATCAGTCGACTGCCCTATCGAACAGTAGCTTCTGTTCGATGCATCAGTCGACTGCCAAGAGGCCAGTCGACTGGTGCCGCGCCCAGAAACTTCCTGTGGCCGATACCAGTCGACTGGTTAGATCGCAGTCGACTGGTACCAATGCAGAGAAGTGCTACAGATGAAAAGAAGCGTGCCATTGTATCATGCATGACTATTAGAGTTAGAATATCATCCCTAGATGGATTTAAAAGAAAAAAAAAGAAGTTCCGCATTCTTAGTCGTGCATTAGAGTCAAGAAGTAGATAAAGTAGCGGACCGTCTAAGGTAGAGAAGGCGGGTCGCTACACTCTATCCTTTGGCGGATACTCTGTATAGCTCGGGTGGTGTCGTCGATGAAATCTGTTTGAAGTCCCATCTCCTTCTTTTCACCACCCTCGTACCAACAGATTGGAGACCTATATATAATGCTTCATAAGGTGTCATTCCGATAGTAGCTTGGTAGCTATTATTGTAAGCGAACTCCGCTAGACATAAGTATCGGCACCAGCTCCCTTTGAAATCCAGGGCACAAGCTCGTAGCATGTCTTCCAGTACTTGGTTCACTCTTTCCGTTTTCGCATCAGTCTGAGGATGAAAGGCGGTACTGAAACGCAGCTTCGTGCCGAGAGTTCTATGAACGCATTCCCACAACTGTAGGTGAAACGACCATCGCTATCAACACATATCTCATATTCCAGGTTAGACTTGGTTTACGAAATCAAGTCTAATTAACATTGTTCAATTATATTATGTACATCCCATTAAACGAACTAATCATTTGTCAAGTCAGTTAACACACAACACAACTTTATTTAATAGGCTCAATAAGTTCGTTCAACACCCAACAGAATCTAATGAACTAGATAAGTTGACATCATTCCCATGATAAAAAATATCATGGCAATGGCTGTCACTCTCTCGTTCATCTCAAATCGGCCAGTCTCGGGATCTTCTACAGATTCTATCGGATCTTCCTCAACCATCTCGGGATCTTCCTCGAACATGTCGGGATCTTCCTCGAACATCTCGGGATCTTCCTCGAACATCTCAGGATCTTCCTCGAACATCTCAGGATCTTCCTCGAGCATCTCGGGATCTTCCTCAGAATCTCCTAGATCCTCCGGAAACTGATGGCGAAGAAGCTGCATACATAACTCAGTATATGAGATACGACATTCATGATGCCCCCATATCTGATGTGCAACTTCTCTCGCACGCTTTGGCAATGAACGAATCAGTGCTCCAATTCTATAGTCATCCAAGATTGGGAACTCTTCCTGCTCGAGTTTCCAAAATAATTGATCCAATTTTCCTATGCTGCCTTGGATTCCAAGAATCGGACTATAGTCAACTTCTTCTATTTGCTCAATTAGTTCACGACATCGCTCATAACAACGAGTCGTAGTGCACATCTCATGCGACATCTGGAATTGAAAAACGACATAGTCAGTACAAAAACTGACGAAAACCGGTAACAAAACTAGTTTTCTTTTTTTTTCAATTCACAAATATATGCACAGAAAGAAGCACCTAAAGTCACTAAGTTCCCTTTACTACAGTGGGTTCAATCACTTATGCTACTAGTCTGATCGATTTGTAGGTATTACTGTTGTTGCTTCACTTAAGCCTATTTAAGTTAGGGTTCAACCTAGTGATCAATTAAGTTAGTTTAGTTCGGATTAAATGTTTATGGATTTATACTCATTATTTCTATTCTTAATTCTAGTGCTAATCTTCCAACACTGTCATGTTATCCAATTATCTATCACTTATGTATATCACGTACAAGAAAAATATTTTTATTCTACTAATATCTCTTTCTAGATGTTCTTACATTTTAAATTTATGTAGACTTCTTGCTCTGCTGTTTAAACATTTTACAACAATAAGATAGTATAAGATTATTTATCATTTTCATCATTTTCATGTATATACATGCATTTGTATCTTTTTCATTATAAGGCACGGTAAGGTACTACCCTAGGTTTCCATTCCCAGGTAAAAACATGATTCCATAATTTTGTATTTGCATACCTAGTCATAAACATTCTTTATCGTTCTAGAACCATATAGGGTATCACATCTACTTGTATGGTTAGTCTAGGAACATCCCTATCATAAGTAAACATAAGCAAACATACTTAAATTATGTAAGGTAAGATCTTACTTGGAAGTGGCAGGATGCAGGCTTGATGTGTGTGTAGTGAGTTGGCAAACTGCTCTGATACCATACTGTAACGCCCGCCCCTTACCGTTAAGGAGGCGCGTTATCTTTTTCCTACTTAACTTAACTTACGCATATTATTACATATGAATCTAAAACATTGCAGCAGAAATAAAACATAAGTATAACACATGCAACAAGAAGGGGTATGAAGATCACATAGTATCTAGTAGCATCCATGCATTAAATAAACTCCTAAAGAGCTAACAAGTATCAAGTATAAGGTAGTAAAACATGTTTTCTATAAAGATAAGTGCTAAGTCTATAATGGAACTAAATGGATCGATCAGCCAAGTCACCACCACACACACGAGCCCTTCCTGCAGCTTCCCTTCCTTTAGAAATTTCTATGTTGATCTGCAACATAAGAAATCAACTATAAGTATGAAACTTAGTAAGCTCTTTCCTACTCACTAAATCCACATGTCACGTATATTTGAAAGACATATAACGTCTTATATATAGCATAAAACTCATAAGGCATATAAGGTACATGAATGCATACAAACATAAAACATATGCATTGCAAAAACATTAGGATGCTCTTTAGAAAACATAATAAGTAATACTTTAACATAAGCATACATCATCTTTATTGGGGTCCCCAGCTTGTACCCATTCTTTCTTTGTGCGCATCCCTAAATAGATGAGAGGTAGCTAGTCTCGACCTACTAGGGTTACTAGGCCTACATTCTTTCAACCTAGGGACAGCTTCGGTAGTCCAGAACCGTGGATCTTTTTCAAGATCCGGTACAAGCTATACTTTAAAGTAAAATACATACATGCATTCTTTCATTTTTCTTTCTTTTATAATGAATGTACTAAAGACATTCAATCATTCATGAGTATAGACACACTTTCATGGCACAATCATTCACATAAATAGCATGACAATGTAGGATCTTTCTTTAAAAACATGCAAGTGAAGCAAACATCATGCTAGTCTTATCAACACATCATTCATGTAAAATATTTGTCTTAATCAAGGCAAAACATTGGTTTTAGCTTTCTTTTCCTATCTTAATACATGCTGGCTGAAACATCATAGGTAGGGTTTCATAGCATAAAATTCCTATAACATTACAATAAGTGCACACTTCACACAAGAGATTATTTACAAGTACAAGGGTAGTCTAAACTTCACTAAACATTAGTTTAGGCACATGATTGTAGTTTGGACCTATTTTAATCCTCATTCTAGATGTTGGCCGAAATTCATAGTTAGGGTATTATAGCATAAAAATTCATGTAACATGGAAACAATTGCATAAGAGATCATTTACAAGTATAAGGGTAGTCTAGACTTCACTAATCATTAGTTTAAGTACATGATTTGTAGTTTGGACCTATTTTAGTCCTCATTCTAGATGCTGGCCGAAATTCATAGTTAGGGTATTATAGCATAAAAATTCATGTAACATGGAAACAATTGCATAAGAGATCATTTACAAGTATAAGGGTAGTCTAGACTTCACTAAACATTAGTTTAGGTACATGATTTGTAGTTTGGACCTATTTTAACCCTCAACCTAGTTGCTGGCCGAAACTCACAGGTTTAATAAGGCATAGATTCCACAATTTTCTTGACCTAAAACATTACATAAGCAAGGGAAATTCACATAAGATCAAGCCCTAGTCCATACACATGCATCTACCCATCTCCACCACTTGGCCGAGAGGTTCTAAGTCCTTTACATCATGGAAGGCACTCAAACATCATGTATTCATCATTCATCCACTATAAGAAAGTAGCAATAAGCATGTAGAATCATCATCTAAACTTAAACATAACAAAAGAGGGGAAAACCTTCCTTGACCGTAACATATAACATGGCTTTTCTTCCATTTTCTCCACACAACATCACAAGCAAACATAAGGGATCATAAATACACATTTAAGGCTATTATGTTGCAGGTGAGGGAGTCTTACTTCTTGGGCTAAAAATTCGAAAGGGGTTCTAGACTTTGGAGAAGAAAGGGGGCTCTTAGGCTTGGTACTCCTCTTGTTCTTCTCCTTTTCTTCTTCCGGTTTGTGGGGGCTCGGTTTTGGGGCTGCAAGGAGACCCTAGGTCTCGGTGAGGGAGAGGAAGAAGAGGGAAGGCTTGGTGAGAAGAGAGGGGAGGGCTTGTGGCCGAAAATGCCTTGGGCATTTCTCTCCCCATGCTCTTTTATAGGAAGTGAAAAGGTAACCACCCCTTTCAATGGTGCCTCTTCATTTTCATGTGTCTCTTCACTTATCTTCTATTCATCTACGATTTCCCATCTCCTCCTAATAGCACTCCCCTGCTGGGTGAATTGGTTACATATGCATTCTTATGGCTTGGCTTTTCTTTGAGGTCCAAGGTTCAATCCTTGGCACCTCCTCTTCTTTTTGCTTTCTCTTCCTTTTATTATTTTTTTTCCAAGCCCGCATAACCAAAGCCCACCTAGAGAATGCTACTTATTTAATTCATACACATGCATATGCATATCATTATTCATTCATACATGTGTAGGATACTTAAGCATAATATTAAATATAATACCTAAGCATAATTATCACACATCCACTACGTGTCAAGATAATGCCTAACATTTCTTTATTCACAACTTTTCCCCCTAAATTCATAATATTATTCTTGGTCACATGTTCCATTATTACCACGCTAGAGCGGAAAATTTGGGGTGTTACACTAAACCCTTCTAATATGATATTATTTGATTCATTATGTTTAATTATGCACTTCTAGCATGAAATTCAACTTTAAAACCCGCATCACATAACTGACTCACACTAAGTAAGTTAAACTTCATATCTTTAATTAGGAGTACCTTATGTATAGAAATCGTGGGAGATACCTCAATGGTGCCCCTAGCAATAATCCTCAATTTTCCACTATTTCCAAAGGAGACCGCCCCTTCTCTTAAGTAGCTAATAGTAGTGAACTTGCTCACATTCCCGGTCATGTGTCTTGAGCATCCACTATCTACTATCCACATAGTTGAGGCCTCCTTCACCTTTACCTATACAACATGAAAAACATACTCTTTTGGTACCCAAATCTTTGATCCATAAGCATCATTTAAAAATCTTTTAGGTACCCATGCCCCCTTTGTGTTTCCCTTAGCCTCTAGTCTCCTAGATGCACCAATCCTACCCGTGAGTGATATAAAGGTCACTTCCTTTGTCTTTGGCCTATATCCCAAACCTACCTTGTTGTAAACGGCCCTTTGACTGTTGATTATCATATCTAGGTTGCTAGATCCTACTTGGAATTTTTTAAGGGCCTTTGTGAGGTCATCTACCTTTTTCCTTAGTTCCCTATTTTCAGTTTCAAGATGTGAAGCATGTGATGTAATAGAACTAGCATGCAATTCTTCAAGATTGGTAGATTTTACTCTAAGCATGACAATTTCTTCTTTTAGATCCTTAATCTTACTTCTAGCTTTAGCTAAGTCCATGTTAGTGCTAGAAATGATCTTGACTAAAGTAGAGGAGGGTAAGTGGTATACCTCACTTACCGAAGCTTCTGACTCGAATGATGAAGAGGAGGAGCTCTCATCTTCACTGCTTGAGCTTCTTTCATCATCTGATGAGTCTGAGTGATCCTGTGCCATAAGAGAAAAATGGGAAACTTGCTCTTCTTCTCCCTCTGAGGATGATGGATCATCCCAGGTTGCCTTGAGGTTGGTGGCACCCTTCTCTTTTCCCTTTGACTTCTTCTTGTCACCATTCTTCTTCTCCTCCTTCTTGTCATCTCTTCTCTTTAGCTGAGGGCACTCGTTCTTCATGTGTCCCTCTTGGTGGCAGTTGTAGCAGATAATGTCCTTGGCCTTACCCTTGCCTTTGGACCCTTTCCTAGCATATGATTTGTTAGAGAAATTTCTGAAAGCTTTACGCATCTTTCTTACCATGAATGCCTCTTGGTCGCTATCCATGGAGGTGCTGGATTCCTCTGAGTCAGATGATGAGGAGTAGATCACCTTCTTCTTCTCCTTCCTCTTCTTCTTCTCCTTTTCTGCAATAAAAGCAATACCCTTCTCTTTGGCTGAGATGTTAGCTTGCTCGTGCAGTTTAAATTCACAGAATAAGTCATCTAATTTAACTATAGACAAATCCCTGGATACCTTATATGCATCAACCATGGATGCCCACAAGGTGGTTCTCGGGAAGGCTTGTAGAACATACCTGACGATATCCCGGTTCTCGATCTTTTCTCCAATCACGTGGAGCTCATTGATTACTTCCTTCACCCTTCCATGCAGCTGGCTGACAGTCTCATTGCTCTTCATGGATAGGGATTGGAGTTGGGCCACGAGCAAGTCCTTCTTTGCTCTTCTGGACTCGTTTGACCCATCGTTCAATTCCACCAATTTGTCCCACAGTTCCTTGGCACTCTTGAACGGCCCCACCTTGTTCAATTGCTCCTTGGAGAGCCCGCACTGCAGTGTGGTGGTGGCCTTGGCATTGGACTTCGGCCTCTTCATTACCTCCTTCGACCAAGATCTCACCGGTGTCGGTTCTCCTCTTTCATCGATGGGTGCCTCAAAACCATCTGCAATACTAATCCAATTCTCAATATCGTTCATAAGATAGTATTGCATCCTACCTTTCCAGTAAGCGAAGTCATTCATGTCGAAGAAGGGTGGTCGTGCAGTGGAGTATCCCTCTTGAAACGTCATTTTTCTTGCTCCGGTTGACGATTAGTTCTTCCGAAACGAACCAACTCTGATACCAACTGAAGGATCGCTTCGGCGTGATAGAGGGGGGGGGGGTGAATAGCACTTTTTGATTTTGATCTCTTCACCTATGTCGTTAGCGCAGCGGAACAATAATATGTAAAGGAAAATGAGTACAATGCTAACAACAAGAGTTACTTGGTATCCACCTAGATGGGTCACTAATCCAAGGATCCACGCCGCGCAACACTTCCACTATGAAAAATCTCCTTCAGGTGGAGAAACCTTTACAGTGGTGATCTTCCTCTTTATAGAATGCAGTAGAATAAGAGAGGAAGTAGAGAACACTCTTTAGACGAGCAGCACTTCGTTGTCGTACGGAACCGTACCGCTCACGTGCAAAAAGGTCCTCCTTTTATAGGAGAACAAGACAAACTCGCAGTCTGTCCAGCCCCGCACCAGTCGACTGCCCCTGGGACAGTCGACTGGTCTAGCATTAATTGCTAGCCAACGGCTAGTTTTTGGGGTATACCAGTCGACTGCCTCGGGGCCAGTCGACTGGTAGAAGGATGAAAACCTTCTGTGTGTTTTGGTAGTCGACTGCCCTCTGGCCAGTCGACTGCCCACTCACTCCCAGCCAATCTTCACATAGTCCTTCTCCTATGCCTTCAGGTTCACTCCTTGGCTCGCCCCTTGAAGTCATCTTCCTCTGGCTCTCGTCCCTCGGATGCGCACACAAGCCTTCCTTGGCTTGCCTCCATGCCACCCTTCACGTGTGCCCTTGAAGTCTACTTCCCGGCTTGCCCTTGGAGTCCTCCTCCCTCAGCTCTCGTCCCTCGGATATGTCCACCATATGTGATTCTCCAAGTTCTGCAAACTCAATCACACACATCAAATACAACATAACACTCTAACCTTGAGCATATTCACTCACACACATCAAAACCATGATCTTCTAATCATTTAAGGGCCGATTGCCTCAACATCTTATTGGGTCTTTTATTAATTAATATATTATTTTGAATATAGCATGTTGTACTTACAGCTTCTTCCCAAAATTGGTTAGCTAGGTTATATTCATTAAGCATGGTCCTAGTAGCTTCCTGAAGGGTTTTATTCTTTCTCTCAACTATTCCATTTTGTTGGGGGGTTCTAGGATAGGAAAACTCATGAATATACCCATTGACTTTGCAAAATTCCTCAAACATTTGATTTTCAATCTCGCCCCCATGATCACTCCTAAGTCTTTTAATTTTAGTATCATATTGATTTTCAATCATTTTACATAAGTCATTAAATAAATTAAAGGTTTCATCCTTAGTTTTCAAGAACCTAACCCAGGTAAATCTAGGGTAATCGTCGATGATTACCAAGCAGTACCGATTCTCGCTTAGTGACTTAGCTTCATGTGAATCAAATAGGTCAAGATGTAGGAGCTCAAGTGTGGTTTGTGTTAAGTCTGATTGGGTTGGTTTATGAGTTGACTTGGTTTGTTTGCCTTGTGTACATGAGTTACAAATTGTATTTTCAAAATTCTTGATTTTAGGTACACCTTTGATTAAACCAAGTTGAGTAATTTTTGAAATAAGTTTGGTATGAGTGTGACCTAGTCTCCTATGTCAAAGGTTAGATTCTTCTAATTGAGTCAGAAAGCATTTTGATACTAAGGGTAAATTAATAGTGTAAACGTTATTTTTCCTAGTACCCTTAAGTATTATTTCTGAGTCTTGGAGGTTTCTAATAAAGCAGTTAAAGTTGGTGAAAGTAACTATGTAACCAGTATCACAGAGTTGGCTAATGCTAAGCAAATTGAACTTAAAATTTTCAACCGAGAGTACTTTCTTAATAATAAAATGAGAATTAAGTTCAATATTACCTGACCCAATTACTTTGAGTGTAGCATTATTGCCAAATGCTACTGAGCCTAGGTTCTTGAACTTGATTTTGGTGAATTTCAATTTGTCCCCAGTCATGTGTCTGGAGCATCCACTATCCAACATCCATTGGTCCAAATCTTTATGTTCCTACACATAAAATATGTATTGATTTGGATCCATTAGAGGTAGGGATAGCTTAAATTGAATTTCACTACCTCGTTTGTCTCACCCGCATCTAATGTTATCAAACATGTTAACCTTATGGGTTTTGTGAGACAGGTTTAAAAGAAATGTTTAAATTTTTGAAAGAAAATTAATTTTGAAAATGTTGAATTAATTTTGAAAAAAAATTATTGAGTTAAGATTATTGATTTTGAAAAGTTGTTAATCTAGGACTTCATTTAAAATTTGTGTTAGATTCAAACTTATCAAGTAGTCAATTGAATCTGATTTTCGATAATTGGCTTCCAAGTCTTGGCGAGGCACAGAGGCCTTCTTTGGCCGTAGCCTTATTGGAGCAACAACCGTTTCCTTGACAAAACTTTTTATCGAAAATTCATTTTCAAATTACTTCTTGAAAAATTTTGGTCTAACTAGTTTAGGTTTTAGATCAGTAGCTTAGGCTAGTTCCACTAGACTAAATAGACTGAGTAGGGTACGCCTTACCCTACTTGACCTTATTAGAAAGGTTTCCCTAACGTACTATCATTTCGCCTCCACCTAATACTATGTTGTTCAAATTTTAAATAAATCTTTTGTCCTTAAACTATTCCTAAGTCTAAGCATAATAATAATATTGTAAAAAAAATAAGCAAGCAAGCAAGCAAATAAAAAAAATTATCTAACTATAAATATGGTTTTTATATTGGCTCCCCTTAGACTGAAGTCTCGATAAGGGTTAGACAAGATATGAATCTTGTCCTTGGGGATCCAATATTGGTTTTGTCAAACTTGTTTATTCGAACACAGCTTAGGGACCCATGCTTGGGCTCGGGTTCTAGGTTGGTTCAGTAGAGAATAATACGATCGTTGTCTAGATTTGGTTCGATAACCTAGTCTGGATCGATTGAGAATGAACTTTTGTTTTCCAAGGATCATGTCACGACCCTTGGAACCCGAAGTGAATCGTTCTAAGGCAACTCTGAGCTCCCTGACTTGGGTTTTCAAGGAGGAATTCTCTTCCTCAAGTTTTAGAACTTGAGTTGAGTTTCCTTCTTGATTTGACTCAGTCAAGGAACTCGAGTTGACTTCCTCTTTTAGGAGTTTTATTTCCTATCGGAGGCTCTCAATTCGGATGTTGGCTTTCGCCAATTTTCGAGATAAATAAGAAATTAAATCGTATAACTCAGATTCGGGATAACCTCTTACCGTGATTTGTCCGTCCTCCGAGATTGTGAGTTTTCCGGTGTTGATGTTCTCGTCTGGTTCTGATTCTGTTCCGCAGTCGACATTTTCCGAGGTGGTCAAGGCGAGTAGGTTCGCATGCGGGACTTCCTCTTCTTCGGAGGAGGAGGATTCATCCCAGGTGGCTTGAAGAGCCTTCTTCCTCCGTGCCTTCTTGTTTTCCTTTAAGTTGGGGCACTCTGACCTGAAGTGTCCCTTTTTGTTACACCCGTAGCAGGTGACGTTGTTTTTGTTCTTCGAGCTCATCGAGGGTTCTGATGGATCTTCCTTTCTCCAGTTTGACTTCTTGTTGCTCGTTTGGTGCTTAAGTTCTTTGTAGTAATCGCGAGCTAGTCGGACCAATTTGGGATGATCCCCTTCACTATCGTCTGATTCCGAGTCTGAGTCAGACTCGAGTACTTGTTGAATTTTCTTTTTCTGAGTTTTACCTGCAACAAATGAAATACCTTTCTTGACCAAAGTAGTATTAGTCTGTTCATGTAGTTCTAACTCAGAAAATTACTCGTCTAATTTAATTTCAGACAAATTCCTGGAAACCTTGTAGGCATCCACCATAGATGCCCACAGTGAGTTTCTCGGAAATGAGTTTAAGGTATACCTTATTAGGTCATGGTTTTTAACCTTGTGACCTATCGCGTGTAGTCCGTTTATCATCTCCTGGATTCTGGAGTGGAGTTGAGCTGCTGATTCTCCGTCATGCATCTTTATCGTATAGAGTCTGTTGTGCAACAGATCTCTTTTGCTGATTCGGGAGTCAGATGTACCTTCATATAGCTCGATCAGCTTGTTCCAGAGCTCCTTCGCGCTGTTGAAGGGTCCTACACGGTTTAGCTCCTCTTTTGTTAGGTCGCACTGCAAGGCTTGGGTCGCTTTTGCGTTGGCCTTAATCTTCTCCTTTAGTGGGTCGTCCCACTCGGTATAGTGTTGCACCACGCCATGTGAATTTTTCAGTATTTCCAGTCCAGACTAGATAATAATCCACATATCCACCTGTGTTTTCAGGTGGAATTCCATCCTGCTCTTCCAGTAGGTGAAATCTTCTCCACTGAAGAGGGGTGGTCTGGTGGTGTTGTATCCCTCTTACATGGCCATTAGATTTAACTGAAAGATTTTACAAAAAAAAATAGAAACACGTCCCAAGACTAAGCCTTGGATTAGCAGTGCGGGAAAAATAATAATAATGAAAAAAATCGAGTGGTGTTGCACCAACCTCGATTATCAAAAAAAATACGAGAGAAAAGAGAAAAAAATATTAAATTTCGAAAAATCCGAAAAAAGAATTCTCAACTAGTGGTTGCACCAAGTTTGAGTCACCCACTCTGATACCACTTGTGGGATCGGATTGAATCGATAGAGGAGGGGGTGAATATCGATCGTTAAATTTTTCGAAATACTTAGAGAAATTACGCAGCAGAAAAGCAAAAACAATCGCTAACACTTTTGTTTTTAATTGGTTCGGAGTCGCAGTCGGCTCCTACTCCAAGGCCCACGGTCCTTGACCTTTAACGATGGGCAATTCTATATTTTCGTAAAAATGATTACAAGTTGGAGTTCCGAATATAGAATTAAAAATAATTACAGCACTTTAATTAAAAAGAATTTATACCGACGACCCGAAGATTTTGGAATGCCGGAGCCGCAAGTCGTCGTTGGCACTTGAATCTTGAGCACGGAGCTTGTCAGAGCGGAGCGCTAGAATGAATGCGTAAAAAGCAATTGTTGTTGAAGCCAAGGGGGTAAACCCCTTTATATAGTCGTAGCTGGGGCGCCTGTGTTGAAGGGGGCGCCTGACACGTGGCCTTCTCTGCGTGAATCTCAATCGGCAGACTTGGCCAACGCTTGTCCCCTCAACCAGGGTGCCTGAGATAACTGGGGTGCCTGTGTTAACACAAGCGCCTCTGTTGTAGTCTTGAGGCCTTGCTTCGAAGTGGTTGGAATTCACCCTTTGTCTGGGGCGCCTGTCTCAACACAGGTGCCTAGCCCAGTAGGGTGCCTCACTCCATTGAGGCGCCTGGGAGCAGAAACCTCCATCCCTTTGTTCCTGCAACCAGGGTTAGTTCCAAAACACAAAAAACATACAAATAAGATAGATTTAATCATGATTTACAGCCTGAGCTGTTTTAGTTCTGACTTTGGGCTTCCAAAATGGAACCCTATATCGAACCAACGCCTAATGTTCCCTCCTACGGGGAATGCGTCCTCACCTACTCCTCTCAGGAGATTTTACCTATTTGCCAACCGGCTCCTCCGGTTGGACTTTTGCCCAATCCCCCGGATCAGGTCTTAGTGCCTAACATCACTCACCAGGTCTTAGTGTCCAACTTCACTCACCAAGTCTTCGGTGCCCAGTCCACGACCAAGACTTAGTGCCCAACTTCACTCACCGGTCTTAGTGCCCAATCTTATGTTAGGACATAGTTGCCCAGCCCCCGGCCAAGACTTAGTGCCTAGTGTACCTAGGACTTTTTCTGCACACTTGATTAGCCTTGTTAGATCACAACAAGACCATAACTTCTGAACTCTTTTCCATTATCAAAACATAGGTTTGACTTTGGTGCTTCCGACACCAACACATAGGAGTAGGGTTCGAGAGAAATGTTGAAATGAGTTAGGCTGGCTAAAGGGGGCGAATAGCCCAAAATTTACTTGGTTGCACTTATTAGAGTCAGGTCGCTCTTCACCAGACTAACTGCCGGAAGAAACATGAATAGAGTCATGATCCCAATCTAATCATGTGGGTTAAGTCTTGAACAAAGGAAGTGTGAGCTCCCGTGTCTTGGTCAAGAGGACCAGACATCAGGTAGAGAAGTCCTAGTTGCGGCTAGGGGGTGATGTTCTAGTAGGTCGGGTGGATCGAGGGGCAGAAAGTCCTTATGGGTTGAGGATCGGACATCAAAATCTCCTTGTGTTGGCAGACAAGCCTCTTACAAACTCTTGAAAACTCAGAGAAAATTTAGGAAAGGAATTACAGTTGTTGTACAATCAATGAATGAAAATCTCTGAGCTTTAGGAGCTCTATTTATAGAGTCTGTAAAACTTATCAACGTGTTGACGTGACATTTCATTGGCACCCGAGTACAACACGGGCACCTCATTCGGGTTAGCGTTTATCCACGTCGCAATGACCCTAAAACGACTATAAAGCCTATCGGACATCTTAGTCAACACGAGCGCCTGTATTCTCAGGTGCCCAAATCCTCTCGGGCCCCTATAGTCCCAAGTGCCTGAATTAACTCAGGTGCCCAAGATCAAAAAGCTTAAACAAGCTTAATTCTAGTCAACCTTCGATTGACCAGTCCTCCGACACTCTTAGGTGATTTCCAATCATCTGAAGATGAGCTCACCCGAACCTAACTTTTGATTTTTTTCCTTGGACGAACTTCCTCCTTGACTTCTCGTTTATCGGAAGTCGCGCATGCCCTTTTCGTCCACCGGTGTACCCTTTTGCAGACTTTGAGTCCCTCGGATGCATTGAGCTTGTCGGCTCCCTTCTCATGCCATCCTTCATGATGTTGTATCTTCTGTGCAACTTCCTGTACTCCTAAGCTCCAACACACATAAACACAGGAATTAAATCAACAAGACTTAACTTGACATAGTTGACACGCTGATCAAGAAACATAAAGATAGATTAGAGGATGACACGGTCTATGTCTTATTGATCAATCTAGATATTGAGGATAGAAGGATAAAGCCATACATTATAATAGTCACAGAAAGGTTAAGTCGGATCTCGACATTCTCGTCACTTGAGTAACATGATGCATTGCTAGATGCCGCTCATTGTTTATGTATCTAAAGTGGTTTAGATACATTGCCAACGTTACGAGAACGTATTGGGTCACACACAAAGGACACGATATCTCGGGGATAAATTAAATTTAGTTCGACTAAATTGTGATCCGAAATTAGATTAATTGAGTTAGACTCAAGTCAAACCAATTAGATTGAGGGATTGACTCTAATCTGAATTAGACTCATTTGGATTAAACTCAACCACTTAATTATCGATAATATTCATTAAAATGTTTAATGAAATATTATTGGAGAGGAAGGCTAAGGGGCATTCTATTCATTAGATGAATAGAATATTAAAAGTTAAAAGGGATACTAAGAGGTTTGGTATTCATTAGTTTTTATTAGCATTAAGATGAAGGGAGCTCAAGGGGCAAAAACCCTTGGTGTTCATTGGATGAGTATAAAATTCCTTTTTGTCAAAGACTAAGGAATTGATCCCTCTTCTTCCTCTTTCTTCCTCCTTGGCCGAAACTACCTAGTGGAGGTTTTTGGTCCTCTTGTCTTAAGAATCATCCTAAGTTGCTAGTACAACTAAGGTGGTTCTTCTCTGAGGCTTAGATCATGATTGTATGGATACTACTAGAGGCATCGACATTCTGAACGTGTAAGAGATTCGGTGAATCAAAGGACTAGCGGGATAACCGAAGGGTATGCATCAAATGTATAATCCTTTAGTTAGAAATTTCGTATAAGTTTTTCGTATGGATCACTCAAGGGATCTTATTTTTTGCTATGTATATGTGATGTTTTCGCATAGAGATCCTTACAAAGTTTGCTCTAGAATGTCACTAATATATTTGGATTGTGAGAGAAGATAGTCATGAGAAGAATAAGCTACTTTAAGTCCCAAAAAATAACCCAGAGGACCCAAATCTTTCATTCAAACTCACGCGACAAATGCAGTTTCTATTCTTCTATTTCACTTATATCATACCCTGTAATAATCATGTGATCAACATAAAGAGCATATAACGTGAGACCTGACGAAGTACAACGAACAAAAAGAGTAAAGTCATGCTTGCTAGAAAGAAGCCACGAGATATATTAATAATGGAGAACTTGTCAAACCAAACTCGAGGAACTTGTTTAAGACTATAAAGAGCCTTTTTTAGTTTGCAAACTTCACCAAGATTGTGAGTGACACCTGGTGGAGGCATCATGTAAACTTCTTCCCAAAGATCTCCATTTAAAACAAATTTTTTAACAACTATCTAAAAAATAAACCAGAGATGAACTGTTGCAACTACAATAAGAGTACGGATAGTAAAAAACTTGAACACTGGAGCAAAGGCTTCCTTATAATCCATGTCATATTGTTGGAAAATTCCTTTAGCAACCAAATGAGTTGTATACCGCTCAACTAACCCATCAAATTTAGTTTTGATCGTATACACCCATTGAGAACTAATCACACACTTCTCTTAAGGAAGAGGAACGAGATCCCAAGTATCTATTTGATATAAAGTAAAAAAGTTCTTCCACCATATCCTAATGCCAAAAAGGATCATGAACAACCTCTCTATAAGAGGAGGGCTCAAACAATTGGTGAATAGAAGTCAAAAAAGAAGAAAAACTAGAATAAGTAAAATATACAAAATCAAGGAATTGAGTAGATTTTCGAGATCATTGAGGCTAATTAGGAGGAGGATCCACTGTCACAAGAGCATTATGAGAAGTAGTAGAAGTAGAGGGATCATCGAGAAGCTGATGACTATAATCTATATGAATGTCAATCCTACAAGTAGCATTATTAGAAGAAAAGGTGCTAGGGTGGTCTATTATGGGAAGACATGAGATGGGTGATGATGCCCACAATCAGTGTCACGATGAGCCTCAAATTTGAATTTATAAATTGAAAACCCTTAAGCTTACAAAATTAAGTGTAGTGTAGGGGCCTCAAGTCGTATTTTTTCAAAGACTAGTTAAAAATGCTTAATTCAAGCTTGAATTCGTCGTTTTCTATTTTGGGTTTTCATGTAAGATGGGGGTTTTTTGCGATAATGGATGAAATAACAGTTGGAAACCAATTGAACTTAGCTAAAGCAGAAACTAATTCGAAATTTCAGGAACTACACTTATCCTATTTGAAAACTGAGCAATTCACCTCAAAACTACGAGATTAAAATTTCAAAAACTAATATTGAATGTAGAAAATCTGTACTAATTGCAGAATTATGAAAATTGAAACAAGGATACTAAGAACTTGACTGAATGTAGCTGAGACCTGCTTGATCGGTCAACAGACCGATCAGATACTTACCTGATCGGTCAACAGACCGATCAGATGCTTTCTTGATCAGTCAAACAGACCGATCAGATACTGTAATGAAAATTGATACAAACTGAAACAGAAACTAAGTATTCATAAACGAAATCTTGCAGAAATTAAACAACAGATCAGTAACTTCACCAAGAATTCCTTCTTGCCGTCACTCAAGAGTCAAGCTAGAAACCCTCTAGCTCAAAAATCAAACAAAAATCAACTCCCGCGATCAATTTGCATCATCTTGGTGCACAATCTGAAATCCTCTTTCAATCTCTTCCTCCTTGATGAGTTGAATGGTGAATTCAGCTCAGAAACCTTCAGAAACCTTCGAAGAACCCCTCCGATTGCTTCGTTAGCTCCGGTCGATGATGAATGGCGATCAAACAGGAAACGATCAGAAGAAGCAAAGCATCTCGGCGAAACCCTCACCTGAGCCCTTTCAGCGATGAGATCGATTAGCAAACTACACAGGAAGTCTTTCTTGATGATTCGAAATCTTGAACGAAGCTTGGATCTGATGTGGCCACGCAGATCGGAGAAGAAAACACTAAGAAAATGAAGAACAGATGAAGAACTCGCGACGACGAGCTCTGTGGTGGAATTCCTATTTTAATTAATTCCCATTAAAAATGAACGGTTGTGATCATCCTCGCTTCATCCAACGGTCAGATCATCCTGGATTGAAACCAAACTTTCCAGATCTCCATCAATGGTTAGGAGCTTCTTCTCCTTAGCTTGGATCGATCAGATCTGCAACGGATGGCTCGAATTGCCCCTCCTTTTGAATGGATGGCTTAGACTCCTCTCGAGCTTGATCCAACAGCTAGATGATTTTTGATTTAGACCAAAACTTCAAATCTTGATCTATGGTCTTGATTAACTCTACCTTGAGCTCAGATTGATTAGAAGCTGAAAGATGGCTCAGATCTCCCCATGTCTTGATTGGACGACCCACGATTCTCCAGTGCTTGATCATCTTGATTAAAACTAGATCTGACTCAAATTCGATCCAATCTGATCTAGGTCCATGATCATTCGATGCCTATAAAATTATATTTAAATTTTAATGCCAAAATATCTCAAATATAGAAAGAATTGCATCCAAAGCCAAAATAGAAATAACTCATGGAACCTAGTGTAAATACAAGATCAAGCATACAAATAGGAATCAAAACATGGATTTGAGAGCCTAAATTAATTATCAAAATGGTAATTATCAACTCCCCCACATTTGCTCTTGGGCGTCTCACACAAACCAACTAATGAACTAATGATGTAGCCCCCAGATTATTCTCAATCATAATTCGAAGCAATTGAAAGGAAATTACCTAGGGTTGTCAATTCTAAAAAATCTAAACTCAATAGACTAGAATCTTGTCCTTAGTCAATAACAAAGTATATTTCATCCTTCATGACTAATTGAGATGAATTAAATACACAAATCCTCTCAAGGAAATTTTTGGTGGCTCTCTTCCTAAGTTCTAAATTTTGCTGAAAGTGGAGCTCACTCAAACACAATCATGGTTCTTACACTACCATAAGCTTGCTTATGCTCTACTCTCCACCATCATTCTTGAGTTGGATCCACACCTAAAAAGGCTCATTCGAACAAGTTAAGGAAATATGGAATGATAAGAATAGAGTAGAAGTTTAGTAGATGAAAAATTTAAGAAAGTGGAAGACTTGGTTACTAAGAATGTAACTAAATGAACTTTGCCCCTTTTTTTTTCTTTGCCCCTTTTTTTCCTCTCTGTAGAAATCAGAACTTAAAATTGAGTACAGAACAGACAGTGACTCTGAAATCATTGAATTCAGTGATTCAACCTCTGCTAATCAGTCAAGAGACCGATCAAGCTCTTCCTGATTGGATTGGTAGTCTTCTGATTGGTCTGGACTTCTTCTGATCGGTCTGGACGACCAATCAGACACTTCCCTGATCGGTTTGGAGACCAATCAGAGCACCATCAGAATGAAACTGTGCAGAATCTGAAACTGTTTTCTGCCTGATTTTTTCCCCTTCCCAATCAGTATCTAACTCTTAAATTCAGCTATCAACTTGTTCTCTTCTTCCAATTTAGAAAACTCATCCAACTTCTGATAGTCCACTTCATGTTTTTTTTCTTTTCTTTTTTTTTTATTCATCTGCTGTTCTGTTTTTTTTTCTTCTCTTTTTTATCAGTCATTCTCACTGCCCCTTCCCCAAATCCTTAGCAGTGGCTAGCTTGTAACGCCCGTTTTTTTTCCATAAAGCGGCGTTACGCTAAACATACATGTACATATAAAACATCTTAATGCAGCGGAATAACTAGTACTTAAATCATATACACATGTCTGGGTTATCATTCATGGACATGGTGACATTATACTTAACATATTACCAACATACCTAACATCATGATATCAACTTTCCATAACTTATTCATAAGCATTTCAGGTAACATTTTACCAGCATGCATAGCATCATGATATCAACTTTCCATAACTTATTCATAAGCCTTTCAGGTAGCAAGTAGTTTATCCATAACTTCATGAATAGTAGGTTGTTTCTTAGGCATAACTATCATAAGTCGAGCATAAACCAAAATAAGCATTGTCAGATCACAAAACATGCGATAAGTGAAATGAGAGGGTTTCTTGGCCATGTCACTACCACACACACATGTTCTTGCCTCTCCTGCTGCTTCCCTTAGAAATCTCTTGCTTGATCTGCGGTATAAGAAAATAAGACTATAAGCACGTAGGCTTAGTAAGACCCTTTTCCTACTCACAAAAATCCATACGTCGTATAAACATGAACATAATGCTTCAATCCTACATATCATAGCATACTTCTTATCAAGAACATATACACAATCATGGCATCATCATTTAGCATAAACATAAATAAAATCATGGCATCAAAATTTAGCATGAACATAGATATCATCATGGCATCATAATCTAGCATGAACATAAATAAAATCATGGCATCATAATTTAGCATGAACATAGTATCAACATGGCATCATAATCTAGCATGAACATAAATAAAATCATGGCATCATAATTTAGCATGAACATAGTATCAACATGGCATCATAATCTAGCATGAACATAAATAAAATCATGGCATCATAATCTAGCATGAACATAAATAAAATCATGGCATCATAATCTAGCATGAACATAAATAACATCCTGGCATCATAATTTAGCATGAACATAATATCATCATGCATAAACATACTTTGCATTATCATAATTTGCATAACGTACCTTGCATAAACTTACTTTGCAGAAGCATACTTATCATAAACATAATGCATAACATGGATGGATGCATGGGGCAAATGCATATACCATAAGGATGCTTAGATTTAAAATCATACTTTTAAATACTTAAACATAATCATAACATTCATTGGGGCCCTGGCTTGTACCACATTCATACATCATATACGCGCATCCCTAAGTAAATACGAGGTAGCTAATCTCGACCTACTAGGGTAAGGACAGCTTCATCGGTAGTCCCTGAACCGTGGACAGCTTCATCGGTAGTCCAGAACCGTGGACAGCTTCATCGGTAGTCCAAAACGGTGGACCTTACTTAGGTCCGATACAAGCCCATTCATAAAATAAAATACTTTCACATGCTTCTTCATTCATAAACATACATAGCATAATCATTCGTTCTTAATGCTTAACATCATCATTATGCCTTGAAGGCATGAACTTTATCTTCATTCATCATTTTCATTCCATATCATCATATGCCTCGAAGGCATGAACCTTAACTTCATTCATCATTTTCATCCATGAACATGACATGCATACATATCATTCATAAATCATGGCATACATACATACTATTCATAAATCATGGCATACCTACATAACTAGCATCTTAATTCATAAAAAAAAAACATGCATGGTCATAGTACATAGGAAAACATGCCTAGGTCCTTTCATACATGATACATTTCCTTAGGTTCATGGCACATGGTCTAAGCATTTATGAATCATCATAACAAATGGCCTATCATACAAGTCATGACGCATAAGCTAGGGTTTTGGTTGACATAAAATTCTTCCAACATACTTAACCAGATACATACATCTTAGTACCCTATAAACATGCATTCTTGTGGTCTTAACCCAATCCTAGCCCTAGGTTATGGCCTTGGCCGAAACCCTAAGGAGCCCTAGGTCCATGGAAAAATTCATATAGATCACCAATAACATCCCATACAAACATAAAATGCCATAGAAAAACATTTGATCCCATAATTAAGGCTAACCCTAATCCCTTAACCCTAGATTTGCTCTTGGCCGAAACCTCAAGGTCCATAAAATTCATGGAAAAATTCTTACACAACACAATTACTATCCATCATGTCATAGGGGAAACAAAATCAACATGTTAAATGGTTAGATCAAGGTCTAACCATGGATTAGGGTTCTGGGCCAAAATCTATAAGAACTATTAAGCATGTAAAAATTCATGTGAATCACCACTAACATTACTTACATCATAAGGAGACATAAGAACCATCATTAGAGAGTTAAAAACTAATCCTAGCCATGGAAGCTTGAAGGTGGCCGAAAACCCTAAGCCCTCCTTCATGGCTTTTTTTTCACTTTAGATCTCAAACAAAAAGCTTAGATCATATCCATATCAAGAAAACCATTACACCACAAGTGAGGGGGTCTTACCTTAGACTATCTTGGTTATAGACCTTAGATTTGAGAGAAAGATGAAGACCTTGTTGCCCTTTGACCACCTCTAGCCTTTGTAACCTTGAACAAAAACCTTGGATCTTGAAGGAGAGGCCTTCTTGGGAACTTTTCTCAAGGGAAAATCCCCCTTTGGGGTTTCGGCTAGGATGAGGAAGGAGGAGGATGAGAGGGGAGGCTTGGTGGATGAGAATGAGAGGAATAACTATCCTTGGTGTAAGTTACCATTCCCCTCTTTTATTCACCATAAAGTGGGCAAGTGAAGAATCATGGTGTCTCTTCCCTTGTTGACTCTTCATTTTCCCTAAGCCTTAACCAAAATCCACTTCATTCTCTACTAGCACTCCCTTGCTAGGTGAATTGGCTAGTGCATGCATGGTTGTAGACTAGGTCCAAGGTTCAATCCTTAGTGCATGCACTTTATTTTTATTTTCTTTTTATTTCATTTTTCCTTATTTTCAAAAATTCTCTAAAACTCACCCATAATCATGCTAAAATTCCTAATTACAATTCTTTTATATTTATATTAAATTTTGCATAAAATCTACCAATAATCATGGTACTAGAAAGCCCATATAAGACTCATTAGTACTTAGTTTCTCAATTTAAATGAGAAAATCATAGATTTCTAGGCTAAGGTTCGTCCTAATATCTCTAGGTCCCTTGGAAAATTATCTAGACATGATCAATATTTTAAAGAAAATATTAAGAAAATTTTCCGGGTCGTTACATAGCTAAACTTCCTCATTTCCAGCAATTTGTAGCAGCTCAGATTCTGCTCCAACTCATGTTCAGTAGCTTGTAAAAGAAATCTCAGAACTTCAGAAATGTTCAGAAATTTTCAGTCATTCAAAAACTAATCAAACTTTCAGTTACTTTCAGTTCAGCAACTTCTTTCAGTGTCCAACTTTAAAACATCCAATTATGATGATACTATGAAGTACTCCACTTGAATTTACTAATCAGAATTTTCAGCACTGATCATAAAAAACATGGTACGCAACTACAACTAGTTGATACATCAATTGTAACTCTCTTGTGAAGTCTCTCATTTCCCTTCAGAATTTGCCTCATAGAACTTGAAACATCAAATAACAATTAGGAATTTAGATGCTCCAAATGTAACCTTCACTACCCAATTCTTGCAACTCACTCTTGATACACCACTCCATCAAGTTAGCACACCTCTTCCTTCTAGTTTGCATCACTAACTTCATCCATTTCCCTTAATAGAATCCTTAACTTCCACTTGCTCTGCTCAGTAGTTAGAAATCTGTTCCCAAGAGGTTGAATTCGGAAGATACATCCCTTGTTCAATTTCCCATCTCAACTTGAATTAGTTGGCTAGCATAACAAGTCTTCAAACTTCAAATGTGCCTTTGAAACATCAATTAATGATGATAGAATTATATGCTCAACTCTTGCACCCCAAACTTGGCACACAATAGTTACAAGTTGGCACACTTTTGCTTATACTGCATTTTTCTATTTTATTTCTCTGTTTTTGAGTTGCATCCTTGATACTTTCTTCATTCCTCTAGATCCATCAAAACAGATTTCCAACTTATAATTCAGATTTTCACAGTAACAACTAAAAATAAGCTTCCAAAATGCATCATTTCTCACCAAAACACTTCAAAACACTAACCACCTCCCCCACACTTAGCTTTTTGACCGTCTCGGGCAAAGTAACACTAAGAAACATCAAAGCACCCAAGTCCATGGAAAATATGATTATGAACATGAAGATTAGGGAAGGGAAAAATAGAATATAGAGTAGATCAACAAGGAATTTTGCAAAAATTGATATGAAAAAGGAAACAAAGTGATTCACCTCTATAAATGTGGTCCAATCACAGAAATAAAGTTTTGAAAGAACCTAAGCAAGTTCTAGAGTTCAATCACATGTGTGTATCTCAAAAATAAGGTCAAATCCTCACTAGGTAAAAAGAATCCATCTCAAATCATCAATCTAGAGTCCATAACTAAGTAGTGACTTAAGTATCAAGAATTTTTCTCCATTGGCTCAAATCCTATGTTTTAACAACCAAATTTAACTCACTTTCAAAGGATTCTAAAATGATATAAAGAAAATCTAGAGGGATACATTTAGTCCAAATCATGCATGAAACAAGATGCCAAAAAGGTTAAAATGGTATTTACAATGAATCTTTATTCACTCTACACTACCTAAGCATTTATTAGCAAGAACTCATTGTAAAAGAAAAATTTATTGCTAGAAAACATAAAAATAGTATATACAATGAAATAAAAGTGTAAGAAAGATCAAACTCCCCTTTACGTTGGGTAGATAGCGTCTTTGATATTCAATCCATCCACATCTAGCTTTTTCACTTCTTCAAAGTATTTCTTGAGCCGGTGGCCATTAACTCTCCAAATAAAATCATTAGCTTCATCCTTAATCTCAATAACACCAAAAGGAAAAACTTTAGTAACAAGAAATGGACCTTCCCATCTAGACCTCAACTTACCTTTAATTAATTTGAGTCTTGATTTGTACAAAAGAACTTTGTCGCCAATTTGAAACCCCTTCTTCACTATATGCTTGTCATGAAAGTTCTTAGTCTTCTCTTTGTAAATCCTTGAGTTTTCATATGCTTCTAATCTTATCTCCTCAAGTTCTTGAAGTTGTAGCTTCCTTTCTTCTCCCATTTTATTTGCATCAAAATTGCAAGCTTTCACCGCCCAATAAGCTCTATGCTCTATCTCCACGTGTAAGTGACAAGCTTTCCCATAAACAAGCCGATAGGGAGATATTCCAATAGGTGTCTTATATGCGGTCCGATAAGCCCACAATGCATCATCAAGTCTTTTGCTCCAATCTTTTCTACTAGGCCCCACGGTCTTCTCCAAGATTGCCTTAATCTCTCTATTTGATATCTCGGCTTGTCCATTAATTTGGGGTGGTAGGAAGTAGACACTTTGTCCAAAACCTCATATTTGTTGAGTAAAGCCTTCATGTGCTTGTTGCAAAAATGTGAACCTTGATCACTTATAATAGCTCTTGGAATTCCAAACCTATAAAAAATGTGTGACCCAACAAAACTCACAACAACAAAAGAATCGTCAGTCCTAGAGGGAATGACCTCCACCCATTTAGATATATAATCAACAGCAAGCAGTATATACAAAAATCCAGAAGATGCAGGAAAAAGTCCCATAAAGTCTATCCCCCATACATCAAAAATTTCACAAAAAAACATAGTTTGTTGGGACATTTCATTCCTAGCTCCTATGTTTCCTGTCCTCTGACATCAATCATAATTTTTATAAAATAGATAAGCATCATGGAATAAAGTAGGCCAGAATAATCCACATTCTAGGACTTTCCTAGCAATCCTCTGTGGACCAAAATGTCCTCCACAGGATGACGAATGGCAAAGTGTCAGAACTGAATGAAACTCATGATCAGGTATGCGTCTTCTAATTATTTGATCACTACAAAATTTCCACAAATAAGGATCATCCCATACATAAAATTTAGCATCACTCTTAAATTTATCTTTCTGAGCCTTAGTAAATTGCGCAGGAAAAACATTAGCTACAAAATAGTTAACTAGATCAGCATACCATGGCGACTCACCATGTATCACTAAAAGGTGCTCATCTCTGAAATCATCATCAATGGTAGTAAGGTGTCCATCTCCCTCTATCCTACTCAAATGATCTGTCACCAAGTTCTCCTTGTCACTCCTATCTCTAATCTCCAAATCAAACTCTTGAAGTAGAAGCATCCATCTAATCAATCTGGGCTTTGCATCAGGCTTCTTCAGAAGATACTTCAAGGTTGCATGATCAGAAAATACAATCACATGACAACATAGTAAATATTATCTAAATCTATCCCAAGCAAAAACAATAAAAAGGAGTTCTTTTTCTGTGGTGGTATAGTTAGCCTGAGCAGCATCTAAAGTCTTGGAAGCATAACAAATGACATGTGGCGCTCCATCTACCCTTTACGCCAGTACATCTCCTACAGCAAAATTTGAAGCGTCACACATTAACTCAAAAGGTAAAGTCCAATCAGGAGGCCTAATAATAGGAGCTGAAATAAGAGCCTCCCTCAATCTCTGAAAAGCTTCCTTGCATTTTTCATCAAAACAAAAATCCACATCCTTCTGCAGAAGTCTAGTCAAAGGGCGAGCAATCTCACTGAAGTCTCTAATAAACCTCCTGTAAAATCCTGCATGGCCAAGGAAAGCTCGAACATCCCGTACGCATACGGGGTAAGATAGAGAAGATATAACACTAACTTTACTAGGTTCTACTTCAATGCCTTTCCTAGAGACTATATGTCCTAAAACAATCCCATGCTCTACCATAAAATGACATTTTTCAAAATTCAAGACAAGATTAATTCCAATGCATCTATATAGTACTCTAGACAAATTATCCAAACAAGTATCAAATGATGTGCCAAATACAGAAAAATCATCCATAAATATTTCCATGCAGTGTTCTAGTAACTCACCAAAAATATTCACCATACACCGCTGGAAAGTCCCTGGGGTGTTGCAAAGCCCAAATGGCATACGTCGATAAGCGAATGTACCGAAAGGACAAGTGAAAGTGGTCTTCTCCTGATCCTTCGGGTCTATACAAATCTGAAAATAACCTGAATATCCATCTAGGAAGCAATAGTGAGACTTCCCTGCCAACCTCTCTAACATCTGATCAATAAAAGGCAAGGGATAGTGATCTTTCCTCGTTACTTGGTTCAACTTCCTGTAATCAATACAAACTCTCTATGAATTCTTCACCCTGGTAGGAACTAACTCATTACTCTCATTCATCACCACTGTCACTCCTGGCTTCTTAGGAACCACATGAATAGGAATAACCCACTTACTGTCAGAAATAGGGTATATAATGTCTGCCTGTAAAAGTCTAGTCACCTCTTTCATTACAACATCTAAAATCAGTGGATTTAACCTTCTATGTGGCTGTCTGACTAGCTTCACATTCTCCTCTAAAAATATCCTGTGCATGTAAATAGCGGGGCTAATACCAGGTATGTCAGCTAATGTCCACCTTATAACTCTCTTATGCTGCCTCAGAACTTGTAATAATCTGTCCTCTTGCTTCAAATCCAAGTTCTGGGCAATGATAAGAGGTAAACACTGCTCCACTCCCAAATAAGCATACTCCAAATGTTCTAGCAATGGTTTTAAGTCTATCTGTGACTGCTCGGTAGGTATGGGTGATCCCTGGGGCTTAGTGCAATCCCCTACACTCTCAAACCTATCCTCTGAATCTCCTAACATGTCAATCAATATAAGTGATCCCTGGGGCTCAGTGCAATCCCCTACACCTATAGAATCGTCTCCAACTGCGAGTGAATCAGATACAATCTTCAAATCAACTGCCTCTATAGCTAATGCATCCTCAGCCTCATCTGAGCTAAAATATCCTCTATGAATACCAAGCGAAACTCTATCAGCAAGTAAATCTGCATCAACTAACTCATCTAAGATATCCATGCTCATGATAGAATGATCCTCTCTGGGGTGCGTCATAGCATCAAAAATATTAAATTGCACCACTGTGTCTCCTATCTCCATAGAAAGTGTGCCTACATATACATCAATCTTCATCCTTGCAGTATTCAAGAATGGTCTCCCAAGAATAAGTGGAGATCTATGTGCTAGATAATCCCCCTCCATGTCTAAGATATAGAATTCCGTAGGAAAAATCAACACCTTCTCCTTCACTAATACATCTTCAATGATTCCAGCTGGGTGAGTCTGACTCCTGTCTGCTAGCTGAATAACCACTCCTGTAGGTTGCATAGGTCCAATGCCAAGCATCTGAAAAATTGATCTAGCCATCACATTAATAGAAGCTCTCAAATCTAACATTGCATCATGAAATAGAGTCCTCCCAATCTCACAGGACACTGTGAATACTCCTGGATCTTCACATTTCTGAGGAATTGAAAGAATAAGGGCTGAAACATTTTGTCCTAAACTAACTAATTCATTCCTCTTTAGCTTCGTCTTGTGCACACACAAATCCTTAAGAAATTTGGCATAGTTGGGTATTTGCTTGATCATGGTCAACAATGACACATTTATTTCCACCTTACTGAATAGTTTCACAAGCTCTTGATACTCCTTTGCCTTCTCCTCCTCCACATTCTTTTTAGCTTGAATCTTACACTGTGGGAAGGGTAAAGGGACCCTCGGTTCCTCCTCTTGAGCTGAAATTTTTGGAAGTGGGTCTTGAGCAGGAATTTCAAGTGGAGTAGCTGGTGTAGGTGCACTTTTTTTACTGATTTCTTCTTGTTCTTCCACCAAAATCACAGGATCAATAGAAGAAGGACTTAGGCTTGAACTAGGGTCACTTTCAACTGATTTAGAATCCATTTTGGGGCTGTTCTAAGTTGGAAAATAAGTTGCTAAAAATTTTTCAGAAAAATCAGCCCTTTGAGAATTTAAACTTGAGGCAATTTTCCCACTCCTCAAAGTTATTGCACTAACATTTCCCTTAGGATTAGGAGTTGCTTGAGAAGGCAATTGACCCAATCCTTGGATTTGTAATTGATTCATTCCAATTGCTAGTTGTCCAATATGTCTTTCAATGTTTTGAAGAGTGGAATCATTCCTTTATTGCCCTTGTTGTTGTTGTAAAATTTATTGTTGTTGTAGGATTTGTTGCATCATCTCCTCAAGCCTTTGTTGTTGTGCATTAAACCCACTAAAGTTCCCAAAGCCTCCTTGATTGGTATGGGACTTTTGTTGGCCTTGAAATGAAACATTGGGTTGCTGAAAATTATGAGTAGGCGTGAACTTTGGAAATTCTGTTGTTGGGGCTAATTAAATGGTTGAATGTGCTGATGAAATTGCTGGAAATTGGGTTGAGAACTTGGTGGATGTTGCTGGAAATTATTGCTCTGAAAATTCTGATTTTGAGACTGAAATTGTTGGGGCTGAAAATTTTGATTTTGAAACTGAAAATTCTGATGGTATGGCTGTAAAGATTGTTGCGAAGGTTGAAAAGATTGCTGTGAATTCTGAATTGATTGAAATCCTTGCTGATTTTGTTGAAGTTGAGGCTGAAAAATCTGATTTCCTTGCTGAAAATTCGGAAAATGTGGTTGGAATTGCTGAAAATGCGGCTGCCCATGCTGAAAACTCTGGAAATGCGGCTGATTTTGTTGTAGGGGCTGTTGTGAAGTATTTTGTTGATAGAATGAATTACCATACTTCAAATTAGGTTGATCCCTCCATCCCGGATTGTAGGTAGATGAATAAGGGTTGTTTCTTTGTTGGAATTGTCCTCCTCTAGTCAAAACAGCTAAAGATTCATCTTGTTGAAGATTAGGACACAAATCTGAATTATGCTCTTGGCTTGAACATATACTACACTCTCCCATAACCGGATTTTGAAAAGAAGCTACTGGAAAGTTTTGAGGTTGGTTCGCATTATTCAAAGTCATTTGTTTCACCAAAGAGGATAACTCCAACAATGAATTTTTGATCTCTTTTTGTTCATTTGAAACCACTTGAACATCATTCACCCCTAGTAGAAAAAGCCCGACTTCCAAATTGTTGAGAGTTCTCCGCCATATTTGAAATCAATTCTCTAGCTTGTTCTGGAGTCTTGTTCACTAGAGCTCCTCCAGCTACAGCATCAATCATGATTCTATCCATTTGAATAGACCTTCATAGAAATACTGAATAAGAAGTTGCTCACTTATTTGATGTTGTGGACAACTTGAGCACAGCTTATTGAATCTCTCCCAATAGTCATATAAGGTCTCTCCCACCACTTGTTGAATACCACAGATGCTCTTTCTAATAATAGCAGTTCTTGAAGCTGGAAAATACTTCTCTAAAAATGTCTTTTTCATAGCAATCTAACTTGCAACATGTCCAGTAGGTAAGTAATAAAACCAATCTTTAGCTACTCCAGTCAAAGAAAATGGAAATGCCCTTAATTTGATGCCCTCTTTAGAAAACCCTTGAGGCTTCATAGTGGAGCACACTACATGGAACTTATGCAAATGTCTATTAGGATCCTCTCCTGATTGTCCCTGAAACTTGGGAAGTAGATGAATTAGGCCTGATCTCAGCTCAAAATCTCCAGCTAACTCTGGATAAGCAATACTAGAATACTGAAATGCATCATCAGGAGCTGCAAGCTCCTTCATAGTCTTCTGATGTTCTGCCATAGGACTGCTTGAAAGAGTAGGAATATTTTCAATAACTTCTGGAACTCATCCTTGATTTCTCCTAGCTCTGAATGTCCTCTCAATCTCAGGATCAAACTCCACAATATCACCACCAGCAGTCCTAGTCATAAATCAAACAAAATGGCAGCAAATGTATATCGAAAGCTAAAACAAATGAAATAGACTCAGGAAATATGAAACTAAGCACAAGCTCAAATTAAACAAACTCAACTAGTGTAATCCCCGGCAACGGTGCCAAAAATTTGATGATTCCCACAATCAGTGTCACGATGAGCCTCAAATTTGAATTTTATATTGAAAACCCTTTAGCTTACAAAATTAAGTGTAGTGTAGGGGCCTCAAGTCGTATTTTTCCAAGGATTAGTTAAGAATGCTTAATTCCAGCTTGAATTCGTCGTTTTCTATTTTGGGTTTTCAAGTAAGATGGGGTTTTTTTGCGATAATGGATGAAATAACAGTTGGAAACCAATTGAACTCAACTAAAGCAGAAACTAATTCGAAATTTCAGGAACTACACTTATCCTATTTGAAAACTGAGCAATTCACCTCAAAACTACGAGATTAAAAATTCAAAAACTAATATTGAATGTAGAAAATCTGTACTAATTGCAGAATTGTGAAAATTAAAACAAGGATACTAAGAACTTGACTGAATGTAGCTAAGACCTGCCTGATCGGTCAACAGACCAATCAGATACTTACCTGATCGGTCAACAGATCGCTCAGATGCTTTCTTGATCGGTCAAACAGACCGATCAGATACTGTAATGAAAATTGATACAAACTGAAATAGAAACTAAGTATTCATAAACGAAATCTTGCAGAAATTAAACAACAGATCAGTAACTTCACCAAGAATTCCTTCTTGCCGTCACACAAGAGTCAAGGTAGAAACCCTCTAGCTCGAAAATCAAACAAAAACCAACTCCCACGACCAATTTGCATCATCTTGGTGCACAATCTGAAATCCTCTTTCAATCTCTTCCTCCTTGATGAGTTGAATGGTGAATTCGGCTCAGAAACCTTCAGAAACCTTCGAAGAACCCCTCCGATTGCTTCGTCAGCTCCAGTCGATGAAGAATGGCGATCAAACAGGAAACGATCAGAGGAAGTATAGCATCTCAGCGAAACCCTCACCTGATCCCTTTCAGCGATGAGATCGATTAGCAAACTACACAGGAAGTCTTTCTTGATGATTCGAAATCTTGAACGAAGCTTGGATCTAATGTGGTCGCGCGGATCGGAAAAGAAAACAACGAACTAATGAAGAACTCGCGACGATGAGCTCTGTGGAGGAATTCCTATTTTAATTAATTCCCTTTAAAAATGAACGGTTGTGATCATCCTCGCTTCATCCAATGGTCAGATCATCTTGGATTGAAACCAAACTTTCCAGATCTCCATCAATGGTTAGGAGCTTCTTCTCCTTAGCTAGGATCGACCAGATCTGCAACGGATTGCTCGGATTAGGGGCCCCTCCTTTTGAATGGATTGCTTAGACTCCTCTCGAGCTTGATCCAACGGCTAGATGACTTCTGATTTAGACCAAAACTTTGTATCATGATCTATGGTCTTGATTTACTCTACCTTGAGCTCGGATTGATCAGAAGCTAAAAGATGGCTCAGATCTCCCCATGTCTTGATTGGACGGCCCACGATTCTCCAGTGCTTGATCATCTTGATTAAAGCCAGATCTAACTCAAATTCGATCTAATCTGATCAAGGTCCATGATCATTCGAAGCCTATAAAATTATATTCAAATTTTAATGCCAAAATATCTTAAATATAGAAAGAATTGCATCCAAAGCCAAAATAAAAATGACTCATGGAACCTAGTGTAAATACAAGATCAAGCATACAAAAAGGAATCAAAACATGGATTTGAGAGCCTAAATTAATTATCAAAATGGTAATTATCAATGGGCATATCATCGGAGTCAGTATAAAAAGGATCAATACGAGTGAGATCAGATTCTCAAAGATTAGGACTTTTAGAGGGAATGGAATAGAATGGAATGTGTTCAAGAAAAATAACATGATGTAAGACATAAAGCTTTTGACTAACTAAATTATAACACCTATATCCTTTTTGACCCTCGCCGTAGCCAAGAAAATACAAAAAGTGAATCGAGAACTAAGATTACTACGTTCAACATAAGGACGAAGGATAAAACATGAAGATCCAGAAACTCTTAAGATAGAATAATCAGAAGCATAACCATATAGCTTTTCAAAAGGAGACAAATTAAATGTAATAGAAGATGGAATTCTATTGATAGAATACACTACAGTAAGAATAGCTCCCCTCAAAATTCGCTAGGACCATGTGCAGATAACAAGATAGAATGTGTAATTTCAATAATATGTCTATATTTTCTTTCAGCAATATCGTTTTGTTCAGGAGTATCAGTAAAAAAAATTGATGAAGTGTACCATCTGAGGCAAGTAATTCAGAAAAAAGATTAGATATATATTCACCACCCAAATCAGATCAAAAATATTTAATAACAACATTATATTGATTTTTTACCATGGCACGAAACAATACCAAGGAAATCAGAATGATATTTAATAAGATAGACCCGAGTATAACGAGTGCAATCATCAATAAAAGAAACATAGTAACGGGATCTACTAGGTGTACAAATTGAAGATGTACGCCACACACATCATAATAAACCAACTCAAATGGTGCAAACAGAGATACTTCTATAGAAAGGTAAGGTGGAGAATTTTGTCAATTTACAAACACAACAATATGAAATATCATATGTTTATATTTTTTCTAAATTTCCTTGAGAAGCTAAGTCTTTCAAATGAGAAGAAGAAACATGTTCAAGACGAGAATGCCACAAATAAAAATCTGAAAAAGTAGAGTTTAATTGAAAAGATGACAAATCAACACTGGAAGCTACATCTAGAAGTTTAAGTTGTTCTAATATATATAGTCCCACTTATCTATGGTCTATCCCAATCTGCTTCTGAGATTGCGAATCCTACACGTAACAAGAAGTAAAAGCAACTGAGAATCCAGAATCACATAATTGACCAATCGAGACAAGATTCAAAGTAAGATTAAGAATATGATAAACATCAAACAGAGACAAATTAGACGTAGAAATAGAACCAACACTAGCTAATGGCATGGGAGAACCATCTGCGGTCATGACCGACATAAAAGGACAATAATTTATAAATATAAAAGAATTGACATTAAACGACATATTATGCAAAGCTCTAGAATCAAGGATCCAAATAGTGGAAGGTATACCTAAAGTACCATTAGAAGGCAAACCTTTATGAGAAAAAGCAGACATGACACATGGATGAGATACAAGAAACTTTTGAAATTCTTCGGCAAGACCTGTGTAACGCCCGCCCTTATATCTACTCTCGGGGCGGGGTTACGTACTAACATCCGTATAAATTTTTTTTTCTTTCTTAAAGTACTAATAACAAAGTACTAAGCATGCTTGTTCAAAACCAACCTATAACATGATAGGTTCAACTCATAATATAGTCAAGTATATGAGTAATTCAAGTGTAACATTCATTACTAAAGAAATGTTAACATAAGCATAATATTGTAGATATGAAGATCTTTATTTCCCGAGCCACCACCCCACACATCTTCAGCCCTCCTGCCTCTTCCTTTAGTTTAAGTGTCTCTTACCCTAATCTGCAGCATAAGACAACATATAAACTAGTAAGCACAAATGCTTAGTAAGATCCTGTCCTACTCGCAAAATCCATATCATAGAAAGATAAAAGAATAAATCACATTCAAGCATGCTAAGTGTTTAAGCATGTTAAACATCTAAGCATATTAACTTCATAGGAAGGTTTCTTTGAAAACATATAACATAATACTTGAATATAGCATAATCATTAGCGCCCGGCTTGTACTTCATGTTTTGTGCGCGCCCCTAAATAGGAACGAGGTAGCTAATCCCGAACCACCAGGGTTTACTAGGCCTTCTCAAAAGTCCTTCAGCCTAGTATCATAATCATTTGACTCGCTTTAAGAGTCTATAGTACAAGCCATTACAAAATAAAATAATTATCATGTTCTTTATTTTCATAAAGTATGCTCTTAGTCCCAACCTTCTAGGGAAGCATTCTTTAGGCCCTAAGCCTTCTTCGTTCATGCCCTACAGGGCTCATTCATATGCATATGTATGCATTCATAATCATGATAACTAGCCTAGCATAAAGCATGCATTTCATAAGGGTGCCCCATGGGCTATAATGCATGCTCATACATAGATCTCCATAATCATGATAACTAGCCTAGTATAAAGCATGCATTTCATAAGGGTGCCCCATGGGCTATAATGCATGCTCATACATAGATCTCCATAATCATGATAACTAGCCTAGTATAAAGCATGCATTTCATAAGGGTGCCCCATGGGCTATAATGCATGCTCATACATAGATCATAATTCAACCCCTTAAACATATCTTATAATGACAAGGTTGATCACATAAATCATATTCATATCATAGGAAGTGGTAGCATGCTTCATGGGTAAATCGAATGGTTCCTAACCCTAAAACTAGGGTCTTGGCCGAAACTCAAGGGTAGGGGTAGATTAGGTTTTTGACATCAAACATCCCCTACCAACATCCCACATATATATATATATATATCATGTATCATACTATAGCATGCACCATGGGAGAAAATCAAGTCACCTTAACCCTAATCTCGGGTTGGCCGAAAGTCATGGCTAGGGAGAGTTCCATTTTTCATAATCCAACATTCCATTTAAACATCATTTGCATATACATATCATCATCCCAAACATAAGCATATCTCCTAGGGTACATATCATACAATCATCACATATATAGGCATATGATCTTACTAAACACAATCATAATCTCATAGGGTAAGTTGTCCTTCACAACCTCATGTTTCATGCCTTGGCCAAATGTTACATGCTAAGGAATCCAATCAAACATTTCCTTTGAATATCACATGCATATACATCTCATATCATTTTACATAAGCATATCACATAAAATAATTTAACCTTCACAAACCCTAAGGTTTCATGCCTTGGCCGAATGGTGTAGGGTAGGGAAACTAGGGTTTTGAAATTAAACCTTCACACAAGCATATATTCAAACACCTTGTCTACACTACTAGGCATAGATTCATCATAGGCAAATCAAGCATCCCTAAACCCTAATCTTCCTAGGTTGGCCGAATGATGTAAGGGTAGGGTAGGCTAGGTTTTTGACATCCAATCTTCACACAAACATTTATTCAAACACCTTATCTACACTACTAAACATGGACACATCATAGGATAGCAAACAACCCAAAAACCCTAGCCTATTCTCCTTTGGCCGAAACTTGTAGGGTAGGGTAGGCTAGGTTTTTGACATCCAATCTTCACACAAACATTTACACAAACACTTTATCTACAATACTAATCATGGACATATCATAGGATAGCATGCAACCCAAAAGCCTAACCTTTCTCCTCTTGGTCGAAAGTTGTAGGGTGGCTAACCCTACTTTTTGTTATCACAACATGAAGGAAACCAACATATATTCATACCCTAAGTTCATAGGGATCTCCTCATGCAATAAGAAGTAACCAAGGCCTATTAAATGGAGGTGGCCGAAAGTTTCATAAAGGAGGAAGGTTTCCTTTTCAAAAACAACAATAAGAAGAAACATACAAATCAAACAATAACGATTACACTGCAGGCGAGGGGATACTTACATCCTTTCGCTTGAGATTCTACTTCTTTAAGTCCCTTAGGGTACCCTTGGTTGAAGGAGAAGTGAAGGTTCCTCTTACTCTTTCTTCTCTAGACTCCTTGGCCCTAATAGAGGGCAAGAGTCTTCTTCCTTCCAATCCCCTAGGGTTAGAACCCTAGGGAGCACTTTTCGAAAAATGGAAAAGAGGAGAGGAGAAGAAGGAATTTCGGTGGGGAAGAGAAAGGAAGAAGAAGAGGAAGTTACTCACACCTCTTCCCTCTCTTATTTATACTTTTCTCATGAAAAGACATGTCTCTTCACTATTACACGCTTAAGAAGCATGTTTCTTATTCTCTCAACAAGAAACAATGTTTGGTGTAGTGGTTAAGACATGGAGAGTGCAACTAGGAGGTTCAAGGTTCAATCCTTGCTTCCTCCCTTCTACTTCTTCTTTTTATCACAATTTGCATTAATCCATATCAAAGCCCTTTATGCCAAGCCTATCATGAAATTTCATAATATTAATAATATTTCATGAATTCATAATATTTCATAATATTCCATAAATATTATTTCATAATATTTTTAATATTTCATATTCACGAATCTATAATACTTCATGAATCCCATAATATTTCATAATGAATTCACAATATTATTCACATAATATTTCATAATGAATTCACAATATTATTCATGGTGAAATTTTGGGGTGTTACAATCCTACACATCTTATAAAAAGTTCGTCCCGAACTTTAAACAATTCCCAGGTACTCAAATTGTAAAAATTGGGGTGTTACAATCCTACGCACCTTATAAAAAGTTCGTCCCGAACTTGAAAACAGTTCCGGATACTTTTTCTTGTTATGCAAGCATTAATCATCTCTATATTATGCAAGCATAATTCATCTCTATACACATCGTTACTGTACATGAAATAAAATAATGCGAGGTTAGGATCTCTTACTTGGAAGCGGTAGGATGAAGCTTGATGTGTGTGTGGTGGAGGGGAAAACTGCTCTGATACCAACTTGTAACGCCCGCCCTTATATCTACTCTCGGGGCGGGGTTACGTACTAACATCCGTATAAATTTTTTTTTCTTTCTTAAAGTACTAATAACAAAGTACTAAGCATGCTTGTTCAAAACCAACCTATAACATGATAGGTTCAACTCATAATATAGTCAAGTATATGAGTAATCCAAGTGTAACATTCATTACTAAAGAAATGTTAACATAAGCATAATATTGTAGATATGAAGATCTTTATTTCCCGAGCCACCACCCCACACATCTTCAGCCTCCTGCCTCTTCCTTTAGTTTAAGTGTCTCCTACCCTAATCTGCAGCATAAGACAACATATAAACTAGTAAGCACAAATGCTTAGTAAGATCCTGTCCTACTCGCAAAATCCATATCATAGAAAGATAAGAGAATAAATCACATTCAAGCATGGTAAGTGTTTAAGCATGTTAAACATCTAAGCATATTAACTTCATAGGAAGGTTTCTTTGAAAACATATAACATAATACATGAATATAGCATAATCATTAGCGCCCGGCTTGTACTTCATGTTTTGCGCGTGCCCCTAAATAGGAACGAGGTAGCTAATCCCGAACCACCAGGGTTTACTAGGCCTTCTCAAAAGTCCTTCAGCCTAGTATCATAATCATTTGACTCGCTTTAAGAGTCTATAGTACAAGCCATTACAAAATAAAATAATTATCATGTTCTTTATTTTCATAAAGTATGCTCTTAGTCCCAACCTTCTAGGGAAGCATTCTTTAGGCCCTAAGCCTTCTTCGTTCATGCCCTACAGGGCTCATTCTTATGCATATGTATGCATTCATAATCATGATAACTAGCCTAGTATAAAGCATGCATTTCATAAGGGTGCCCCATGGGCTATAATGCATGCTCATACATAGATCTCCATAATCATGATAACTAGCCTAGTATAAAGCATGCATTTCATAAGGGTGCCCCATGGGCTATAATGCATGCTCATACATAGATCTCCATAATCATGATAACTAGCCTAGTATAAAGCATGCATTTCATAAGGGTGCCCCATGGGCTATAATGCATGCTCATACATAGATCATAATTCAACCCCTTAAACATATCTTATATATGACAAGGTTGATCACATAAATCATATTCATATCATAGGAAGTGGTAGCATGCTTCATGGGTAAATCGAATGGTTCCTAACCCTAAAACTAGGGTCTTGGCCGAAACTCAAGGGTAGGGGTAGATTAGGTTTTTGACATCAAACATCCCCTACCAACATCCCACATATATATATATATATATATATCATGTATCATACTATAGCATGCACCATGGGAGAAAATCAAGTCACCTTAACCCTAATCTCGGGTTGGCCGAAAGTCATGGCTAGGGAGAGTTCCATTTTTCCTAATCCAACATTCCATTTAAACATCATTTGCATATACATATCATCATCCCAAACATAAGCATATCTCCTAGGGTACATATCATACAATCATCACATATATAGGCATATGATCTTACTAAACACAATCATAATCTCATAGGGTAAGTTGTCCTTCACAACCTCATGTTTCATGCCTTGGCCAAATGTTACATGCTAAGGAATCCAATCAAACATTTCCTTTGAATATCACATGCATATACATCTCATATCATTTTACATAAGCATATCACATAAAATAATTTAACCTTCACAAACCCTAAGGTTTCATGCCTTGGCCGAATGGTGTAGGGTAGGGAAACTAGGGTTTTGAAATTAAACCTTCACACAAGCATATATTCAAACACCTTGTCTACACTACTAGGCATAGATTCATCATAGGCAAATCAAGCATCCCTAAACCCTAATCTTCCTAGGTTGGCCGAATGATGTAAGGGTAGGGTAGGATAGGTTTTTGACATCCAATCTTCACACAAACATTTATTCAAACACCTTACCTACACTACTAAACATGGACACATCATAGGATAGCAAACAACCCAAAAACCCTAGCCTATTCTCCTTTGGCCGAAACTTGTAGGGTAGGGTAGGCTAGGTTTTTGACATCCAATCTTCACACAAACATTTACACAAACACTTTATCTACAATACTAATCATGGACATATCATAGGATAGCATGCAACCCAAAAGCCTAACCTTTCTCCTCTTGGCCGAAAGTTGTAGGGTGGCTAACCCTACTTTTTGTTATCACAACATGAAGGAAACCAACATATATTCATACCCTAAGTTCATAGGGATCTCCTCATGCAATAAGAAGTAACCAAGGACTATTAAATGGAGGTGGCCGAAAGTTTCATAAAGGAGGAAGGTTTCCTTTTCAAAAACAACAATAAGAAGAAACATACAAATCAAACAATAACGATTACACTGCAGGCGAGGGGATACTTACATCCTTTCGCTTGAGATTCTACTTCTTTAAGTCCCTTAGGGTACCCTTGGTAGAAGGAGAAGTGAAGGTTCCTCTTACTCTTTCTTCTCTAGACTCCTTGGCCCTAATAGAGGGCAAGAGCCTTCTTCCTTCCAATCCCCTAGGGTTAGAACCCTAGGGAGCACTTTTCGAAAAATGGAAAAGAGGAGAGGAGAAGAAGGAATTTCGGTGGGGAAGAGAAAGGAAGAAGAAGAGGAAGTTACTCACACCTCTTCCCTCTCTTATTTATACTTTTCTCATGAAAAGACATGTCTCTTCACTATTACACGCTTAAGAAGCATGTTTCTTATTCTCTCAACAAGAAACAATGCTTGGTGTAGTGGTTAAGACATGGAGAGTGCAACTAGGAGGTTCAAGGTTCAATCCTTGCTTCCTCCCTTCTACTTCTTCTTTTTATCACAATTTGCACTAATCCATATCAAAGCCCTTTAAGCCAAGCCTATCATGAAATTTCATAATATTAATAATATTTCATGAATTCATAATATTTCATAATATTCCATAAATATTATTTCATAATATTTTTAATATTTCATATTCACGAATCTATAATACTTCATGAATCCCATAATATTTCATAATGAATTCACAATATTATTCACATAATATTTCATAATGAATTCACAATATTATTCATGGTGAAATTTTGGGGTGTTACAATCCTACACATCTTATAAAAAGTTCGTCCCGAACTTTAAACAATTCCCAGGTACTCAAATTGTAAAAATTGGGGTGTTACAATCCTACGCACCTTATAAAAAGTTCGTCCCGAACTTTAAAACAGTTCCGGATACTTTTTCTTGTTATGCAAGCATTAATCATCTCTATATTATGCAAGCATAATTCATCTCTATACACATCGTTACCGTACATGAAATAAAATAATACGAGGTTAGGATCTCTTACTTGGAAGCGGCAGGATGAAGCTTGATGTGTGTGTGGTGGAGGGGAAAACTACTCTCATACCAACTTGTAACGCCCGCCCTTATATCTACTCTCGGGGCGGGGTTACGTACTAACATCCGTATAATTTTTTTTTCTTCTTAAAGTACTAATAACAAAGTACTAAGCATGCTTGTTCAAAACCAACCTATAATATGATAGGTTCAACTCATAATATAGTCAAGTATATGAGTAATCCAAGTGTAACATTCATTACTAAAGAAATGTTAACATAAGCATAATATTGTAGATATGAAGATCTTTATTTCCCGAGCCACCACCCCACACATCTTCAGCTCTCCTGCTTCTTCCTTTAGTTTAAGTGTCTCTTACCCTAATCTGCAGCATAAGACAACACATAAACTAGTAAGCACAAATGCTTAGTAAGATCCTGTCCTACTCGCAAAATCCATATCATAGAAAGATAAGAGAATAAATCACATTCAAGCATGGTAAGTGTTTAAGCATGTTAAACATCTAAGCATATTAACTTCATAGGAAGGTTTCTTTGAAAACATATAACATAATACATGAATATAGCATAATCATTAGCGCCCGGCTTGTACTTCATGTTTTGCGCGTGCCCCTAAATAGGAACGAGGTAGCTAATCCCGAACCACCAGGGTTTACTAGGCCTTCTCAAAAGTCCTTCAGCCTAGTATCATAATCATTTGACTCGCTTTAAGAGTCTATAGTACAAGCCATTACAAAATAAAATAATTATCATGTTCTTTATTTTCATAAAGTATGCTCTTAGTCCCAACCTTCTAGGGAAGCATTCTTTAGGCCCTAAGCCTTCTTCGTTCATGCCCTACAGGGCTCATTCTTATGCATATGTATGCATTCATAATCATGATAACTAGCCTAGTATAAAGCATGCATTTCATAAGGGTGCCCCATGGGCTATAATGCATGCTCATACATAGATCTCCATAATCATGATAACTAGCCTAGTATAAAGCATGCATTTCATAAGGGTGCCCCATGGGCTATAATGCATGCTCATACATAGATCTCCATAATCATGATAACTAGCCTAGTATAAAGCATGCATTTCATAAGGGTGCCCCATGGGCTATAATGCATGCTCATACATAGATCATAATTCAACCCCTTAAACATATCTTATATATGACAAGGTTGATCACATAAATCATATTCATATCATAGGAAGTGGTAGCATGCTTCATGGGTAAATCGAATGGTTCCTAACCCTAAAACTAGGGTCTTGGCCGAAACTCAAGGGTAGGGGTAGATTAGGTTTTTGACATCAAACATCCCCTACCAACATCCCACATATATATATATATATATATATATCATGTATCATACTATAGCATGCACCATGGGAGAAAATCAAGTCACCTTAACCCTAATCTCGGGTTGGCCGAAAGTCATGGCTAGGGAGAGTTCCATTTTTCCTAATCCAACATTCCATTTAAACATCATTTGCATATACATATCATCATCCCAAACATAAGCATATCTCCTAGGGTACATATCATACAATCATCACATATATAGGCATATGATCTTACTAAACACAATCATAATCTCATAGGGTAAGTTGTCCTTCACAACCTCATGTTTCATGCCTTGGCCAAATGTTACATGCTAAGGAATCCAATCAAACATTTCCTTTGAATATCACATGCATATACATCTCATATCATTTTACATAAGCATATCACATAAAATAATTTAACCTTCACAAACCCTAAGGTTTCATGCCTTGGCCGAATGGTGTAGGGTAGGGAAACTAGGGTTTTGAAATTAAACCTTCACACAAGCATATATTCAAACACCTTGTCTACACTACTAGGCATAGATTCATCATAGGCAAATCAAGCATCCCTAAACCCTAATCTTCCTAGGTTGGCCGAATGATGTAAGGGTAGGGTAGGATAGGTTTTTGACATCCAATCTTCACACAAACATTTATTCAAACACCTTACCTACACTACTAAACATGGACACATCATAGGATAGCAAACAACCCAAAAACCCTAGCCTATTCTCCTTTGGCCGAAACTTGTAGGGTAGGGTAGGCTAGGTTTTTGACATCCAATCTTCACACAAACATTTACACAAACACTTTATCTACAATACTAATCATGGACATATCATAGGATAGCATGCAACCCAAAAGCCTAACCTTTCTCCTCTTGGCCGAAAGTTGTAGGGTGGCTAACCCTACTTTTTGTTATCACAACATGAAGGAAACCAACATATATTCATACCCTAAGTTCATAGGGATCTCCTCATGCAATAAGAAGTAACCAAGGACTATTAAATGGAGGTGGCCGAAAGTTTCATAAAGGAGGAAGGTTTCCTTTTCAAAAACAACAATAAGAAGAAACATACAAATCAAACAATAACGATTACACTGCAGGCGAGGGGATACTTACATCCTTTCGCTTGAGATTCTACTTCTTTAAGTCCCTTAGGGTACCCTTGGTAGAAGGAGAAGTGAAGGTTCCTCTTACTCTTTCTTCTCTAGACTCCTTGGCCCTAATAGAGGGCAAGAGCCTTCTTCCTTCCAATCCCCTAGGGTTAGAACCCTAGGGAGCACTTTTCGAAAAATGGAAAAGAGGAGAGGAGAAGAAGGAATTTCGGTGGGGAAGAGAAAGGAAGAAGAAGAGGAAGTTACTCACACCTCTTCCCTCTCTTATTTATACTTTTCTCATGAAAAGACATGTCTCTTCACTATTACACGCTTAAGAAGCATGTTTCTTATTCTCTCAACAAGAAACAATGCTTGGTGTAGTGGTTAAGACATGGAGAGTGCAACTAGGAGGTTCAAGGTTCAATCCTTGCTTCCTCCCTTCTACTTCTTCTTTTTATCACAATTTGCACTAATCCATATCAAAGCCCTTTAAGCCAAGCCTATCATGAAATTTCATAATATTAATAATATTTCATGAATTCATAATATTTCATAATATTCCATAAATATTATTTCATAATATTTTTAATATTTCATATTCACGAATCTATAATACTTCATGAATCCCATAATATTTCATAATGAATTCACAATATTATTCACATAATATTTCATAATGAATTCACAATATTATTCATGGTGAAATTTTGGGGTGTTACAATCCTACACATCTTATAAAAAGTTCGTCCCGAACATTAAACAATTCCCAGGTACTCAAATTGTAAAAATTGGGGTGTTACAATCCTACGCACCTTATAAAAAGTTCGTCCCGATCTTTAAAACAGTTCCGGATACTTTTTCTTGTTATGCAAGCATTAATCATCTCTATATTATGCAAGCATAATTCATCTCTATACACATCGTTACCGTACATGAAATAAAATAATACGAGGTTAGGATCTCTTACTTGGAAGCGGCAGGATGAAGCTTGATGTGTGTGTGGTGGAGGGGAAAACTACTCTCATACCAACTTGTAACGCCCGCCCTTATATCTACTCTCGGGGCGGGGTTACGTACTAACATCCGTATAATTTTTTTTTTCTTTCTTAAAGTACTAATAACAAAGTACTAAGCATGCTTGTTCAAAACCAACCTATAATATGATAGGTTCAACTCATAATATAGTCAAGTATATGAGTAATCCAAGTGTAACATTCATTACTAAAGAAATGTTAACATAAGCATAATATTGTAGATATGAAGATCTTTATTTCCCGAGCCACCACCCCACACATCTTCAGCCCTCCTGCCTCTTCCTTTAGTTTAAGTGTCTCTTACCCTAATCTGCAGCATAAGACAACACATAAACTAGTAAGCACAAATGCTTAGTAAGATCCTGTCCTACTCGCAAAATCCATATCATAGAAAGATAAGAGAATAAATCACATTCAAGCATGGTAAGTGTTTAAGCATGTTAAACATCTAAGCATATTAACTTCATAGGAAGGTTTCTTTGAAAACATATAACATAATACTTGAATATAGCATAATCATTAGGGCCCGGCTTGTACTTCATGTTTTGCGCGCGACCCTAAATAGGAACGAGGTAGCTAATCCCGAACCACCAGGGTTTACTAGGCCTTCTCAAAAGTCCTTCAGCCTAGTATCATAATCATTTGACTCGCTTTAAGAGTCTATAGTACAAGCCATTACAAAATAAAATAATTATCATGTTCTTTATTTTCATAAAGTATGCTCTTAGTCCCAACCTTCGAGGGAAGCATTCTTTAGGCCCTAAGCCTTCTTCGTTCATGCCCTACAGGGCTCATTCTTATGCATATGTATGCATTCATAATCATGATAACTAGCCTAGCATAAAGCATGCATTTCATAAGGGTGCCCCATGGGCTATAATGCATGCTCATACATAGATCTCCATAATCATGATAACTAGCCTAGTATAAAGCATGCATTTCATAAGGGTGCCCCATGGGCTATAATGCATGCTCATACATAGATCTCCATAATCATGATAACTAGCCTAGTATAAAGCATGCATTTCATAAGGGTGCCCCATGGGCTATAATGCATGCTCATACATAGATCATAATTCAACCCCTTAAACATATCTTATATATGACAAGGTTGATCACATAAATCATATTCATATCATAGGAAGTGGTTGCATGCTTCATGGGTAAATCGAATGGTTCCTAACCCTAAAACTAGGGTCTTGGCCGAAACTCAAGGGTAGGGGTAGATTAGGTTTTTGACATCAAACATCCCCTACCAACATCCCACATATATATATATATATATATCATGTATCATACTATAGCATGCACCATGTGAGAAAATCAAGTCACCTTAACTCTAATCTCGGGTTGGCCGAAAGTCATGGCTAGGGAGAGTTCCATTTTTCCTAATCTAACATTCCATTTAAACATCATTTGCATATACATATCATCATCCCAAACATAAGCATATCTCCTAGGGTACATATCATACAATCATCACATATATAGGCATATGATCTTACTAAACACAATCATAATCTCATAGGGTAAGTTGTCCTTCACAACCTCATGTTTCATGCCTTGGCCAAATGTTACATGCTAAGGAATCCAATCAAACATTTCCTTTGAATATCACATGCATATACATCTCATATCATTTTACATAAGCATATCACATAAAATAATTTAACCTTCACAAACCCTAAGGTTTCATGCCTTGGCCGAATGGTGTAGGGTAGGGAAACTAGGGTTTTGAAATTAAACTTTCACACAAGCATATATTCAAACACCTTGTCTACACTACTAGGCATAGATTCATCATAGGCAAATCAAGCATCCCTAAACCCTAATCTTCCTAGGTTGGCCGAATGATGTAAGGGTAGGGTAGGCTAGGTTTTTGACATCCAATCCTCACACAAACATTTATTCAAACACCTTACCTACAATACTAAACATGGACACATCATAGGATAGCAAACAACCCAAAAACCCTAGCCTATTCTCCTTTGGCTGAAACTTGTAGGGTAGGGTAGGCTAGGTTTTTGACATCCAATCTTCACACAAACATTTACATAAACACTTTATCTACAATACTAATCATGGGCATATCATAGGATAGCATGCAACCCAAAAGCCTAACCTTTCTCCTCTTGGCCGAAAGTTGTAGGGTGGCTAACCCTACTTTTTGTTATCACAACATGAAGGAAACCAACATATATTCATACCCTAAGTTCATAGGGATCTCCTCATGCAATAAGAAGTAACCAAGGCCTATTAAATGGAGGTGGCCGAAAGTTTCATAAAGGAGGAAGGTTTCCTTTTCAAAAACAACAATAAGAAGAAACATACAAATCAAACAATAACGATTACGCTGCAGGCGAGGGGATACTTACATCCTTTCACTTGATATTCTACTTCTTTAAGTCCCTTAGGGTACCCTTGGTTGAAGGAGAAGTGAAGGTTCCTCTTATTCTTTCTTCTCTAGACTCCTTGGCCCTAATAGAGGGCAAGAGTCTTCTTCCTTCCAATCCCCTAGGGTTAGAACCCTAGGGAGCACTTTTCGAAAAATGGAAAAGAGGAGAGGAGAAGAAGGAATTTCGGTGGGGAAGAGAAAGGAAGAAGAAGAGGAAGTTACTCACACCTCTTCCCTCTCTTATTTATACTTTTCTCATGAAAAGACATGTCTCTTCACTATTACACGCTTAAGAAGCATGTTTCTTATTCTCTCAACAAGAAACAATGCTTGGTGTAGTGGTTAAGACATGGAGAGTGCAACTAGGAGGTTCAAGGTTCAATCCTTGCTTCCTCCCTTCTACTTCTTCTTTTTATCACAATTTGCACTAATCCATATCAAAGCCCTTTAAGCCAAGCCTATCATGAAATTTCATAATATTAATAATATTTCATGAATTCATAATATTTCATAATATTCCATAAATATTATTTCATAATATTTTTAATATTTCATATTCACGAATCTATAATACTTCATGAATCCCATAATATTTCATAATGAATTCACAATATTGTTCACATAATATTTCATAATGAATTCACAATATTATTCATGGTGAAATTTTGGGGTGTTACAATCCTACACATCTTATAAAAAGTTCGTCCCGAACTTTAAACAATTCCCAGGTACTTAAATTGTAAAAATTGGGGTGTTACAACCTGCAATTGCAGTATTGGATGATTGAGTCAATCCAGAGTCCGTAGGAGGAACTACTATTGAGTCCTCCCTTCTACTTCTTCTTTTTATCACAATTTGCACTAATCCATATCAAAGCCCTTTAAGCCAAGCCTATCATGAAATTTCATAATATTAATAATATTTCATGAATTCATAATATTTCATAATATTCCATAAATATTATTTCATAATATTTTTAATATTTCATATTCACGAATCTATAATACTTCATGAATCCCATAATATTTCATAATGAATTCACAATATTGTTCACATAATATTTCATAATGAATTCACAATATTATTCATGGTGAAATTTTGGGGTGTTACAATCCTACACATCTTATAAAAAGTTCGTCCCGAACTTTAAACAATTCCCAGGTACTTAAATTGTAAAAATTGGGGTGTTACAACCTGCAATTGCAGTATTGGATGATTGAGTCAATCCAGAGTCCGTAGGAGGAACTACTATTGTTATGTTGGATGCTCCAAATTTAATGAATATTATTGTGATTGACTATCAAATTTCTAAGGAGAAGACAGAATCAATAGTCATATTTTTCAGTTTTCAAGTGAATTTAAAGAGCTCAAATCCAATCTCCATGTTCAAAATGTAGCCCCTGGGTGTGGGAATGTTCCCTCCAAGTTTCAAGGCGATCTAACAGTTAAAACACAAGAAATTATAATTCTTCTACAAATACAGTGGGTTAATTTTTTTCAACAAACCAACCACGACATAGAAATCGCTAAAAAAGTCTGACAATGATTAGCCTTCAAACACCTGTAAATCACAAATCTCGACGATGACGTTGAAATCCTTCCAAAATTAAACTTTTCGTTTTGACAAGACCCTACTCTGATACTATGAAAATAATACAAATATAATCTAAAAAATGATGCAAAGAGAAGGAGAAAGAGACCAAAAAAAAAAATAGAATAACTGATGGCTAGATAATTATATTTATAAAACATAAAATTTCCAAAATAAAAGGTGATATAAATAAATAAGAAATAATAAATTAAAAGATTAATTTATCCTAAATTAATTTTATTTTTACATAAATAATTTTTTTTATCATATGATTTACCTTAGCCAACACATTATAATTTTGAACATACGTTGAAGTTGCCAATAGTTCCACGTCACAATATTTTTTCCTCCATTATATTGTTTCATTGTTTTTTTATAATTATCATTATTAATATTTAAATAGACATAATAAGCAAAATCATTATAACTATTACTAGATATTAGTGAGATCTAAATTTATTGGTGAGATATATTAACCGCACCATACTCATATGTGGACTAGAGTTTTTATTAAATCATCATTTATTATTTTATGAGGAATAAGTGTTATTGTCAGTTTATAATAAATACGGCATATAATTCCATATATCAAACTGTTTTTGGATTAATGAAATTTCCTTTATTCTCTTAGTGGGATTTTGCTCTTAACAGGTTCGCCTTGTTATTCATCCATTTGGTTATATCAGTGATTTACCTCTTCTGTGTTAGTCCTGAGACAGATTGGTAGGGGCGCTGAGGGTGAGCGAATCGTCTTTTACCACCATTTGGTTATATCAAACAAAAAAATATTATTGAGGTTAAGTAACATTGAACATCGGATGATCGATCCAGACTCATTAAAATTTTTTATCGGCCACCAAGATAAATTGAGAAGTAACCACATCGAACGATCCAAAAGTCTAACATCCTAGGATTCGTATCTCATTTGGATGTCTGGGATGAAAACTAATCGCTCTTCTGCTGCACCATAGCCCCGAGGCTCCATTTGGCGATATCAAGATGTATGATGAGTGAAGCATTTGATGGATTTTTTTTTGCCCCTAATGACGAATGCTCATTCTGAAAATCAATATTTGAAACATTTCATCACAATTTATGGTCCTTGGATTGATACTGAAATTACAACTTATGTTGAATGGCATGTGAATTAACTTATTTGAACCAAACAACAATAAGTTCACTTATATCTTATTGTTTATTATCATCAGGTCTTCCTATTTTTTTGATAAATACTGAAAAATTAAGGGGCTAAAATGATTAAAACCCGAAAACTAAAGGCCTTATTGGGATTAACCAAACTAGAGGGGTCTTTTTGCAAAAATTTAAAACTCTTAAAAAGCCCTAACAATTCCTCCCGAATAAGTGTTTCTCGATCCTCTTCGTCTCTGCCCCGACATCGCAGCGAGTGAGCGGTTGGCGCATCGTAGCGCCAAGCCTCACCTTCGCCTTCTCATTCTGCTTCTTCTCGGCCTTCTTCCGTCTACTTCGACGCGCACGAACAGGGCACCGCATGCTCGTCTCTCCTCGCGCCACAGCTTTCACTCGTGGAAACCCTAGGTTGTAGCTCGTCTCCCTGATCGCGCTATTGTTATCGTGTGAGCACGCACCGGTGATCTTCCTCCCTTAGCCACCGTTGGTAAACTACATCCCACCCCTGTTCCTCGCCGTCCTTGTTGCTTGCGCTGGCCACCCATCAGGTAAAGGATGTGTTAATTAGTATTAGGAAGAGGAATGGAAAGAAATTAAGAAGCTGCAAATCTTATTATGTTTGGATTAAAGTGTAACGACCCGGAAAATTCTCTTAATATTTCTTTAAAATATTAAGCATGTCTAGATAATTTTCCGAGGGAACTAGAAATATTAACACGAATTTTAGGCTATAAATCCATGTTTTTCCATTTAAATTGGGGGGAAAAGGCCCTAATGGGCCTTATATGGGCTTTCTAACACCATGATTATTGGTAAATTTTAGGTAAAAATTTATAGAAATATAAAGGGATTTTGATAGAAAATATTAACATAATTATGGGGAAATTTTTAGAGGATTTTTGAAATATTAAAAATAATAATAATAATAAAATACAAAAAAATAGTGTATGCACCAAGGATTGAACCTTAGACCTCTTGTTCAACCATGCATGCTCTAACAAATTCACCTAGCAAGGGAGTGCTATGAGGAAATGAAATGGATTATGGTTAAGGCTTAGGAAAAATGAAGAGTCATCAACCATGACTCTTCATTTGCCTCCTTAATGTGTTATAAAGAGGGGGTTTGGGAGTTTCTTTCTTCCTTCCATCAATTCCACCTCTCTTCTTCCTCCTCCCTCAAGCTGGCCGAAACTTCAAGGAAGGTTTTCCTTGAGAAAACTTCACAAGAGGGCTTAATCTTCAAGTGTTAAGGGTCATCTACAAGGTTACAAGGGCAAAGGGTGATCAAGGGGCAACCAAAGTCTTCATCATCTTCCCTTTTTAAGGTCTAAAAACCAAGATAACCCAAGTAAGACCCCCTCACCTGTGGTGTAATGGTTTTTCCTTGATGTGGATATGATCTAAGTTTTTATTTAAGATCTAAGATGAAAATCCATGAAAAAGAAGTTAGGGTTTCGGCCACTTGCAAGTTTCATGGCTAGGTTTAGTTTCTAACTCTCAAATGATGGTTCTTATGATTTATTATGATGTAAGTGATGTTGGTGGTGATTTACATGAAATTTTACATGATTATAAGGCCTAATGAATTTCGGCCAAGAACCCTAACCCATGGTTGGACCTTGATCTAACCATTCAACATATAAGTTTTGGTTCCCTATGGCATGATGAGTAGAAATTATGTTTTATAGGAATTTTTCATGAACTTTAGGGACCCTTAAAGTTTCGGCCAAGGGCAAGAACTAGGGTTAAAGGATTAGGGTTGGCCTTAAGTACGGAATCAAATGTTTTCTATGGCCTAGTATGTATATATGAGATGTTGTTTGGGGATTTATGCAAAGTTTTCATGGACCTAGGGTTCCTTGGAGCTTTCGGCCAAGGACATAGCCTAGGGCTAGGGTTGGGTTAAAACTACAAAGATACTTGTTTATAGGTTACTAAGATGTATGTTTAAGTATGATGGAAGAATTTCTATGTTAACCAAACCCTTAGTTTATATGTCATGAATTATATGTTAGGTCACTTGTGGTGATAACTCATAAATGTTTAGACATGTGCCATGATTTATGAATGATAGGTATGTATGCCATGATTTATGAATGATATGTATGTATGCCATGCTTTATGAATAATTTGTATGTATACCATGATTTATGAATGATATGTATGTATGTCTTGCTTTATGAATAATTTGTATGTATGCCATGCTCATGAATATATGTACGTATGTCATGTTTAAGAATGAAAATGATGAAGAAAGTTAAAGTTCATGCCTTCGAGGCATAATGATGATATGGAATGAAAATGAAGGAAGAAGTTAAGGTTCATGCCTTCAAGACATAACGATGAAGTTAAGTATGATGAATGAATGAATATGCTATGAATGATTATGAATGAAGAAGCATGTGAAAGTATTTTATTTTATGAATGGGCTTGTACCGGACCTAAGTAAGGTCCACGGTTCTGGACTACCGATGAAGCTGTCCACGGTTTGGGACTACCGATGAAGCTGTCCTTACGGTTCGGGACTACCGATGAAGCTGTCCTTACCCTAGTAGGTCGAGATTAGCTACCTCGTATTTACTTAAGGATGCGCGCATATGATGTATGAATGTGGTACAAGCCAGGGCCCAATGAATGTTATGATTATGTTTAAGTATTTAAAAGTACGATTTAAAACTAAGCATCCTTATGATATATGCATCTGCTACATGCATCCATCCATGATATGCATTATGTTTATGAAAAGTATGTTTATGAAAAGTATGTCTATGCAAGGTATGTTGATGCAAAGTATGATAATGCAAAGTATGTTCATGTTAATTAGGATGCCATGATAATGTTTATTGTTCATGTTAATTATGATGCCATGATTATGTTTATTGTTCATGTTAATTAGGATGCCATGATTATGTTTATATGTTCATGTTAATTATGATGCCATGATTACGGTTATTGTTCACGTTAATTATGATGTCATGATTATGTTTATTGTTCATGCTAATTTATGATGCCATGATTTATTTATGTTTATGCTAAGTTAGGATGCCATGATTTTATTTACGTTCATGCTAATTTATGATGCCATGATTTTAATTATGTTCATGCCAAATTATGTTGGGACCGGGTGCATGTTGACAAGGATACGTGTTCGTAAAATTTTAAATTTTTACGTGCAACGGAAGAATTAGCATAAAATAATTTCTCAAATTATTTTAACCACGTATCTAGCATGCAACCTTATGATGTGTGGACATGATCATAAATTAAAACTTTACGGAAAAGTAAACTAATTTACTTTGTACCTCGCGTAACTCGAAGAAAGGGACGAGATCCAACCGTAGCGTCCCTTGGAAGCTCCGCCTCTATTCGCGTCCACGCCGAGTTCTCTTCGGGATGACTTCGCAAAGTCACGAGTTTTGTGCCGACGAAAACTACTAGATTCTCTAAAGGCACAACTAGAAGATCAAGAGAGAAGATAGGAAACTAACCACCAAGTAACGGAATCAAAATTCCGGGAAAAGAAGGAAGGAGTCGCGATCCGCTTCTTCTTCTTCTTCGGCACGAACTTGGTGGAGGAAACTCACGGGCACCCTAGGTGCTTGCGCCGACCCTAGGGGAGGAGAGAGAGCCGGCCCTAGAGAGAGAAAGGGCGCCGGCCCTAGAGAGAGAGAGAGTTAGAGAGAGAGAGAGTTAGAGAGAGAGAGGGAGAGAGTTAATCTCTTGATCAATCTATTAAGGAAATCAAGCCTAGCCTTGGTTCCTTTATATAGTAGCCTCTCCCTTGCCAAGTCTCCCCTTTAACGGAATTTTTCATAAGAAATTTATCCTATAAATTTTCTTTATGAATTATTCCGTTTAAACCAAGTTTTATTATAACTAATTTTATAATAAAACAAATACATCTCTCCTTTTATTATGGAATAAATTTTACAAGAAATTTATAAATTTTCTTTATTATGGTAAAATCAATTCATAATTGATTTTATAGAATTAAAATAAACCATTCCATGGATCATTTTAATTTCCATAAAAAAGAATAAATTTCTATAAATTTCTTTATATAAATTTCTTTATACAAATTTATTTATCCATAATTTATAAAACAAATCGCGCTAGATTTATTTTATTAATTAAACCAAATAAATTGGTTTCTCCCCAAGTGGTGGCCGGCCAAACCAAAGAGGGTTGGCACCCTCTTTGGCCGGCCAAACCGAGCCGAACCCATCGCGAATTAAACTCATTTAATTCGCCCAATAAGCCTTCAAAAGACTTAGCCATTTTTAGCTTCCGTTGCGCCTCTGATTAACTCAGATTCGACTTATTTCTCTTGATCGGAAAATCCAATTTTCAACTCGTTTTAAATCCCTCGGATTACTCGTAGTGCGTGTGACTAAATAGGCTTTCGATTTATGTTGGCCGTCTATAATCAACCAATTATAGAACGATCATGAGTGGCACCTAGTAGTACATCATGACCCCCAATTAATCGAAAGATCAACGGTTGACCTCAGAAGTGATTCTGAAACCCTTCAGCAGCTCTAATGAATCGTGCCCCATTCCCTTCACCATCTTATACCCACTTGGTTCAGGACATGGTCTGTGTGTGTCAGTCCCCACTAGGCTGACTACGTCACACCTAGCCCAAGTAGTGTCTTTCTCGTCCTTTGGATTTCTAATTACTCTCATGTATTTAAGAGACTCATACTCTAAACATGACATGCTCTGGCCAGAGGCTTTGAGTAACAATCCGACGATAGGCCTGGGTATACATCTCCTCGCAAGGAGTGGTGAATCCTTTGTAGGCTGTTCAAACATCTTCGGGCACTTCGGCTTATACCCAATCATCCTGGGTCCACACCTCCTTGGAGATGCTTGCTTAAGATGTTAAAGTATAAGTCTCCATGACCAAGATGACTTGAACACCGCAAGTCAAAGGAACATCGCACTTAAGCTGCAGTAAGAACTTCACTGACATATCTATATAGATTACCATATGAAGTTTTACAGCTAGTCACTCCAATGAACTAGTTCCCTTAACTAGCATCCATGTTTATCTCCGGACATCCCAATGTCACCAGCCAGTGAGAATCAGCTGATTAGAGAATAACCCATGCTAGTCTCAACAGAATTGATAATGTCCGTTTTTATCAATTCATCGACTAGGGATATTTTCAATACTTCACAATTGCACATTTAGAGATAATCACTAGTTGTGATCCCATCACAAATTCTCTTATGCTGTGAATTGTATTGCGGACATTCAGTAGATGAGTTTAAGATCTCAATCAAATACACAAACATGTATACTCAAATAGTGAATTATCATTTAATAAAATGAATGTTTACAATCATAAGGCGATTGCCTTAGGACACTTCTCTCATATCACTAACAAACTCCCACTTGTCCTAATGCTAATCGCTACGGTATCCTATACCATAGGCTCTAACATGACCCTCAAACTTGCTCTGAGGCAAGGCCTTAGTTAAAGGATCCGCTAAATTCCTTTCAGTGGGAATTTTCTCAATTTGTATATCATTCCTACTTATAATCTCTCTGATCAGATGATAGCGGCGAAGCACGTGTTTGGATCGCTGATGAGACCTTGGTTCCTTTGCTTGTGCAATAGCTCCATTGTTGTCGCAATAAACCGGCACTGCTTCATCAATGGTTGGAACCACACCAAGTTCGGAGATGAACTTCTTGATCCAGACTGCTTCCTTTGCTGCTTCCGAAGCTGCGATATATTCCACTTCCGTGGTAGAATCCGCTACGGTGTCTTGTTTGGAACTCTTCCAACTTATTGCGCCTCCATTCAAAGTAAATACGTATCTAGACTGAGATTTGGAGTCATCCTTATCTATCTGGAAACTGGCATCTGTATACCCACGTATTACCATATCTCCTTCCCCATATATTAGGAACACATCCTTAGTTCTTCTTAAGTACTTAAGGATTGTCTTGACAGCCGCCCAGTGATCCATACCTGGATCAGACTGGTATCTGCTCGTGACGCTCAGAGCATATGATACATCGGGCCTAGTACATAATATAACATACATGATAGATCCTATCGCGGATGCATAAGGAATCGTATTCATGCAAATCCTCTCGTCTTCTGTGCGCGGACACATAGACTTTGAAAGGTTGATCCCATGCCTGATGGGAAGGTAACCTTTCTTGGATTCCGACATGCTAAACCTTTTTAGCACTCGGTCTATATATGTAGACTGCGAAAGACCAAGCAACCGTTTTGATCTATCTCTATAGATTCTAATCCCAAGGATATAGGTTGCTTCTCCCAGGTCTTTCATGGAGAAAGTTTTGGACAACCAAATTTTAACTGTCTGTAAAACTGATATATCGTTTCCTATAAGTAATATGTCATCGACATATAATACTAGGAATACGACTGCACTCCCACTAACCTTCTTGAACACACAAGGTTCGTCAGGATTTTGTGAGAAATCAAACTCTTTGATTGTCTCATCAAAACGGATGTTCCAGCTCCTAGATGCTTGCTTCAGTCCATATATGGATCGTCGAAGCTTGCATACTTTGGTTTTATCAACCGATGTGAAACCTTCAGGTTGTATCATGTATACATCCTCAAGCAGGTTTCCATTAAGGAAAGCTGTTTTCACATCCATTTGTCATATCTCATAATCATAATGAGCTGCTATGGCTAGGAGCATCTGAATGGATTTAAGCATAGCTACTGGCGAATAGGTTTCGTCATAATCAATTCCTTGTTTCTGACGATATCCTTTTGCCACTAATCTAGCCTTAAAGGTAACAACATTACCTTCCATGTCGGTTTTCTTCTTGAAAACCCACTTGCACCCTATGGGTTTAATCCCTTCAGGTGGGTTAACCAAGTCCCATACTTGATTTTCGTACATGGAATCCATTTCCGACTTCATGGCTTCAAGCCATTTGTCCCTTTCTGAATTTTTCAGAACATCTTCATAACTGATAGGTTCGTCGTCGCTTATGAGTAACACGTCATTCGATTCGCTTATGAGAAATCTGTATCTCTCTGGAATATTGCGTGTCCTATCAGATCTACGAAGAGGTGGTGTTGTTTTAGGTTCAACTGATAGCTCATCATTATGAGTTATTGGTTGTGGGTCTAGACTAGGTGTCTCTGTAATGTCTATTGGAGTTTCTTGAACTTCATCAAGTTCAATGTCACTCCCACTGTTTTCTTGTAAAAGAAATTCTTTTTCTAGAAATACAGCATGCCATGAAACAAACATCTTTTGTTCCAAGGGATGATAGAATTGGTAACCCTTCGTTTCCTTAGGGTATCCAATAAATAGACATTTATCAGACTTAGCATCCAATTTGTCTGATACAGTCCGCTTCACATAAGCAGGACAACCCCATATCTTAAGGTGAGTTAAGTGAGGTTTCTTACTATTCCATGTCTCATATGGAGTAGTAGAGACTACCTTGGTCGGGACTCTGTTTAGCAAGTAAACAGCTGTCTTAAGTGCATAGCCCCAAAAGGATTTTGGAAGAGTTGCATGATTCATCATCGACCTAACCATGTCCATTAAGGTTCGGTTGCGCCTCTCATATACACCATTATGCTGTGGTGTATACGGCGGAGTCCATTGGGACAATATCCCATTGTCCCTAAGATAATCTTGAAACTCTTGACTTAAGTATTCACCATCTCGATCGGATCGAAGTATCTTAATACTTTTGCCAAGCTGTTTCTCTACTTCATTTCTGAACTCTTTGAATTTCTCAAAAGCTTCAGATTTGTGTTTCATCAAGAACACATACCCGAATCGTGAGTGATCATCGATAAAGGTGATGAAGTAGCTATAGCCTCCTTGTGCAAGAGTTGACATTGATCCACATACATCAGTATGTATTAGACCAAGCAATTCTCCCACTGGATTACCTATTCCAAAAAAGGGTAATTTAGTCATCTTGCCTTTTAAGCATGATTCGCATGTATCAAATGAACCGGGTTCAAATGATTCCAGAATTCCACATCGGTGTAATTCGGTCATGCGTTTCTTACTTACATGGCCAAGACGGCAATGCCAAGTGTAGGAGTCTATTCGATTATCTATTCGAGCACGTTTGTTGCTAACTTCGATATTAAAAACGTCATTGGATAAATCTAACGTGTAGATACCATTGCACAAAGTTCCATTCCCATAAAGAACGTCATTTAAAGTTATGTAACAACAATTGTTACTAAAAGTTAAATGATAACCCTTTTCATTCAAACATGAAATAGATACAATGTTCTTTATTAACAAAGGAACAAAATAACAATTATCCAATTCTAAGATACGTCCAGTGGGAAGCTTTAGCAAATATGTTCCGATGGCAACAGCAGCAATCTTTGCTCCATTTCCAACTCGCAAATTTGCTTCTCCTTTGACGAGTCTTCTTCTATTCCTTAGCCCCTGTATATCATTACATATATGTGAGCTACACCCAGTATCAAGTACCCAGGTATTTGAGGAAATAGAGTGACATTCAATAACGAAGATACCTGAAGAGGATGAGGCATCGGATGCCTTATTCTTCAAGGACTCAAGATAAACCTTGCAGTTTCTTCACCAGTGACCCTCCTTGCCACAATGATGGCAAGTTCCTTTTGGTTTTTTTCAGTCTTTTTGGCCTTTTTCTTCTTCCCTTTATTCTGTTCTTTGGCTTTCCTCTTAGAACCTTTCTTCGAGGAACCAACTAACAGTACCGTCTTTTGATCCGGCTTTACAGAAGGCTCCACAGTCTTCAGCAGGTTGAGCAACTCAGGAATGGTAGTCTCTAGTTTGTTCATCCGATAGTTCATCACAAATTGTGAATAACATTTGGGTAAACAACTCAGAATTAAGTCAATACTTAGTTCATGATCCATTGCAAAACCGAGTGTGCTCAGTCGCTCAACGTACCCTAACATCTTTAACACAAACTGCGAGGCAGAAGTGCCTTCCTGCATCTTAGTGGTGAAGAGGAGTCTGGAGACTTCGAACCTTTCGGATCTCGCCTGCTCTTCAAACAACTCATGAAGATGGAAGATGATGGTATAAGCATCCATATACTCATGCTGCTTTTGCAGCTCAGGTATCATAGAGGGTAGCATGATGCAACTCGCAAGTTCAGAATCGGTCACTTGTTTCTGATAGGCCATTAGCTGGTCTGGAGTTGCACCTTCTGGAGGATGGTTGGGAAGTTGATCTTCAAGGACATATGCAAGCTTCTCTGCCTTGAGGACTATCCTCAGGTTTCGAAGCCAGTCCATGAAGTTTGGCCCAGTCAGTTTATTGGTGTCCAAAATGGAACGCAAGTTTAGAGAAGACATGATCGAGTGATTAACCTAGAAATACAAATTGAGCTTATGTGAGAAGAATGATAAAGAATGTATCAATATACATTAATTAAAAATCCTATTTATTTTTCAAATTGAATAACCCTTTTTATCAATTCGGGTGATTGTAGGAACATCTCCAAATAGGTTGATATCCAACCATAGATAAGAACAACCATGGTTGTGGCCATCAAGTTATTCTTAGCTATGAAGGTAGGTAATTATACCGATTACATATCACATATATGTAACTATCACTTTATGCTATCAACTAATTGAATGTTTGCATAAATCATTGGGTTGTTAACTCATTAACAAGTATGTGACATTATACATAGCACCCAACTGCACCTCTCTTTGCATCGACCTTGGCTGTGGCACAACAAATCGATGCTCCAAGCTTAAGGCTGACCCATTAATCAAGAAATAGTTTTAATATGGTTGGAGCTCATTCAACCGTTTAGTCAGGCTTGGATGTGCCCAACAACCAAAACTAAGGATTGACCTCTGACTCTAACTATATTATTCGTAAACTAATTCCATGGTTTGAACATGTTGAGGTTCAAGCCGGGCATGGATGTGTCCATCAACCCAAACGAGAAACAAAACTCCAATTCTAACCATATTAATGGAAGGTGTTGGCCTTAATATTTTGTAAGGGGTTTTGGGTCTCATCCTTTCTTTTCTAAGCACATTCATGACATATAATTATGTCATGACTAACGATTTCCTTAATAAAGTATGTATGTGACTTAATTTATCAAGTCCCATGAATTGAATTAGGAACCGGATTTCCTAATTCTAATTTCATACTTTATTAAAGGAATTGTTTTGGGAAATAATTTCCTAAATTATCATAATCAATTTCGGAAATAATATGTTTAAGACTTTGATTTCTCTAAATCAAATCTTATTAAATTAAGAGACAATTCCCTTAATTCAACCACATATTATTTTCATGAAAATCTCATTTAAGAAACTCTATAGGAAATCATTTTCCTAATTAATTTTGGAGACAACAATATGTAAGTGCATCACCTCTTAAATCATATTTTATTCATGGATTTAATTAATTACAACAAATCATTTTCTAAGGGTGGCTCCCCGAGGCTCAGATACCCAAAGAAAAGTAATTTGTCGTAAATCCAATTTGGTCCGCTTCGGAAGCGTAACCAAATTAAACATGACAATTTCATTTAAAATTGGGAAATTAAATTACAACAACTAACTTTAAATTGGACGGCTCCCCGAGGCTCAATCCAAAATAAAGAATTTTGTTGTCAATTTAAAAACCAACTCAAATTTAATTGTCAATTAATTGTTCATAAATTTGTCTAGACTTTCATGAAAGAAAGTGCCCAAAATTGCGAGATTTCATAATAGGTTTTCAGAATAATTGTAAGTTTTTGGTACAAAGAAAACTTACATATTTCCAAAATTGGAAAATTTCTAAAATAGAAAATTTCCAAAATTGGAAAGTTTCCAAAGATGGGAAGTTTTCACAATTATCATAAAATTTCAGAAAGTAGGATATTTCAAACGTTTACGAAATTTCATGAGGATTTCCAAACTTTGAAATTCCTAAATCTAAAACTTATAATAATTGGAAAATTTTCATAATTGAAAATTTTTCCAAAATTGAGATTATGACAAAGTTTTTCGCAAAACAATTATATGATTATGTCGAACACTAACCGGCTCTGATACCACTGTTGGGACCGGGTTCATGTTGACAAGGATACGGGTTCGTAAAATTTTAAATTTTTACGTGCAGCGGAAGAATTAGCATAAAATAATTTCTCAAATTATTTTAACCACGTATCTAGCATGCAACCTTATGATGTGTGGACATGATCATAAATTAAAACTTTGCGGAAAAGTAAACTAATTTACTTTGTACCTCGCGTAACTCGAAGAAAGGGACGAGATCCAACCGTAGCGTCCCTTGGAAGCTCCGCCTCTATTCGCGTCCACGCCGAGTTCTCTTAGGGATGACTTCGCAAAGTCACGAGTTTTGTGCCGATGAGAACTACTAGATTCTCTAAAGGCACAACTAGAAGATCAAGAGAGAAGATAGGAAACTAACCACCAAGTAACGGAATCAAAATTCCGGGAAAGGAAGGAAGGAGTCGCGATCCTCTTCTTCTTCTTCTTCGGCACGAACTTGGTGGAGGAAACTCACGGGCACCCTAGGTGCTTGCGCCGGCCCTAGGGGAGGAGAGAGAGCCGTCCCTAGAGAGAGAAAGGGCGCCGGACCTAGAGAGAGAGAGAGTTAGAGAGAGAGAGGGAGAGAGTTAATCTCTTGATCAATCTATTAAGGAAATCAAGCCTAGCCTTGGTTCCTTTATATAGTAGCCTCTCCCTTGCCAAGTCTCCCCTTTAATGGAATTTTTCATAAGAAATTTATCCTATAAATTTTCTTTATGAATTATTCCGTTTAAACCAAGTTTTATTATAACTAATTTTATAATAAAACAAATACATCTCTCCTTTTATTATGGAATAAATTTTACAAGAAATTTATAAATTTTCTTTATTATGGTAAAATCAATTCATAATTGATTTTATAGAATTAAAATAAATCATTCCATGGATCATTTTAATTTCCATAAAAAAGAATAAATTTCTATAAATTTCTTTATATAAATTTCTTTATACAAATTTATTTGTCCATAATTTATAAAACAAATCGCGCTAGATTTATTTTATTAATTAAACCAAATAAATTGGTTTCTCCCCAAGTGGTGGCCGGCCAAACCAAAGAGGGTTGGCACCCTCTTTGGCCGGCCAAACCGAGCCAAACCCATCGCGAATTAAACTCATTTAATTCGCCCAATAAGCCTTCAAAAGACTTAGCCATTTTTAGCTTCCGTTGCGCCTCTGATTAACTCAGATTCGACTTATTTCTCTTGATCGGAAAATCCAATTTTCAACTCGTTTTAAATCCCTCGGATTACTCGTAGTGCGTGTGACTAAATAGGCTTTCGATTTATGTTGGCCGTCTATAATCAACAAATCATAGAACGATCATGAGTGGCACCTAGTAGTACATCATGACCCCCAATTAATCGAAAGATCAACGGTTGACCTCAGAAGTGATTCTGAAACCCTTCAGCAGCTCTAATGAATCGTGCCCCATTCCCTTCACCATCTTATACCCACTTGGTTCAGGACATGGTCTGTGTGTGTCAGTCCCCACTAGGCTAACTACATCACACCTAGCCCAAGTAGTGTCTTTCTCGTCCTTTGGATTTCTAATTACTCTCATGTATTTAAGAGACTCATACTCTAAACATGACATGCTCTGGCCAGAGGCTTTGAGTAACAATCCGATGATAGGCCTGGGTATACATCTCCTCGCAAGGAGTGGTGAATCCTTTGTAGGCTGTTCTAACATCTTCGGGCACTTCGGCTTATACCCAATCATCCTGGGTCCACACCTCCTTGGAGATGCTTGCTTAAGATGTTAAAGTATAAGTCTCCATGACCAAGATGACTTGAACACCGCAAGTCAAAGGAAGATCGCACTTAAGCTACAGTAAGAACTTCACTGACATATCTATATAGATTACCATATGAAGTTTTACAGCTAGTCACTCCAATGAACTAGTTCCCTTAACTAGCATCCATGTTTATCTCCGGACATCCCAATGTCACCAGCCAGTGAGAATTAGCTAATTAGAGAATAACCCATGCTAATCTCAACAGAATTGATAATGTCCGTTTTTATCAATTCATCGACTAGGGATATTTTCAATACTTCACAATTGCACATTTAGAGATAATCACTAGTTGTGATCCCATCACAAATTCTCTTATACTGTGAATTGTATTGCGGACATTCAGTAGATGAGTTTAAGATCCCAATCAAATACACAAACATGTATACTCAAATAGTGAATTATCATTTAATAAAATGAATGTTTACAATCATAAGGTGATTGCCTTAGGACACTTCTCTCATATCACTAACAAATTATAGTGCCATGATTTTATTTATGTACATGCCAGATTATAATGCCATGATTTTATTTATGTTCATGCTAATTTATGATGCCATGATTTATTTATGTTCATGCTAAGTTAGGATGCCATGATTTTATTTATGTTCATGCAAATTTATGATGTCATGATTTAATTTATATTCATGCCAAATTTTAATGCCATGATTTTATTTATGTTCACGTTAGACTATGATGCCATGATGATATCTATGTTCATGCTGATGCCATGATGATATCTATGTTCATGTTTATACGACATATGGATTTTGTGAGTAGGAAAAGGGTCTTACTAAGCCTCCGTGCTTATAGTTTTATTTTCTTATACCGCAGATTAAGCAAGAGATTTCAAAGGAAGCAGCAGGAGAGGCAAGACTATGTGTGTGTGGTAGTGACATGGCCATGAGTCCCTCTCATTTCACTGATTGCATGTTTTGTTATCTTACAATACTTATGTTGGTTATGCTCTACTTATGATAGCTATGCCTATGAAACAACCTACTACTTATGAAGTTATGGATAAACTACTTGCTACCTGAAAGGCTTATGAATGAATTATGGAAAGTAAATAATCATGATGCTATGCATGCTGGTAATAGGTTACCTGAAATGCTCATGAAAGCTTATGATTGTGTTACGAAAAGTTGATATCATGATGCTAGATATGTGTATATGATTTAAGCACTAATTGTATGGTTAAAAGCATGTGAAAAAGAATTTATGATTCCGCTGCATTAAGAGGTTTTATATGCACATGTATGTTTAGCGTAACGCCGCTTTATGAAAAAAAAAAAGCGGGCGTTACATAAAGTGAATTGATGATAAATCAATATTAGTCGGTAGCTAGATGAATGGGTTGGTTTTCTTTGGTTGCCTTTGTGTGAGGGTTTGTTGGATTTAGGTTGTATGTAGTTCTATTGGAATTTGAATTCAGCTTTTTAATCTATGTTGGTTTTGTCGTGTGTTACTGGATCAAGTAGGGGTTGAGTTGTGGTATTAGCTTAGCATAGATCAACTTGGATGTAACCTAGACTCAAATGCATCTTGGATCTTAGAGCATTTAATCATGGTTTATGTTTGGGTTATTGATCTTGGAAATGAATCTAATGGTGATATATTAGGTTGAGAAGAAAATTATTGTTATTTGGGGATTTATTTAAATATATGTTGTAATTAGGATGAATCCTAATCATGTTTAGTATTTTATTGGCTAATTTATTTAATTGTGTAAATATTTTAATTCTAATCTTGATTCAGGACCTTGACCATTTACGTGTGTACGGTCGCGGGGTTCTTTCGGATACGTTCTCTATTTAAGGCGGGTACTCTCCTTTGTATTCTTGTAGTTCCTTTATCTTAAATGCATGGTTGTTTATGTCTGAGTAGGACTGCTTGACCTTGTTCTTTATTGTTGTTTATTTTATATTGTCCGTTGATACCTTTCTATGTTTGACCTTTGAGTTAATTCGTATTTTATGTTTGTACAGTCTCTCGTTGATTTTCTATTCTGTAATGTATCACTCGTACCCGAGTACTTAGATGTTCATTAAACACCACTAGGATTGTTGGCATTAGAGATACCCTACCTAGTAGTTTAGTTGCATATTCATTGGTTTCTGATACTTGTTGCTTATATCGTTGCATCGTTGTTATTCGGTTGTTTGTGCATTTTGGTATCATGCACCATATCTGTACCGTTGCATACTGACGACTATTGGCTTCCATATGGTTAAGTTGTCATCAGTCATTTAGTTGCTTCACCACTCAACTATTCGTCGTAGTAGTTGCTAGAGTGCGAGCAACTGTCCTGTTACACCACACTCGAGCACTCATGTATGAGTTGTAGGCAAGCAGTTGACACCATCACCGTTGTTTTCAAGGGATATCAGAGTTGTTGGTGGCTCCCTCATTATTCTCAGGATTTTTGGAGTAGTTGGCTCCCCAACATTCTATCCACTCAACCACATATATCAGTGGTATTCGTTGGAGTGCGTACAATTGTCACAACCCTACCCACTCGGGCACACAGATGTGATGTGATGACGGCTTAACTGGTGTCAGGGTGACACATGTCATTGCATCATATGTCTTTTCTTGTGTTTGTTATATTTATATGAGCTATGATTGTTACATTTGGTTGACATGCATGTATGTTTGATACTATGTTATCACGTATGTTATCATGTTATTTTATACATGCTTAGATGTTTCTCTATTTCCTAGAGACTGTACACCGTTGTATTCGTTGCGTCATATATCTTTTGATGTCATGCATTTGTCTACTCATATACCCGCAGAGTCGGCCCGAACTCACCACCCCTACCACCTATTTTTGTTTTAGATAGCAGGTAGATGTGCTACTTGGGGCCAGGAGAGGATCCAGTTGTCAATCCCACGGTGTCGTAGTAATGGAGTTTATTTCCGTATTTAGTTTATTATCGCAGTTACATTATTTCTGCATTTTGGTTATTTTCACATTTATTTTATGGGCTGGTATTTGTTTTATTAGTACGATATTATCGTAGTAGAGGTATGTTCATTTTTGAACTTATACTGGAGTTTTCTTTTGTATACGAACTTTCTGCTGGTTTTATTCGGTTAAACAATAATAATGATCTGGAATGTTTATGTTTATTTTATCTTTATCATTCTTATTGATATAAACTGCATGGTTGTGCATTTATTTTTCAGTTATAATGACTGAGTCATCTTTTATTTTGAGATGTGATGTATATTTGTCCCAATTTATCCGCCATACAGGGAAAATGTTGCCCGATTGTAGAGCAAGCATGAGCCTCTAGGGGCATAATATTTTTATATTATGGATATGGACATTCAGGGAGTTGAAAATAAAGCCTTTGGTTTCCTTATGAAACAGGGGGCAGAAGCTGCAAGCACTAGTGCACTTTGTGCATTGGATTTTTGTGTTTATATTTTTAATATCTGATGTTTATTAGCGCTTTTCAGAGGTTGTTCAAGTCAACTTTTGTAGGTTTATTGTCAATTGTGAAACAACGTTTCTCCAAGAAATATAGGCATCCCTTGCTTGATTCAAAGTTGGCAGTAAAGTGCTTAAACATGGTTTGTTTACTTACACACATCCTTTATTTTCCTGAATGTCTTCAATTAACAAAGGTAGCTATTTAGTGTAGTTTCCACGATCTAAGCTATCAAAAATTAATGACTTTTATTGAGTATTTTTAGAATTTCTTTTGGTCAATATTGATCGCGACTGGTCTGCTGATCTACTCAGATTTATCCAATTTTGGCACTCTGAGAGGTTGCATTATGAGATGTGAGTCATGTGACAAAAAGGTCAGTTAACTATATGTTTTGTTATAGGAAGTTCATTGCATGACAAATGCCAGATGTCTTGGTGTCCCCACTCCATTATTATTTGCTGTCGATCCAATTCTGCATACTCTAACATTTGAATACGTGGATGGACTCTCTATGAAGGAGATCCTATTAGATTTTGGATCAAATGGTATTGTTGAAGAACCAGGGTGATCGGATGCTTACAAACGAAATATGAGGAGTCATCCCTAAGTGGGGAAGCTAAGCCTAGTAGGTCACACAGACTACAATTAAAACTTAGGTTGCTTGTTTATTATTGTATGCTTGTCTTGTAGTAAACTGAAACTAGAAACAAGATTGAGAGAGCAAACATACACAAACTAGTTGCAACCGGATCAAATCCGGAGTGAACTGGACTTGATTCAAACATCTTGGACTGCTCTTGGTACCCTTGTTAAATCTAGACACTCGGAGGTTTGGGGGCTGCTATCAGTTCCAGGTGCCCCTATCCGATCCAGCATTTGGACGATCTAGGAGCCCTAATTGGTTCCGAGAGCTAGATGGTCAAACTCAGGCCAAGAGGATCGATTCAGCAAATGATGTGTCACAATATCTAGTAGTTCATAAACGTTCCAAGCACCCGAACCTGGATGTGATCGAGCTGGAGGCACCCAGAAGGCCTTGACTATATAAGTAATGACGAGATGAGACTTCAGGATAGCCATTCATTACTACTCATACTCTAGCCATGTGTTCGAAAGAAAAACTACGAAGTGAACACTACAACAAATATGACTATCTACAGCGCGTAATTATTCTATCCGCAGCACGCATTGTATGCTACACAACTCCAAGCTGTTAAAAGTCATAACACATCGACAGTGCATGGCTACGTGCTGCAGATAATAGCAATCGCGTGTCGCGGATAATAGCAATCGCAGCACGCAACCGTGTGCCGCAAATAATAGCAATCCAGCATACAACTACACGCTGTGAATAATAGCATATAAAAATAAAAATAAATAAATATCACACTTATTAATTATCAACACTATATAAATATCAATACTATTTATTTAAAATATATAATCCAAATTTAATCCTAATATGGATATCTAATTTTTATTCATCTCATAATCATTTTACAAAGCTCACAAATTTTTATAAATCAACTCCAAATATTTTACAAAAAAATATGAATCACCAACCATCAAAGAAATATAACAAATGACCCTAAAAAATATAGGGCAAAAATTAAAAGAGCGATCCTAGCCTTCATCTCAAGACTTCTCAACATTGTCGTGTCATTCTCACTAGCCACCAATAGTGTTCAACTAACTACCAATATTCATGTCATCCTCAAGGCTTCCATCTTAGCTTTGATTTTCTCAAAATCCCAATATCCACTTCAAAATAATAGATGACCAGTATTTCTGACAAAGATACAAAGAAACAAACTATTCAGTAAGACCAATTAACGAAGAGAATAAACAAATATGAAATAGAATGAAAAGAATAGAGAATACTCAACCTCAATATCTGCTAGGGAAATAATGAATTCAAAAGATAACAAAATTTATTAATTTAAATTGAAAGAAGACTAATGCATTTCACTTCAACTCCATGAGTTAAGTAGATGATTAAAAGTACTATTATTGCACAAGGAAAAATAACATATAGCAACTAGGATAAATTTATAAATGTTTTCAAGTCTTGTAACTTGCCTATTATTTTGCACAAGAAAAACATATAGCAATTATGGCACCCAATATTCTCTAATTCATCCAACAAGGTATCACCAGATTCACAATATCAAAACTAAAACCTAATCCAACATGATTTTATACCAAGATCACAATTTCAAGGAAGCAAAACTATTCCATAGCCATAACCTTAGCCTACTCCATCATCACTTGCCCTAATTCATAAAGGCTCACAGCACATCCTTATAAAGACAGGAAAAAAACCAAACTACACATATTCAAACCAAGATCTAAACAATTCTAATAGCTCTTACCTGAGGCAAACCACGCACATTGATCTCCTTGTTTTGTATAGCTCGTTCATGAAAAACTTAATTTGCACAGCCTTTTCTATGGAACAACTAAATGGTCAAAGATAAGTTCAAAACTTGAGAAATAGAATCACAACCTAATTAATCAATGAAGCATATTAATTAACAACCAAACTCACCCTACGGATCTGTGGTGTCATTCGAAGCATCAAGGTGGGATCAGCGGTCGGACATGACTGCTCGCATGGACGACGACCACTGCACCATCCAGGAAAAACGACGTACCAGCACGGGATGGTTGCAAAGCCGAGCTATCGGAGTGGATCGGCATGGCTTGGGGTAGAAGAGAGCGGAAACTTGGAAGAGGGGCAAGCGATGGCGTGGGCGTCGGCTCAGGGAGGAAATAGCTCGGTGTTGGGTTGCTCGCCATCCTAGTCTCATGCTGCAGGAGATAGCTGTTGGGACCTTGTCGTTTAGCTAGAGCGGGGTGAATACCTACTTTTCGCTTTTTCTTCCTACAAATGTTAGCAAGTGCAAGTGGAAATCATAAATATAAACTAAAACAATACTAACACATCACCTTTACGTGGTTCAGAGATGAAACTCCTACTCCACGCCTGTCCGTAAGATGGACGATCCCGATCCTTTTGTGGATGATTCCTCGGAACACTTCCGGCTAGCTCTAGTCGCTCCTTGTGGGTGGAGAAACTTTGCCACAATCCTTGGATAATCACTGAGCATGTTTAGGCTACTAACAGGAGTTACCCAAGCTTGTTTCGCCAAGGAAGAACAGCCTAAAGGAGCTCTTTTAAATAGTGTTCGATGCTGTTCTGACCGTCACCAGTCGATTGGTGTTATCACCAGTCGGCTGGTCTTCGCGAATAAAAATGTCACATCCTAACGATTCACATTCTGCTCGACACCAGTCAACTGCCCAGTTGACTGCATCAGTCGATTGATGCAATTATCAGTCGACTGATCTTTCTGTGCTCTACCTCAGTCGACTGATCAAGCATCAGTCGACTGCCACCTAAGGATTCCCTTCCCGAGCACAATTCTCTCAGCACTCGAACCCTAGGATTTCCCTTCCTGAGTACAGTTCTCTCAGTATTCGAATCCTCACGACTCAGTTGACTCTCCATCTAGTAGCCTCGATCTGTCGCCTTCAAGCACTCTTCGACTTTGGCTCTCGTCCCTCGGATGCATGCAAGCCCATGGCTTGTCTCACATGTCATCCTTCACGTATGCCTCGAAGTCTGCTTCTCTCGGCTCATCGTCCCTGCTTTGTCCACGGTCCCTCAGATGCATGCAAGCCCACGGCTTGTCTACCCATGCCATCCTTCACCAGCTTCGAAGACCGTCAACTAAGTCTATGTGTATCTTGCAAACTTGCACACTCACATACACATATTAGATCAACATGAAACCCTAACTTAATCATATTGACACACACATCAAAACTCATGATCTTCCCTATCAAACTTGGGTCGATTGCACCAACAATCTTTCCCTTTTTGATGTGTGGCAATATGTTCAAGTTAGGTGCAAAAACACAATAACAATTGAAAATTATAGACATAATAAGCAGCATAAACATACATCCTCCCCCTTAACCTATGCCCTCCACATAATTTTCAATTTTCCATAACCACAAGTTAAACCTAACTTAAACCACAAGTTCTCCCCCTTTGACACCATCAAAATGATTGCCCCAAGCAATACTATCCATTAGTATCAATGAGAACACCTTTCTTTTTCTGAAAAATCTCCAGAAATCATAATACAGCAGCACCAGTCGACTGCGTCAGTTACCAGTCGACTGGTGCCTCTAAACTGGAAACTCAAAGAAAGATCAGTCGACTGCCCCAGGGGCAGTTGACTGATACTTAACCAGTCTGAAATTTTAGTCGAAATTCAGAAACCCCTAAAAAATTTTACAAAATTCAAAAAATTCTGAAATTTTGTAAGCATATTTCTTATGATGTATTCTAACATAGAAAAATACATTTTCATGAAAATACCAAATATACTTGACTTTTTGACCAAAATTCCAATTCTTTGAAAACATTCCATTTTGTATCAATCTTCTATCCTAGGTTTGAACCCATGTGCTTTCCAAGTTTATCCTATACAATTTAAAACATAGAAATATTTTCAACCCTCCCCCTTTTTAACCATAATCCTTAGATAGAAGATATATTGCATTTTTCCTTATAACCATAATAACAAGATAATAACATTTCATATAAGCAATACCAAGTCATGAATTAAAAGTTAATATGAAAAACATAGATAAGTACTACAAGGGCCATAACCCTGAAATTCTCAAATAATACAATATAAAATGTAGTGTATGAGAGAGAATAAAGGAACATGCTCAAGCAAAACACCCTCTCAACACCATTACATCTGAATCATGCTGAGGCTACATATCATCGCCTAGAGGAGGAGGAGGAGGGGCCTGATACATAAGGTTCCAGTGCTGCATCATCTCATACATGTCATCCAGTCACTGCTGGAACCACTGAAAGTGCTCCGTCAGATAATGAACCTCCCCCTAAATAGCAACCTGTCGCTACTGGACACTCTGGAAATCCTCCTTAAGTCCATGAAACTCTGCCTCTAGCAGGGAGAACAGCTCCTCTGCAATCCCAGCAGGAGCAGCAGCAGGTGCAACAGCAGGAGCAGCCTCCTCATCATCATCAAAGTTGGAAGAAGCAAGACGATGTCGCCAGACCAACACTCCCTACCGCCTATCGATCCCAGCCAAGGAGAGCTGTCGAGAACCTATTTGGTCGTAGTCCATTGACAACTGATGAATCTGACCTCTAGCGACTCTAATACCTCTAGATGAAAAGAATTCGGTCAAAATATGACCCAATGGCATGTAGAGCTTCCTATTGACGTCATGCGAAAAATGTACAATGGATGCGAATACATGGCGAGTGATGTCAATGTCTAACCTCCTCTCTAAAGCCTACATCATCACCAAGTGAGGTAGCCGAATCTTTGACCTCCCCTTGGTGACAATAGGCAGAATGTAATCTAGGATAATTTTATACAATATGTTGCTAGCTGGACTCATGCGCCTAGCAATGAAAATACGCTCCAGAGGAGGTCGAGGATTATCAAAATAATGACGACGAATTTGATCAATGATGACATTGGGAATGGTCAATGGCTCAGTGACATTGGGGAATCATGTAAATAGATTATCCGAAACCCTACACCCTAAAAATGATCCTAATAATGCAGGTGTAAAAGGAATGGTAACTCCTTGTACCATAGACTCATACGTCCCGTCATTGGTATTAACACATGTATGATTGGCATAAAACTCCTTGCATATGTCAAAATTAACATAATGCTGATAGTATACTAGCTTTTCTAATCCAAAATGCGTAATAATCTCAATTATGTGAGGAGTAATCTCCTGGAAGTATGTTTGATTGAGATATCTACAATTCATCAAAATGAAGTCAACATTGTTAAATACCTGTCGGCAAGCCTCGGAACGGAACTGAGGTGTCGCAGGTTCTAAGGACTGCTGTTGGGATGATTCCTCACCAACCCTTCTCTTTGCCCTAGCCCTAAATGCAACCACCATATGCATGTACCAAAAATGACACAATCAAGAAGAAAAACAAGGTAAACATGTACAAAATGAAGAGTTAGTCATGAATTACGAACCAAATGAGAAAAAATAAAGCAAATGATTCATTACCGTTTCTCCGGTCGTTGCATGATGGCTAATGATCAAGATTGACTCAAGGAGGGTGTTTTTCTTGCCCTAGACTTGGATCAAAGGTGAGGAAGGGGTAGAAAATCGATTTCAGGACCTTGAGAAGGCTTGGAGTGGCTAGAGAGGTCGGGGGAAAGAAGTAGCAGCAAGGGACGGCGCCTGAAACCCTAGGTTCGGCCGTCCCCGCGCGGGGTTGTCTTTTAAAGATTCGGAGCATCAGTCGACTACCCCAGGGCCAGTCGACTGATGAACTAAACAAAAAGATTAGTCGACTGATGGAGGATCAGTCGACTACTGTATTGAATATCCTAGTTTCTGACCTGAGCTGGACCAGTCGACTTCATCTGCATCAGTCGACTGATACCCTATATTTCAGCATTTCTGACCCAATCTTCAGAAATGCACCAGAAATTTCACAAATCTCTAAAAAAATTTAAATTTTGTGGAGAGATTTGTGGTACCCGTGTCTACTTAGGAAAAATATATTTACCCATGTATCTATCACCAATCCCATGATTGACACAAAACTCAAAACTATCTAAATGGTTCAATTGAACCTTGACCTAAAGTCCTAGTGTTGATCTCTCCTTGATGTATCATCTCGTCCCCAACCACAATGCATCCTTAGCATTGGTTTATATGACATCTCCACATTACGAACCAATTTTCATGTAATATGGCTCCATTGTCATATTTTTTGCATGATACCTTACTTTTAATATGATATCCCTAGGATTAAGACTTAAATTTGTCTTCACATCCTTTGGCACATCCCACAATTCAACTAGTCCTTTCGGAGATACCCTCTTGAGATCCATTGACCATGGATCCCAACTTGACTCCTAGATCTCCCCCTTGAGCTCTTAGCCTTAGTCACTTCCCTAGGTGACTCATCTATAATGGCAAGGTCACACATGTGTACCTCCGGTACTTCTTGACCAACAACCCTAACTTTCTTAACTTTATACACCTTGTCCTTGGTTAAATTCTTCTTCTCTCCTTTAAATGACTTTTCCTTGCCATTTTTGACCTTTCCCTTGCTATAATCATATGACATTCTTGCATATGACTTTTTCATAGCATTAAAGAACGTAGATCGGTATCCTAGACCCGATCTATCATTATCGGAGTTTTGACTATCCAACACCATGCCTAAACCCTTAGATCCACTAGGGAATCTATCTAGGGTTTTCTCCAATTTATCAAGTCTTGTCCTCAAGTCTTGATTTTCCCTCTCTAAGTTCTTAATCTTAGTATCACCATGTCCACCTTGGATATTTCTAGATCTATCCATTTGACTAGGCATGTGTCTCTCTTTCTTTGGATTAATGTCTTGGTCCTTAGGTTTGACAATTCTAGGTTTATCATGATACATAAATTTCTTAGAGTTTTGAGATACAACATTAGCCCTATTCTTATCACAATACCTAAAATCAAAATTAAGCATAGGTAAATAATTCTCATTATTTCTAACATGCATGGAGGAATTTGAAAAACACATAAAGTTAAGAATTACCTCCCATACCCTTGTAGCTTCCCCTTGATATGAGCTTCTCTTCTTCTTCTTTTCCCACTTCCTCAAATGCTCCAATTTCTTGGATTCTCCTTTCCTTGAGCATTTGGTGTGGTAATATCCTAGCTCACCACATGTGCAACACCTAATGTGCTTTTTCTCCTTCTTTTCTCGACAACCTATGTTAGATTTTAAATGAATTGACTTGAGTCTAGGGTTTACCTCCTTTTTACCTAATGTGCACTTGTCCGTGTAGTGTCCCTTCTTGTTGCATCCAAAGTAAATAATGTGGTCTTTTGACTTCGCTTTGGTGGAGATGGATGCTTTTTCTTGCTCCGGTATCGAGGACGGTCTCTCCTCCCCTTTGGATGTTGAGCTTCTTTCTTCATCCGATTGGTCCTTCTCCTTTTCTTGAACCATTGAGCTTATTTCCTTGGGCTCTTCCACTACTTGGGCTTGTGTAGGATTTTCATGAAATGCTAATACCTTGCTCCATTATTCGTGTATATTTTTGTATTCACCTACACCACTCATCACATCATTAGGCAAAATATTAAGTAATATTGAAATTACCTTTTCGTTTGCCTTTGATTGGGTTTGTTGCTCCTTATTCCAATATCTTGGTTGAAGCTTTTTCCCGTGCTTATCTTTTGGAACTTCAAATGTCTCTTCGAGTACGATCATGAAGTTCCAATCTATATCGAACCATGTCTTTGTCTGCATCCTCCAATACTCAAAATTATCGCGATCGTATGGAGGTGGAACATTGATGTCATCCCCCAATCTTTCTTTAATCGTCATTTCCTCTAGCTTTTTGCTCTCTAGGCAGTTAGTCCGTAGATGAGAGAACCTCGCTCTGATACCACTTGTTGGGACCTTGTCGATTAGCTAGAGGGGGTGAATAGCTACTTTTCGCTTTTTCTTCCTATAAATGTTAGCAAGCGCAAGCGGAAATCTTAAATATAAACTAAAACAATGCTAACACATCACCTTTACGTGGTTCAGAGATGAAACTCCTACTCCACGGCTGTCCGTAAGGTGGACGATCTCGATCCTTCGGTGGATGATTACCCGGAACACCTCCGGCTAGCTCTTGACGCTCCTTGTGGGTGGAGAAACCTTGCCACAATCCTTGGACAATCACTGAGCACGTTTAGGCTACTAACAGGCTTTACCCAGGCTTGTTTCGCTAAGGAATAACAACAAAAAATGAGCTCTTTTAAATAGTGCTCGATGCTGTTCTGACCGTCACCAGTCGATTGGTGCTATCACCAGTCGACTGATCTTCACGAATTCGATTGTCACATCCTAACGATTCGCATTCTGGTCGACACCAGTCGACTGCATCAGTCGATTGATCCAAGTATCAGTCGACTGATCTTTCTGTGATATACCTCAGTCGACTGATCAAGCATCAGTCGACTGCCACCTAAGGTTTCCCTTCGCGAGCACAATTCTCTCAGCACTCTAACCCTAGGATTTCCCTTCCCGAGTACAGTTCTCTCAGCACTCGAATCCTCACGACTCAGTTGTCTCTCCATCCAGCAACCTCGATCTGTCGCCTTCAAGCCTTCTTCGACTTTGGCTCTTATCCCTCGGATACATGCAAGCCCACGACTTGTCTCCCATGCCATCCTTCACGTATGCCTCGAAGTCCGCTTCTCTCAGCTGATCGTCCCTGTTTTGTCTACGGTCCCTCGGATGCATGCAAGCCCACGGCTTGTCTACCTATGTCATCCTTCACCGACCCCGAAGATGTCCAATTAAGTCTATGTGTATCCTGCAAACCTGCACACTCACATACACATATTAGATCAACATGAAACCCTAACTTAATCATATTGACACACACATCAAAACCCATGATCTTCCCAATCAAACTTTGGCCGATTGCACCAACAATAGCAATGATCGCTGCCGATGATGGTTGATGGCATCGACGGCATAGCACGGCAAAGGGTCGGTGATCAAGAAGAAGGGCGGCAAGATCCTGTGGTGGCACAACAATCGGAAGCTAGGTCACGACATAGGTCGACACCTGTGGAGAACAGTGGTTGGCGGTGCTGACGATCTATCACCTTGTGCAAGAGCAGCCCTATGCCAGCATGAGAGGGAGGTGGCGGCGATCGGCTTCCTTCGCGTGAGAGAGAGGCATCTGCGTTTCCCTCGCCGGTGGTGCTGCCTCCTGTGTCGGCGACAACGACATCGCGAGTGGGGGTGTGGGCAATGCTCGGTGACGGCGCATGGGGAGAGGGGAAGTCGGCGAGTCTAGGGCACGGGACGACAATAATAGTTGAGAAGTCTAGGGCACGGGACGATAATATGACTAGGATTTTAAGGAGAAGTTTTATTTTTATATGAAATCAGTTTATATATATATATATATGAAATCTATTTTTTAATAGCACATCTGTGGCACGCTACGAATACCTATTAAAATATTTTTTAATAGCGCATCATACATACTGTAAATACTCAATTATTAATCAATATTAACAGCACACACTGAGCACTATTAAAAATTAGATTTGACAGCATATTATATTTGTATGTTGTTATTTATAAAAATATTATAGTATCCGCAGCATGTTTTATTTAGCCCGTTGCGAAAACTATTATTTGTTGGTTGCTAACTTGTATCTCCTTGGTATTTGACTTAGTCGATTTACGACCGTCGGATCTCCCGAGAGGTTGCTTTCGGAGGAAGCAAACTGATTGGTTTACGTCGAGGCTAGTATTCAACACTATCTCCGTAAAACGATATTGCTCGGCTACTGGTGCTCACGGATAGCAGCAATTCATTTCCAAGATACAACGACATCGTCTCGAAATAGTAGCACTTCAAATTCTGAGATCGGCGAACCATTCCGTAGGCTTTTTGGACTCTCGATGCAGAAAATGGAGGAGTGCAAATGCTTTTAGATTGCAATGCTTGAATGAATAAAATGATCAAGTGGAGGGATCTATTTATATTGAGTGAAGAGATAAGTACTCTTTGGTTCAGACAGATCGTGACCGTTCATAATGAAAGGGTATAACCCTTTAAAGGTCTTTTAATCTCGTCCCTTGATCTGAAGAGTTATAACTCTTCAGATCCCATCTTAATCTTAGCCGCCAGATTAGAACAGTTAATCCGACGCCTCAGATCCATCCTCCCTCTTCACAGTCAGATTCGAATCCGACGCTCATGATTACACCTGCCTACGATCTGTCCAGATCTTTGATCCGACGCTCCAGATCACACCTTCCTGTAATTGGTCCAGATCTTTGATCTAACGGCCACCATATGTTCGCCCAATCCAGTCATCGTTCTCTACACAGTCATGTGCCACATAGGCACTGCCTCATCACCGACATGCCACATGGCGCCACCTGATCATGACACGTCACACCGACATGCCACGTGGCGTTACCTAATCATGACACGTCATCGTTGTAGGGATCTATAGGAAAAAAAATTTAAAATGGCAGCAGAAATAAGATCCCTCGAGCGATCCATGCGAAAGAAAAACTCATACAAAGTAATTTACAATTCCTATCTTATAGGAATACCTTTGTCACGTACCCTTCGCTTATCCCGCTAGTCCTTTGGTTCATCGGATCTCTTGCATGTTCAAGTGTCCGTGTCTCTATACGTATCCACACGAACACGATCTACGCCTCGGAGAGGAACCACCTTAGTTGTGCTAGCAATATGGGATGGTTCACAAAGCACAAGAACCTCCACTAGAGAATTATGGACAAGGAGGAAGAAAGAAAAGGAAGAGTGATGCACCCACTAGCCATTGACAAGGGGGGGGGGGGGGGGGGGGGTATTTATACTCATCTAATGAATACCAAGGGTCTATGTCCCTTGAGCTCCTCTCATCTTAATGCTAATAAAACCTAATGAATACCAAGTCTCTTGGTATTCCTTGAGACTCTTAATATTCTATTCATCTAATGAATAGAATGTCTCTTAGCCGTCCACTTAAATAATATTTATTAAACCCTTTAATGAATATTATCCATAATTAAGTGGTTGAGTCTAATCTAGATGAGTCTAACTCAAATTTGACTCAATCCCATAATCTAATTGGATTCACTTGAGTCTAACTCAATTAATCCAATTGGAATCAAATCTTAGTCAAACCAAGATCAATTAATCTCCGAAGCATCGTGTCCTTAGTGTGTGATCCAATAGGTTCTCGTAACGTTGATAATATGTCTAAACCACTTTAGACACATAAGCAATGAGTTACATCTAGCAATGCATCATTGCTACCCAAGTAACAAGAAAAGTCGAGATCCGACTAAACCTCCGTGACTATGATAATGTATAACCTTGTCCTTCTATCCTCGATATCTAGATTGACCAATGAGGCATAGACCGTGTCATCCTCAGTCAATCTTGTAATTCTTGATCCCCGAGTAGACTCACTCAAACAAATGAGCTCAATATCTCATAATGACTCATTTGAGCATGGTCATGCGTTTTAGTAGTCATACTCGATCAAGTGGACCACAGATATCACTCCCGTCATATGGGAGGGATAGATCCCATCTACATCACTCACATCCCTCCGCATAATTCATTACATACCCAGTGATTGCCTTTATAGTCCATCCTGTTATGGGTGACGTTTAACGATACCAAAGTACATAACTTCTTATGTAGGAAACCGTAGTGACTTCAGGTCTAAAGACTATTCATACTAATAGTCACATGAGAAAGTTTATGACACTCATATGACAATCTATGAAACTTTCTCATGGCGGATCAATTCAGTACACATTCTCCAATGTATACCCATGTGTCAACTTGATATCACATATCCATGACTTGTGAGCTCAAGTCATCAGTTGACCTACATGCTAGTCTCCATGCATTAATATTGTCTTTGAATATTAATACTTGACTAGGAATGGTTTAGAGTAGTGTTCTCTACATCATCTCACTATCGATTCAACCAATCGATATGATGTAGATAAGAACCTACTACCCAAGGATATTATTATACTTAGTTATTTGACACAAATACATAGTAAGTATAATAACCAATCATGCCTTATTAATTATAGAATATGATACAAAATGTCCCTAGTCAATCATTACATAATTGGCTCTAGGGCTCCTACTAACAATCGCCACGTGAAGCATAAATTAAAGCTCCTCAATGCTCCTCGCGACGATGCGTACATGCAAAGTGCGCCAACAAAGCACCCATTGCGCGCGTACGCGCGTGGCGGGTGGCGAGCTCGCAGGTGCGAGCACCTGCTCGCCCAAGGGTAAAGACCTCCTGTGCTTTTGTATTAACAACATTAGCACAGGAACACATATAAGGAAACATTGGCTCTCGTCGGTTAGCAATGTGGGACTAAAACCCCATCTTTTTCCTTAACGTTCATGTAACGCCCGCCTTTTTCCCACACCTTATGGTGTGGCGAGAAGGCGGCATTACACTAAACATACATGTACATATAAAATATCTTGATGCAACGGAATAATTTTTTTCTTCTTCTACACATGCTTTTAACCATGCAACTAATACATGAAACATCTACACATGCCTAAATTTGTCATTCATGAACCTAGTATCATTGGACTTAGCATATTAACGACATGCATGACATCATGATATAATCATTCCATAGCTTATTCATAATCACTATAAGTAGCAAGTAACTTATCCATAACATCATAAGTCTTAAGTCATTCATCAAGCATAACCATTTTAAGCATAGCATAGTATCTAAGGAGGCATTTCAAAACCCAAGACATACGATACGTGTAAATAAAAGAATCTTTTGCCATGTCACCGCCACACACACACATGCTCTTGCCTCTCCTGCTGCTTCCCTTAGTAATCTCTTGCTTGATCTGCGGTATAAGAAAAATAAGACTATAAGCACATAGGCTTAGTAAGACCCTTTCCTACTCACGAAAATCCATACGTCACATGAACATAAACATGATTCTTAACACATACTTATCATGGCATCATTCTTAATATGAACATAACATAAGCATACTTATCATGGTATCATTCTTAATCATGAACATAAACATAAGCATACTTATCATGGTATCATTCTTAATCATGAACATATTATCATGGCATCATTCTTAATATGAACATAACATAAACATACTTATCATGGTATCATTCTTACTCATGAACATAAACATAAGCATACTTATCGTGGTATAATGCATAACATGAATGAATGCATGAGACAAATGCATATATCATAAGGATATATGCTTAATTTGAAAATCATAGTTATAAATACTTAAACATATCATAACATCATAGGGGTCCCCGGCTTGTACCACATACATACATCATATGCGCGCATCCCTAAGTAAATACGAGGTAGCTAGTCTCGACCTACTAGGGTAAGGACAGCTTCATCGGTAGTCCCAGAATCGTAGACAGCTTCATCGGTAGTCCAGAACCGTGGACAGCTTCATCGGTAGTCCAGAACCGTGCACCTTACTTAGGTCTGGTACAAGCCCATTCATAAAATAAAATACTTTCACATGCTTCTTCATTCATTCTTAATGCTTAACATCATCATTATGCCTTGAAGGCATGAACCTTATCTTCATTCATCATTTTCATTTCATATCATCATTATGCCTCGAAGGCATGAACTTTAACTTCATTCATCATTTTCCTTCATAAACATGACATGCATACCTAATCATGTCCTAAAGTATAAACATCATCCTAGTTCATAAAGCTTGCCGTGTCATGGTACATAAGATAAACATACAGTTCATACATGATACATTTCATCTAACATGCATAATCCTAGTATCCATCCTACGACATGCATGGCTAAAATACATATGAACGTGATACATACCACTTAGGTTCATGACCTTCTACAGTACTTAGGGTCATAGCATTCATCATAAAACATACATAGACCTTCGTACACATATTTCCATTATAGGCATTTAACATTCTACATGCATTATTCTATTCGACCTACTCCTACATCACATATGTTCATGGTATTTGATCTATAATATTCATGAGTAAAACATAACACATAACCTAAACATACCAAAATCATGTTACATAACACATAAAACTAGGGTTTTAGTAACATAAGGATCCTTACATCATGCTTAACCATATACTTACATCATTGTAACCTAAAAACAAGTACCCTTGAGACTTTAACCCAATCCAAACCCTAGGTCATGGTCTTGGCCGAAACCCTAAAGGACCCTAGGTCCATGGAAAATTCATATAGGTCACAAATAACATCCCATACAAACATACAATGTCATAGAAAAACATTTGATCCCATAGTTTAAGCTAACCCTAATCCCTTAGCCCTAGAGTAGCTCTTGGCCGAAACCTAAAGGTCCATAAATTCATAGAAAAATTCTTATAAAACATAATTACTATCCATCATGTCATAGGGAAAACAAATTAAACATGTTGAATGGTTAGATCAAGTTCCAACCATGGGTTAGGGGTCTTGGCCGAAACTTATAAGGACCATTAAGCATGTAAAAATTCACATGAATCACCACTAACATCACTTACATTATAAGAAGACATAAGAACCATCATTAGAGAGTTAAAACTAATCTTAGCCATGGAAACATGAAGGTGGCCGAAACCCTAGAAGTCCTCCTTCATGGATTTCTCAACTTAGGTCTCAAACAAAAACTTAGATCATAACAATATCAAGGAAAACCATTACACCACAGGTGAGGGAGTCTTACCTTCCTTGATCTTGCTTATAAGCCTTGAATAGAAAATAAAAAGAAACCTCCTTGCTCCCAAACTTCTCCTTAGCCCTTGTAGCCTTGTAGAAGGCTTTGGATCTTCAAGATGGAGCCCTTTGTGAAGCTTTTCCAAGGGAAGAGAAACCTTGGTGGTTTCGGCTAGGAGAAAGAAGAAGAAAGAGAGGGGTGGCCTTGGTGGAAGAAGAGAAGAAAAGTAACTCCTTTGTCTCTTCCATTCTCCTCTACCTCTTTTATACCACATGAATGGGGGCAAGTGAAAGGTCATGGTGCCTCTTCTCTTGATAACTCTTCACTTCCCTAAGCCTTAACCAAAATCCTCTTCATTCTCTACTAGCACTCCCTTGCTAGGTGAATTGGTTAGTACATGCATGGTGGTACCATAGGTCCAAGGTTCAATCCTTGGTGCATGCACTTTATTTTTATTTTATTTTCATTTTATTTTTTTATTATTTCTGAAAATTCCCAAAGACCCACCCATGTTCATGCTAATATTCCTAATTAAAATCCATTTATATTTATATTAAATTCTACCTAAAATCCACCAATAACCATGGTACTAGAAAAGCCCATGTAAGGCCTATTAGCACCTAGCTTCTTATTCTATATCGAAAATCATGGAGCATCATACTAAGGTTTACACTAATGTCCCTACGTTCCTCGAGAATCCATCTAGGCATGGTCAATATTTTTAAAGAAAATATTGAGAAAATTTTCCGGGTCGTTACAGTTCATTTGAGTGTATCTTGAACAATTAATTTCTCATTCACCCTTAATAGGTTTTGAGCAAATAAATAGTCCAGATTTATCTACGCAAAAAGTAGATTTCGATTTTGAAGTTCAACTTGACATTCAACGATCGATGGCATCAAAATTTTGCTTTGCAAAATCGTATCCAACATTATTAACAGCGCGCTATAAATATATGTTGTTAATGACGCGCTGTGGAAAGTAATATTTGTTGTAGTGGAAGTTCTATGATCAAGGAAGCTCTAGAAGGGGTGTGTTGCGCTTAGGACTTCCAGAACGGCCGATGACAAAGGTTTTTGTTTGTATTGACTTTATAGGCTAGTACTTTATTCTATTATCTTTTGCTTGTGTTTGATAAATTGTAAAATGAGTTTCTCCATCTCCGAAAAGGAGACCACTAGAGTGCGTAGGCTTTGGATGCACTAACCTTAAGAGGTTGGGAACCAAGTAAAATCCCACATATCTTTCTTTCTTGTTTTATTTTATATATCTCCATTGTATATTAACTTTGATAGAAAGACAAACACGATGAAAAGACGAGAAACGAACAATTGATATTTACCCCTCTTCTATCGACGGGCGACGATCCTACATGAGTCTCCATCTATTGTAAGAAGAGGAGTTGCAAGAGCTTTCTCCACCTATAGAGCTATCTGAGTAGGAGTAAGATACTAAAAATTTCAAAGAGTGATCCATCTAAAGAATTAATAGGAATCCGGGGGTACTATCGGTCTATGTTATATTTTCGGTTTGCATTTTTATTTATCTTTCTTTACTAATTTTATTTTATATCCACTGTGCGCATTAACAATGTATGCAATGAGCAAATGCAAGTGATCCGAGCAAGAGAGTTTATTCATGCCCTTCTCTCTAGCCTCGCTTTACGATTCAACAATAAGGAGTGACACATCGTTGCCCAAATCCTTTTTATAGAAAGAATAATTTACTAAGAGAGGTGATATATCGAATCATTAACCATGTGTAATTATTTGAAAATTTGACACTTAGACAATATAGTTGGAATTCCATCAATTATCTTTAATTTTATAAAATTTCATGTATTTAAATTTAACAAATTTAAAGTAGAAATCCATAGAACTCATCCTTTAACATATAGTTTCCAAATAGGAGTCATATGCTTGTATTATTGGATCAATTAGACAAATAGGTCTAACTTGTAATGGAATTTGAGATGTGGATCATGCCCAAACTGAAACCAATTAGACTACTAAAGCATCAACAGCCTAGCCTTTCCCAATGGAAAAGGACCATTATGTTAGATATTTCCTTTTAGATGAGTTTATTTGTAAGTTGTATATATGAATACAAAACGAATCCGTTTAAATGATCAACACCAATTTACCAAAGGGCGTACCAAAGAATTGGTATTTACCAAAAGGCGTACCATGGTTTCAATGTTACCAAAGGGCGCACATATTTTAGTAAACTTCCTTTTATACCCCTACCGTCATGTACTGCATGCATTTCTCTTTCTCTTTGTCAGTAACGAATTTCGAGACGAACCATAAAGAGATGTTCCTTTATATTTTGATTTTTATATCATGGAACCTTTCTCAAAACAAAAAAATATTGAAATTAATTAAAATATTTTTATTAAATTAAAACTAAAAGAACATTTCAGTCACCCGCGTTGGGCCTGAAATGGTTCCATTTCAGGCCCAACGTGGGGCTGAAATGTTTCCATTTCAGGCCCAACGTGCCCAATATTAAGGGTCCTTTCTCGATTCTTTGTTATTACATTTTAACACCTCGGAGAAGTCTAAATAAATAATGGATAGTAAATTTGAACTCCTTGTAACCTCAGAAATCCACAGGAACTGAAATTTTTACAATCGGAGCTCTCTAGGTCAATCAGTGGGTTTTGACACAAGTGGCGTTTTAGGGTCATTAGGCCTGAAATAGTTCCATTTCAGGCCCAACGTGGGCCTGAAATGTTTCCATTTCAGGCCTAATGACTCTAAAAGGCCACAGATTGACTTAGAGAGCTCCGATTGTAAAAATTTCAGTTCCTGTGGATTTCTGAGGTTACAAGGAGTTCAAATTTGCTATCCATTGTTTATTTGGACTTCTCCGAGGTGTTAAAATGTAATAATGAAGAACCGAGAAAACACCTTTAATATTGGGCATGTTGGGCCTGAAATGGGCACGTTGGGCCTGAAATGGTTCCATTTCAGGCCCAATGACCCTAAAAGGCCTAATGTGTCAAAATCCAGTAATTGACCTAGAGAGCTTCGATTGTAAAAATTTCAGTTCCTATGGATTTCTGAGGTTACAAGGAGTTCAAATTTGCTATCCATTATTTATTTGGACTTCTCCGAGTTGTTAAAATGTAATAATGAAGAACCGAGAAGAAATCACACATTAGGTCTTTTAGGGTCATTGGGCCTGAAATGGTTGGACACCTATTGCATTGGTGATATCTAATATATAGATGTTTGGACACCTAAAACATCATCTCCTACCTCTGACCTCTCTATTCATATGGAATTTTCAGAAATCCAGATATGGGAGGTCCATAAGTGGGTTTTGGTCAAAACTCACTGATATTTCTAAACTACTCCTAATTGATTGGTGATATCTAATATATAGATGTTTGGATACCTAAAACATCATCTCCTACCTCTACCCTCTCTATTCATATGGAGTTTCAGAAATCCAGATATGGGAGGTCCATCATTGAGTTTTGACCAAAACTCACTAATATTTCTAAACTACTCCTATTTGATTGGTGATATCAATATATAGATGGTTGGACAACTAAAACAACATCTCCTACCTCTAACTTCTCTATTCATATGGAGTTTTCAAAAATCCAGATATGGTAGGTCCATAGTGGGTTTTGGTCAAAACTCACTGATATTTCTAAACTACTCCTATTTGATTGGTGATATCTAATATATAGATGAATGGGCACCTAAAACATCATCCCCTACCTCTACTCTCTCTATTCATATGGAGTTTTCAGAAATCCAGATATGGGAGGTCCATCAGTGAGTTTTGACCAAAACTCACTGATATTTCTAAACTACTCCTATTTGATTGGTGATATCTAATATATAGATGGTTGGACACCTAAAATATCATCTCCTACCTCTAACCTCTCTATTCATATGGAGTTTTCAGAAATCCAGATATGGTAGGTCCATCAGTGGGTTTTGGTCAAAACCCACTGATATTTCTAAACTACTCCTATTTGATTGGTGATATCTAATATATAGATGTTTGGACACCTAAAACATCATCTCCTACCTCTAACCTCTCTATTCATATGGAATTTTCAGAAATCCATATATGGGAGGTCCATCAGTGAGTTTTGACCAAAACTCACTGATATTTCTAAACTACTCCTATTTGATTGGTGATATCTAATATATAAATGTTTGGACACCTAAAACATCATCTCCTACCTCTACCCTCTCTATTCATATGGAGTTTTCAGAAATCCAAATATGGGAGGTCCACCAGTGAGTTTTGGTCAAAACTCACTGATATTTCTAAACTACTCCTATTTGATTGGTGATATCTAATATATAGATGTTTGGACACCTAAAACACCATCTCCTACCTCTATCCTCTCTATTCATATGGAGTTTTTAGAAATCCAGATATGGGAGGTCCATCAGTGAGTTTTGACCAAAACTCACTGATGGACCTCCCATATCTGGATTTCTAAAAACTCCATATGAATAGAGAGGTTAGAGGTAGGGGATGATGTTTTAGGTGTCCAACCATCTATATATTGATATCACCAATCAAATAGAAGTTGTTTAGAAATATCAGTGAGTTTTGACTGATGGACCTCCCATATCTGGATTTCTGAAAACTCCATATGAATAGAGAGGGTAGAGGTAGGAGATGATGTTTTAGGTGTCCAAACATCTATATATTAGATATCACCAATCAAATATGAGTAGTTTAGAAATATCAGTGAGTTTTGACCAAAACCCACTGATGGACCTCCCATATCTGGATTTCTGAAAATTCCATATGAATAGAGAGGTCAGAGATAGGAGATGATGTTTTAGGTGTCCAAACATCTATATATTAGATATCACCAATGCAATAGGTGTCCAACCATTTTAGGCCCAATGACCCAAAAGGCCTAATGTGTGATTTCTTCTCGGTTCTTCATTATTATATTTTAACACCTCAGAGAAGTTCAAATAAATAATGGATAGCATATTTGAACTCCTTGTAACCTCAGAAATCCACAGGAACTGAAATTTTTACAATCGGAGCTCTCTAGGTCAATCAGTGGATTTTGACACATTAGGCCTTTTAGGGTCATTGGGCCTGAAATGGAACCATTTCAGGCCCAACGTGCCCATTTCAGGCCCAACATGCCCAATATTAAAGGTGTTTTCTCGGTTCTTCATTATTACATTTTAACACCTTGGAGAAGTCCAAATAAACAATGGATAGCAAATTTGAACTCCTTGTAACCTCAGAAATCCACAGGAACTAAAATTTTTACAATCAGAGCTCTCTAGGTCAATCAGTGGGTTTTGACACAAGTGGTGTTTTAGAGTCATTGGGCCTGAAATGGAAACATTTCAGGCTTTCAGGCCCACGTTGGGCCTGAAACGTTTCCATTTCAGGCCCAATGACTCTAAAAGGCCACAGATTGACCTAGAGAGCTCCGATTGTAAAAATTTCAGTTCCTGTGGATTTCTGAGGTTACAAGGAGTTCAAATTTGCTATCCATTGTTTATTTGGACTTCTCCAAGGTGTTAAAATGTAATAACAAAGAATCGAGAAAGGACCGTTAATATTGGGCACGTTGGGTTTGAAATGGAAACATTTCAGCCCCACATTGGGCCTGAAATGGAACCATTTCAGTCCCAATGCGGGTGGCTGAAATGTTCTTTTAGTTTTAATTTAATAAAAATATTTTAATTAATTTCAATATTTTTTTGTTTTGAGAAAGGTTCCATAATATAAAAATCAAAATATAAAAGAACATCTCATTATGGTCCGTCTCGAAATTCGTTACTAACAAAGAGAAAGAGAAAGAGAAGGAGAAATACATGCAGTACTTGACGGTAGGGGTATAAGAGAAAGTTTACTAAAATATGTGCGCCCTTTGGTAACATTGAAACCATGGTACGCCTTTTGGTAAATACCAATTCTTAGGTACGCCCTTTGGTAAATTGCCGAATGATCAAATTTGAGTTCATAGGATTTTGAGTTATTGGATGTTGATTCAATATGTGGATTCTGTTATCATTTATAGGCTGATAATAGATTATCATTTATAGGCTGATAATAGATTAGTTTCCTATATAAGGGAGAAGTCCCCGATATATTAGGAATCTTGATAAAACCCTCGTTCCCATTGACGAAAGATTGTGTGGCTGCGTCATCCCTAATTCTCTCAGAAGAGCTCTCTTCATTTCCTTCCTTTTCTTCTTCTTCATCAGGGACATTAGATATGGCACTACATTCAAGAATATAGCACTACATTCAGGTTCCTTATCATTATAGTTTATGTATTTACTTTCTGATGTCATGCTTACGATGAAATTAGATTTTTCTTGCCTTGTTTTCCTATGTACGATTTCTTAATTACCAGTGTTAAGAACTCGTGCGACCTAGGTTCATGCAAGAACTAACATATGGTATCAGAGTGAGATTTCATCGTTTTCATTGTCACGACCCTAGAGGAACATGCTTACTCGAAAATCGGGCAGCATCTCCCCTGTACGGCGGACAAGATGGGGCAAATATACATAATATCTCACCAATACACATAACTCAGCCACACACGACTAACATCAAGATAGTAAATATAATCACAACCACGCAGTTTACATTAATAAGGATAATCCACAACCACGCAGTTTAAATCAATACTGCTGGTAATCATAACTAAAACTTAAACATCGGAAAGGCTTTATTGTCTTTTAGCTAAAATAAAACAACGAAAATCCGAATACTAACGAAACTCCGACTAAAGTCCAAACATGGATATATAACAATATCGGACTACTAAAACAAATCCAGTTCTTGGAAATGAAAATGCAAACACAACGAAATTTCAGAAATAAGTACTGCGGTAGTAAAACTAGATACGAAAAACAAACTCAATCCTCGGGACTGGCAACTAGATCCACTCCTGACTCCACGAAACGCAACTACCTGCTATCTGAAACAAAAAGAGAAAGCAGGGGTGGTGAGTCCGGGCGAATTCTGCGGGTATATGAGTAGACAATAAGCATGGCATAACAAAAGGTATACTAAGTAGAGAACCAACAGAGTACAGTCCATATGGAATATAAGAATACCTAAACATGCATAACAAATATAGAACAACATGTTATAAAACCGAATAACAACTAAACATGTATAAAATAACGCAACAATAATAAATCCAACATATACATGCATGTCAAGCAAGTGCAACAATCATAGCTCATATAAATGCATCAAACACAAGAAAATACATAAATGAAATACGTATGCACATGATACAACGACATGTGTCACCCCTGACGTCAGTCAAGCCGCCAACACATCTCATCTGTGTGACCGAGTGGGTAGGGTTGTGACAACTGTACACACTCCAACAAATACCACAGAAAGGTGTGGTTGAGTGGACAGGATGCTGGGGAGCCAACACTCCAAAACCCCAATACATATGGGGAGCCACCAATAGCTCTAATATCTCTCGAAAGCAACGGTGAGGGTGTCACTGTTTGCCTACAGCTGCAACATGTGTGGTACAACAGGACAGTTGCTCGCACTCTAACAACTACCATAATAACAAGTGGTTGAGTGAATCGAGAAACAAAATGACTAACGACGGCTTAACCATATGGAAGCCCAACAGTCGTTAGTATGCAACGTGCAGATATGGTGCATGCTACAAGATGCAAGAACAACCGGAGAAACAACGATGCAATAAAATCCAACAAGTAAACGATACATCGATACAACCAACCAGAAATCGAAAACCAATGATTATGCACTTACACTACTAGGCAGGGTATTTCTAATGCCAAATAAACCTATCTGTGTTTAATGGACTTCTAAGAACTCACGTACAAGCGGCACTTTACAGAACAAAAAACCAACAGGGGACTGTACGGATACAAAATTTTGAATACTCGAAGATCAACAAAGAATAAGTATCAACGGCGATGTTAAAATAACAAACAACAAGGAATAAGGTCAAGCAACCTATTAGACATAAAATAGTCATGCTTTAAGGTAAAAGGAACTGCTCGAGTACAAAGGAGAAGTACCCGTCTTGTATTGAAGAATTTCGTAAATGAAGAGAACCTTCCACAATCAACCGAACGAGTCCAAAGTCAAGGTCCTGTATCAAGGATATAGTTTAGCCATTTATAAAATTAAATACTTAGCTAAACTACATATAAACATAATTAGGATATGTCCTAATTACAATATCTATTTAACCAAATTGTAAATAACAATAAGTTCTTTCTTGACTTAATTATCAAAATTAAATTATTAGGTTAATTCCCGAATTAACCTAAGAAACTCTCACAACTACAACCCAATCCTCGAATTCCAACAATACTAGTTTCATGGTGATCAAGATCAACTCCCAAGCTACGACTCATGTTTGATCACACGATACAAACAAGATAGCAACCCAAAAATAACACACATGACAATTCACCCCCACACAAATCTAAGGGCAGAGAGCTCGATAAGGCTCAAAGATACAAACCACATAATAGCAATAAAAAAAACCATCCAACATCTAAACTCTAAAACATTCTCACAACCTAAATATTGACTTTAAGAAATCATTACAAATCTAAGGGCAGAGAATTCAAAATTGATTGTTTTATCAATTGATTGTTTTAAATCCACCCACAGATATTATTTATTTGAAAATAAAAAGCGAAAAAGATCGAATGGTGTTGCACCAAACTCGATTAACAAGAAAGAAAAGAAATAAGATTAAAAATTTAGTAAATCTGAAAAACTCCCAAATTGGTGGTTGCACCAAATTTGAGCTACCCTACTCTGATACCACTTGTTGGATCGAGAAAACATGATAGGGGGGGTGAATATCGTGAAAGCGTTTCGGATTAGAAAAGAGAATACACAGCGAAAATTCAAATCAAACACATAGAACGCAAGCGTTTTTACTTGGTTCGGAGTCGCGGTCGGCTCCTACTCCAAGGCCCACGATCCTTGACCGTTTACTGCGGGCAATTCTATAATGGCGCAAAGAATTACACAGATTTGTACAATAGTAATGCAGTAAAAAAGGACAATTATATTCTTCGTTACCGACACCCAGTGTGGATCGTACTTTGGAGCAAAGGGTTGTCGTCGGCGCTAGAATCTCAAGATCGGTGGTTTCCGGAGCAGAGCACTTGAACGAGAGTGTAGAGGCGTTGGAAAATTGATGTTCTGAAGCCTTGGGGTCGAGCCCCTTATATAGCACTCCTGGGGGCGCCCTGGACGCTGGGGGCGCCTGACACGTGCCTTCGGATCCGAGAAATCTCATCCGAAGCTCCGTCAGCGCTTATCCCTCTAGAATCGGCCTCGGAGCTAACGGGGGCGCCCGGGACACTGGGGGCGCCCCGGTTGACTTGGTCTGCTAGCTTCTCGGCTGATTTCGCTTCGATCACTTAGTTGGCTTGGACCCAGGGCGCCCGAGGCATCCAGGGTGCCCGGGACCACGAGGGCGCCCGGGACCATCAGGGTGCCTAGCCCAGTAAGTCTTCGAAGTGATTCTTGCTCAATTGGTTGTTTGGCTTTAACGTTGGGCGCCCGGGACCTCCCGGGCGCCTAGCCCAGCTGTTGCCCTTCTCCTTTGGTGCGTTCTGAGCTGCAGAAACACGTTCCTTTGGTCCCTGCATCCAAGGTTAGTTCTACAACAAACAAGGCAAGAAATGTTAGGTATTTACAGCCGTAGCTGTCTTGGTTCTGACTTCGGGTCTCCCAAATGGAACCCTAGGTCGAATCGACGCCTAATGTTCCCTCTACGGGGAACGCGTCCTCACCTACTCCTCTCAGGAGAATTTACCTTTTTCCAACCGGCTCCTCCGGTTGGACTTTTGCCTAGCTTTACTCACCAGGTCTTCGTGCCCAATCCGCGACCAGGTCTTAGTGCCCACCTTCCGAGCAGGTCTTCGGTGCCCAACCCCCGGCCAGGTCTTAGTGCCCAATTCCTCGAACCAGGTCTTCGGTGCCCAGCCCTCGGCCAGGTCTTAGTGCCCAGTCCACGACCAGGACTTATTGCCCAACCTTATGTCAGGACTTAGTTGCCCAGCCCACGGCTAGGACTTATTGCCTAGATTACCTAGGACTTTCCTGCACACTTGAGTAACTCTATTAGATCACAAATAGTACTTAACTTTGAATCCTTTGCCAATATCAAAACAAGGTTCGATATGGTGCTTCCTGCACCAACATTAGGTACACATAATCTCCCTCGGAAATAAAGAATACCCTCGTCATCACGTATAAAGTCAGTATGCTGCTCTAAGGCTATCCGACTGCCTAGGAACAGCAGATGCTGATCACTACCCTGAGCCTCTCTAATCCTCATCCTGATCGAATACTGAGCAACCATAGTTACCAACAACCCTTTCTCTGTCTGACCCTGCTCCTCCACTCCCAACTCTGAGAAGCTCTGAACTAAATCGATGACCATAACCCGGTGACAAGCCAGAACACTCCAAGATTTTCTGCTCAGTGCATCTGCCACTACATTAGCTTTCCCTGGATGGTAGCTAATAGTTTAGTCATAGTCCTTCAAGAATTCCATCCATCTTCTCTGACGAAGATTTAGCTCCTTCTGAGTGAAAAAATACTTAAGGCTTTTGTGATCCATGAAAATCTCAAACGTGACGCCGTAGAGATGATGTCTCCATATCTTCAGGGCAAAAATAATGGTTGTAAGCTCTAAGTAATGAACTGGATAATTCTTCTCATGCTCCTTCAACTGACGAGAAGCATAAGAGACTACCCGTCCATGCTGCATCAAAGCTGCACCCAACCCCTGATGTGATGCGTCAGTGTAGAGTACAAAACCATCATCGCCTGAAGGTAACACCAATACAGGCGCACACACCAATCACTGCTTGAGCTCCTGAAAACTAGTCTCGCAAGCTTCTATCCAAACAAATTTCATGCCTTTTCTGGTCAGACGTGTCAACAGTGAAGCGATGCTGGAAAACCCCTCAACAAATCGACGATAATAACCAGCCAATCCGAGAAAACTGCGCACCTCCTGAACTGACTTAGGCTGTTCCCAACTGGTGACAGCCTCGATCTTCTGGGGATCTACAGAGATACCTCTACTGGAAACAACATGTCCGAGAAAACCCACAGAAGACAACCAGAAAGCACACTTGTTAAACTTTGCATACAACTGCTCTCGTTGGAGCATCTCCAGGACGATGCGAAGGTGGCGCGCATGTTCCTTCTCGGAACGAGAGTAAATTAGTATGTCGTCGATGAAAACAATAACGAACTGATCCAAATACTCCATAAAAACCTAATTCATCAGATCCATAAATACTGTAGGAGCATTGGTAAGCCCAAATGGCATTACCAAAAACTCGTAATGTCCGTACTGGGTGCGGAAAGCTGTCTTCTGGATATCCGAATCTCTGATCCTCAACTGATGATATCCGGACCGCAAATCAATTTTAGAATACACTGAGGTATCCTTCAACTGATCAAACAAATCCTCAATACGAGGTAGGGGATACTTATTTTTGATAGTCACAGCATTCAACTGCTTGTAGTTGACGCATAACCTCATAGAACCATCCTACTTCTTTACGAATAAAACTGGAGAACCCCATGGAGATACACTAGGACGAATAAATCCCCTGTCAAGCAACTCTTGAAGCAGGACTTTTAACTCGTCCAACTCCTTGGGTGCCATACGATACAGAGCCTTTGATGTCGGCGCAGTCCCCGGAATCAACTCGATCATAAACTCCAGTTGCCTTCTGGGAGGCAAACTAGGAAGCTCCTCTGGAAATACGTTTGGAAATTCTCGGACTACTGGAACATCCGAGAGATGAGGGCGACTGCCGTCATCAGTGCTAACCAATGACAATAAAAAAAACCTGACATTCGTGCGATATAAGTTTCTGGGCCTGAAGTGTAGAGATAATAGAAATCCAGTCATCTCTGGTGCCAATGAAGAAACACCCAAAGTGAGAGGTTCCCTTTGGTTACTCGATTCTTCCTTGAAGAATTGAGTTTCACTTAGTGGTAAAAAGATGATTCACTCGTTCTTAATATCCCTGTCAATTCGTCCTAGGATTAACACGTAAGAGATAAATCACAGGAACTACATGATCGAGCAGAAGAGAGTGGTGGTGCAGGTGCCTTTCACATGCTCGAGCAAGGTGGTCTAGACGGTATAGAAGTTGTCTTTGCTATGCATGTTGACTACCAGTTGCCTACAGGTAGTATTAGATAAGTTCCAGGCCTAGTCAACCTGCTGTGTGCTTCTACAAAGCAAAAAAATAAAAATAAAAGGTACAGATGTTGAGAAGATGCAAAACCTCATTTAAACGTGGATCCACTTATTGCTAAAGCATTTGCCATTCTTACAATTTCACAACTCATCTCCAGAGAAGAAGACCCTCTGCATAGCCAAGGATGCCATGATCTGACATTTGTCATTGCTACTACTTCTAAGAAGTTCATTTGAATTTAGTTAGTTTTGTGTTCCACAGATACTGTACCAGTGGTTTTCAAAGAGTCACATACTCCATTCAGGTAATAGAAAGTTGAGAGAGCTGGTTCAATCTATTTTGCTCATTCCTCCATTTTTTTATTTTTATTTTCCTTATGAGGATGCCCCTCCAATTGGGGCAGCATTACATACTAGTCTTGCATAATTGTACTTAAATCAGCAAAATAGTTAAAACGTCCTACTAGACTAGTTCTTAAGCATTTTCAAGATGATACGATACATGTGAGTTCTAGAATGATGTATATGATTTGCTAAATAAGCTGCATTAGTTTACTGAAACGAAGCATGTATGAGAATGATCATAGTTGATTTCTTGAACTGTGTATTCTTCATTAGTTATATGCTGCAAGTAATGCAGAATGACAAAAGTTTCTGTGGCTATTGAACTATTTTCCTGCGTGTAAATTCAGTAAACAAGACCGATAGATCTTCTGGTCAGAATTTTGCTTAGACAATTTTGCTTCTTTCCTGAAGCAAATAGACATTGTTTTTAACTTCAGTTTTGTGAAACTACCACCATATGATCTCCTACGTTGGTCAAGAATGTAGATTGCCTTGATATATAGTTTTGCTCCTTGTGAGAAAAGAGAATATATGATTTTAGTCTACTCACAAATTATTGTTGGTTTAACTACAATATATCTTTCTCGATAGTTTAGTTTTTATTCTGTTACTGACCATAGTGATGTTTACACCTTTGATCCTTTATAATTGTCTTGGAGATCTAGTGCGTGCTTATATAGGACTTCTCCACTTAGTGGTTCTCTTTAGTTGACTCTGTTCTTCCTTCTTAGTGAAACTCTCAGTGGTGGAGGTCTCAGCTCACCCAAAGGGTCATGGTGAACTGATTCCCGACCAGACGGCTCCACTCTGGTGGGCCTCTCAACCTTCTGATTCGTGTCTCCCTCGGCCACCTCTGGCCTCCCCCGTGCTCGTCGTCCACGACCACGAGCACGGGGTGGAGATAACTCAATACGACGAGGCATATCTGTTAACAAAACCAATATATATTATTTAGATATAAATTTATCCAAATTTAAAACTAACTTACTTCTTGTTTGCCGGGAGAGATCTCATCGCTGCCAAGTCTCTTCACAACCATAACTAGAAAATGACTTTGGAATATAAATCCGAAAAATACTGATAGACCTCGAAAAACAAAACAACTTCGTCAACCCACATACAACAAAACATCGCAAAACCTTGCTCTGATACCAAAAATTATCACGACCCCAGAGGAACATGCTTACTCGAAAATCGGGCAGCATCTCCCCTGTACAGCGGACAAGATGGGGCAAATATACATAATATCTCACCAATACACATAACTCAGCCACACACGGCTGACATCAACATAGTAAATTTAATCACAACCACACAGTTTACATAAATAAGGATAATCCACAACCATGCAGTTTAAATCAATACTACTGGTAATCATAACTGAAACTTAAACATCGGAAAGCCTTTATTGTCTTTTAGCTAAAATAAAACAATGAAAAATCGAATACTGACGAAACTCCGACTAAAGTCCAAACATGGATATATAACAATATCGGACTACTAAAACAAATCCAGTTCTTGGAAATGAAAATGCAAACACAATGAAATTTCAGAAATAAGTACTACGGTAGTAAAAGTAGATACGAAAAACAAACTCAACCCTGGGGACTGGCAACTGGATCCACTCCTGGTTCCAAGAAACGCAACTACCTGCTATCTGAAACAAAAAGAGAAAGTTGGGGTGGTGAGTCCCGGCGGACTTTGCAGGTATATGAGTAGACAATAAGCATGGCATAACAAAAGGTATACTAAGTAGAGAACCAACAGGGTACAGTCCATATGGAATATAGGAATACCTAAACATGCATAACATATATAGAACAACATGTTATAAAATCGAATAACAACTAAACAGGTATAAAATAACGCAACAATAATAAATCCAACATATACATGCATGTCAAGCAAGTGCAACAATCATAGCTCATATAAATGCATCAAACATAAGAAAATGCATAAATGAAATACGTATGCACATGATGCAATGACATGTGCCACCCCTGACGCTAGTCAAGCCGCCAACACATCTCATCTGTGTGATCGAGTGGGAAGGGCTGTGACAACTGTACGCACTCCAATAAATACCACAGAAAGGTGTGGTTGAGTGGACAGGATGTTGGGGAGCCAACACTCCAAAACCCCGATACATAGTGGGAGCCACCAACAGCTCTAATATCCCTCGAAAACAACGGTGAGGGTGTCACTGTTTTCCTACCACTGCAACATGTGTGGCATAACAGGACAGTTGTTCGCACTCTAACAACTACCACGACAACAAGTGGTTGAGTGAATCGAGCAACAAAATGACTAACGATAGCTTAACCATATGGAAGCCCAACAGTCGATAGTATGCAACATGCAGATATGGTGCATGCTACAAGATGCACGAACAACCAGAGAAACAACGATGCAACAAAACCCTATATGTAAATGATACAATGATACAACCAACCAGAAATCGAAAACCAACTATTATGCACCTACACTACTAGGTAGGGTATTTCTAATGTCAAATAAACCTATCTGTGTTTAATGGACTTCTAAGTACTCGCGTACAAGTGGCACTTTACAGAATAGAAAACCAACAGGGGACTGTACGGATACAAAATTTTGAATACTCGAAGATCAACAAAGAATAAGCATCAACGGCGATGCTAAAATAACAAACAACAAGGAATAAGGTCAAGCAACCTATTAGACATAAAATAGTCATGCTTTAAGGTAAAAGGAACTACTCGAGTATAAAGGAGAAGTACCCGCCTTGTATTGAAGAATTTCGTAAACGATGAGAACCTTCCACAATCAACCGAACGAGTCCAAAGTCAAGGTCCTGCATCAAGGATATAGTTTAGCCATTTATAAAATTAAATACTTAGCTAAACTACATATAAACATAATTAGGATATGTCCTAATTACAATATCTATTTAACCAAATTTTAAATAAAAATAAGTTCTTTCTTGACTTAATTATCAAAATTAAATTATTAGGCTAATTCCCGAATTAACCTAAGAAACTCTCACAACTACAACCCAATCCTCGAATTCCAACAATACTAGTTTCATGGTGATCAAGATCAACTCCCAAGCTATGGCTCATGTGTGATCACACGGTACAAACAAGATAGCAACCCAAAAACCACACACATGACAATTCACCCCCACACAAATCCAAGGGCAGAGAGTTCGATAAGGCTCAAAGATACAAACCACATAATAACAATAAAAAAAATCATCCAACATCTAAACTCTAAAACATTCTCACAACCTAAATACTAACTTTAAGAAATCATTACAATTCCAACTCATTCTTCCCTAAGGTAACCTTATCACAACAAAACCAACACAAAACTTTCCACTGTACTGAACCAATTCGTGTTGACCGTTCAACCCATTTGCTAACAAGGTTAATTAATTCATGAAATGAGAAACTTTTGTTGCCTAGGTAACTAGATTTATTGAACGAGTAATGTTGGTATAGCACATCCTTACCCCACAGCTTCTTCCTCTCCAGCAGCAACGCACAGTGGCCGACGGAAGCAATGAAACCAAGAGGTTTAGGCTGTCAGCGATGGATGATAGGCGCAGAAGTGCTTGCGCTCCGCAGACGCGATGGAGAACTACGAAGCTGGGTGACCAGATGCTCAGCTCCTCCTTCGTGTGCGTTGAACCAGACAAAGAAGAAGAAGATCAAGGAGGAGAAGGAGAACAGAGGGCGCGGCGGCGATGGCCCTCGCTGCGGCGTCGGGCGTCGGCTAGGGTTCGATGGAGTCGGCGTCTGGCAGAACCGCAGGGGAAGGGGGCATCGAACTGAATCGGAGAGGGGCTTTAAGGGTTTAAATATTTGTTTTTAGCCTTTTGCAATTAAACCCTCCAACTTTCACTATTCGCAACTAGGCCCTTTATTAAAAAAATTACCTTTTCAACCCTTTTAAAAAAATCCAGTATTTAACATTTATGGCTATTATGTTAAGTTTTTCATCGATTTGTTGTTTGTATATTAGATTAAATTTTCCTAGTATAGCATATTTTCTTGATCATCGAAAATCATATAAGAAAATTCTAGGATATACTTATTTTCTAAGTTTTTTGTGTTTCTGTGAAACATGAAGAACGACAAAAAACCACCGTGCTTAACCTAATTGTTAGATCAAATCATGATGGCTCAATCAATTGGCTTGGTCATCTACGATTACCAAGCCTAAAAGCGAACATAATCGATTGGAATCGATTGATCCAATTGATTCCATTGACACCAATATATTGGTGAATTTCACCGATTGATCGGGATAACAAGATCAAATAAATAATCAATTTCTGATTGATCAAATCAATGGATTTATGCGACCAATCGATTGGAAATTTTTCCAATTGATTTAAAGCCTTGAGTCGTGATAAATTCTTGCTATCAATCGATTAAGAATTTTTCCTAATCAATTAACGGCTGAAATCATGATATACTCGATTGGAATCCGTCAACCTAATCGATTGATGCTTTCAATCGATTAGGATTAGGATTGATGTTTAATCGATTAACAACATTAAACTCATGACATGGTCAATTATCAATTGATTACGATTTATTTCAATCGATTAATAGTTTCATTCATGTAGAAAACTATTTCACGTAGAACTTTTAATCAATTTGGGAGTAGTGAATCGATTTGCATGCATGAGATCGATTTACAGGCTTGAATTGATTTACTTGCTGTGTACTGCATGAGCTTCAGTAAGCTCTAGCTTCTTAGTTGTGCATTCTATATATGATCCTGAAATTGCATATAGTAAGCTTTCGAATCGATTAGGATAATCAATTGAGTTAAACCAATCAATTTCCATATGATATCAATTGATTCATAAGCTTAATTTTCGTACTATTAAGGCTAATTAAGTAATTTTCTATTCGATTAAAGTTCTCAGTGTTTTCTTTAGTCTATTTACACAACGTGCTACTACGTTAAACTATTATGTCAACCTAAAGAAAAACATTTTAGATAGGTTTAGTGTATTTTGTATCAATAGACGGATATATATATAATAAGAGTAATCAATCCAAAAACATGTTACTTTTATGCTAAATATACTCAAAGCAGCTTATAACTGTGGAACAAAATTTATTTTGTTTAGATCATATACAAAATACGTCGACTTAAAGGAAGACATAATGTGGTTGATTAAGGTTGCTGTGAGCTATAAACCAAAATATAAGTCATATAAAGTATCACATTATGCACACAATGAGCCAATCTAAAGTAAGACCTATTGTGTGACCAATTAATATTTAGGGTTATATCATAGAGTATCACTAATGGATTATATTTTAGTCAACAGATTAAAATATAATGTTATATTTGGTATTTCATAAGGAGCCAATATATATGAATTTAAATTTTATTTTATTTGCATAATCTTATATTATTATATATTTATATGTTCTTGGAATTAATTAAATCGTGAGCTTATATTATTTTTTCTCTTTTATTATTCTAGTGAAATCAGTGATGGCTAGTCTTACTAACATCCCTACACTAACTGGTTCGAATTTTGCTGAGTGAAAAGAGTATGTTATGTAGTCTTAGGCTGCATGAACTTAGATTATGCATTGAGACATGATTGCCTCACCCTTGACTAGTGCTTGCACTATAAAGCAGAGGGCTAAATTTGATAAGTGGGAGTGATCAAATCACTTGAATTTAAGTATACTGAGGCTTTCCATACCGGCGCATCTTTAAAGATCAATAACTAAGGGAGAGGATGCTAGGAGTTTTCTTAGCCAATTAGCAATTCGTTTCATGGCAAACGAAAATATCAAGACTACCACACTTCTTTCAAAGTTGATAATCATGCGGTATAATAACAAAGAAAATATAAGGGAGTACATTATGGAAATGTCCAATATTGCCATAAGTTTGATACACTTAAAACTTGAAATCTCTATGTCTATGTTAGTGTATTTCATCTAGATGTTTCTACCTACATGGTTCACTACTCTTGAGATATCATATAATACTCAAAAGGAAAAGTGGACATTGGATGAACTTATAGCTCATTACGTGCAAGAGGAGGAGAGACTGATATGTGAGACACCTGAAATTGTTCACTTAGCATCTGGTCCATAAGGATTGACAAAGAAGAGGAAAAGAATCAATATAGGAAAAGGAAAGTCAACTACTGATTCTTGGGGTTATGGCTAAAAAGTGCAAAAGATCCAAGATAAGGAGCCCATTTGTTACTTCTGCATGAAGAAAGATCATGTGAAAAAAGACTGCCTTAAATATGCTAACTGATATGTAAAGAATGGTAAACTTCTCAACTTTATTAGTTCAGAAGTCAATTTGGCAATTGCGCCTACAGATACTTAGTGGATAGATACTAGTGATACTACTCATATAACTGTCACTATGTAGGGTTATATCAGGAGTAGTCTTCCACTTGATGATGAAAGATACATCTATACTGGGAATGGAAAAAAGACCAAAGTCGAGTCAATTAATGTTCTTAGACTTTGTTTAGGAACTAATGTTTATTTGGATTTTAAAAATATATTTAGTGTACCATCTTTTTTGTAAGATCGTTCCGGTTGTTAGGGGGTGAATAGCAATTTTCGAAGCGTTCTTCCTACACGGTTAGTTGCGCAAGCGGAAATCTAAAGTAAAACTAAAACTAACAATGAAAAACACTAACGATTTACGTGGTTCGGAGATAAACTCCTACTCCACGGCTGCCCGTAAGGTGGGTGATCCCTAATCCGTCGGTGGATGATTCCCCGGAGCACCTCCGGCTAAATCGCGTAGCTCCTTGTAGGTGAAGAAATCTTTCCACAAACTCTGGACACTACCTGAGATCACTAGGCTACTAACTAGCTTTGACCAAGCAAGTTTCGCCAAGAGAAAGTAGCCTGAAACGAGCTCCTTTAAATAGAGCTCGAGTCTGAAACAGCCGCTACCAGACTGCCCCTGGGGCAGTCGACTGTTCCTACTCAGATTCGACCGTTACAGTACAACGTTCGAATCCAATCAGCTGTTCCAGTCAACACCAGTCGACTGCTCCCAGAGCAGTCGACTGGTCCGAACCTAAGCCTAGGGTTACACCCCGAGTACATTCCACTCCGCACTCGAACCCTCCCCGCTTAGCCCCTAAGTACAAACACTCATACTCACACCCTCACAACCCGGCTGACTCTTCACCAGCAGCCTCGACTGTTGCTTTCACGCCCTCTTCATCTTCGGCCCTCATCCATCAGATGTGCACGCAAGCCTCCAGCTTGCCTCCATGCCACCCTTCACGTACGACTCGATGTTCGCGTCCCTCGGCTCATCCTCCCTGCTATCCATGGTCCCTCGGATGTTCACGCAAGCCCTCAGCTTGCCTCCATGCCATCCTTCACCTAAAGACATCAACCAAGTCCATGTGTACCTGTACACCTGCACACTCATGTACACATATTAGTTCAACAACAAACCCTAACTTAACCATATTGACCGCACACATCAAAACCCATGATCCTCCAGGTCATATTAGGCTCGATTGCCCTAACAATCTCCCCCTTTTTGATGTGTGGCAATATGTTATGTTAGGTAAACATAACAACAACAACAATAATAATAGCAATAGCAATTGAAAAATAAAGCATAACAAACAAGAGACAACCTCCCCCTTAACCTATGCTTTCTCCCATTTTTCAACTCTCATTGCCAATCCCACGTTAAGTTATTCCCAACTTAACACTTAACACAAGTTAAGTTCTCTCAACTTAACACCCAAGTGTCACAACCAACCATAGTTAAGTTTCAACCCAAACCTAACTTAACACCCAAGTTCTCCCCCTTTGACACCATCAAAAAGATTGCCCTAAGCAATCCTACCCCTGGTACCAAATAGAACATACCAGATTTCTGAAAAACCCCTCATAAATCACTAAAATACCTTCTGCCCAAATCACCAGTCGACTGCCCTTAGGGCAGTCGACTGATACGCCATTTCCTAATTTTCCAACCGAAATTCAGAAATGCGTATAAAATTCCAAAAAATCCGAAAAAATGTGAAATTTTGCAAGCACATTTGTTAGAGTATATCCTACCCTAGAAAAATATATTTTCATAAAACACATCAAACATGCTTGACTTTTGGTACAAACCTAAAAATCCTTAAAAATTGGCACTTTTGTATCAACTTTGAATTCTATATATGTTTCCTTATGTTTGCCAATTCCTTTCACCTTAATTTTACACATAGAATGATTCTCAACCTCCCCTTTTTCATATAGATTTTCCATTTTGACAAAGGCTCCCCCTCCTTATCTCTTAACCCTAGGATTACATGAACTTATCAAGTTTCCTTTAAATTCCAATGATATCAATCAACACTAAAACCATGAATTAGACCTTAAACTCCCCCTATACATATACCCTTATCAAACATCATGAAGACATAAATCAAACTATATCCTATCAATTAATAACAATCAAGAAAGAACAACCAATAATTTTGCAAATAAGATAGGCAAAATCACATCATGACATAAAATTTCATAATACATCATAAAGCAAGATGTATCATACATAAAGATAAGAAAGAAAATATAATAGTATCACAGAGGTCGTCGCCCTGAAGTCATCAACATGATACAAATTCAGAATAAGGAGTGTTTGAGAGATATAAGAATACATCATCAAATGAAACACTCTCAACACTAAGCCGCTCTCAATGCTGCGTCATCCCATCACATCATGTCATCGTCGCCTGGAGGAGGAGGAGGAGGAGGGGCCTGATAAGTCAGATGTAGCTGCCGGAACATCTCGTACATCATGCAAAATACGGTAAAAATAATAATAATAATAATAATTAAATGTATAGAATAAAATAAATATATAAATATATATAGGAATATATGTAATTTTATATAAAATTATCATAAATAGGAGTTAAAATTGGAAACAAGCAGAGGAAAAATTTTGGAAGAATTTTCTGGAATTTTTAGAAATAATTATAGATTTAATTGAAATTATTTATTTAAGGAATTGATTTGGAATTATTTAAGGAAAAGTTTGATTTTCGGAATATATTTATATATATAAATATATAAATAAGGAAAATTTTAAATTTATATGTGTATATAAATAAATCCTTTATTTCCCCGTGCCCTAAACTCACCAAACCCGACCCCTCTCTCCCGATCGCCCCTCCCTCTTCGCGCACACGATGAAGTCGGAGCGCCGCCAGCTTGTCCACGCCGCTGACCATTTTTCCCTCTACAACCTTGCCGGAGCAGAGCTCTTCCTCTTCCCGATCAGCTCTTCTTGTCCCTCCCTTTCGGATCACCGACGCATGATTGCCGATCGCTTCATCGATGTTGAGCCCAGCCATCAACCTCACATTAATCCCTCTCGCGACGAGCCGACGAGCTGACGATCCGACGCCATGTCTACTCGAGGACCGGCCGGCGCCGCACCTTGCCTGGAACAGAATTAAACTATGGTCAAATTGATCTCGCCAGATCTAGCTTTTTGGTCATGTTCTCCAGCCATGGGTAAGGTGATAGATGTGTATACTGAAAGACATGCTTCTTTTATATATATGAATATCTTTATTTTGAAAAGAGAATCACAACTATACTAGGTGTCTGTTTGTATTAGCACATGCATGAAGTCCAATTACTTTACATTGTACATAACATGGTGTGTGATGTCACACGGAAGATCATGTTATCAGTTCTTTGCTTAGTATAAATAGAGGCCCACAACCGAGATGGAATTGGACAACCCATCGGAATGGTTGTAGTGTAATTAGGTGTGGTTGGTCTTGACCATAGGATTACACTAGTGTGCTTTGAGTACATTGAGCAGGACCAAAACACGAGGTTATCCAATTTATACTGACTCGATAATTGGATAGGACCTCAGACTTTATTATGGAGTACGATCCCTTAATCCCGATATAATAACGGGCATATATTATTAACTATTATTTCTTTGATTTACCAATGGGCGAGATCTATTCTGTTAGATCGATAGGCCCGGTAAGTTGGGAGATAATATTAATAATATGATGTGCCATTGATTATTGACGGAATCCGTGTCCTGGTGAGTCAGGTTGATGATGCCCCCTTGATGAGCTCGAAAGTTTCATCATGCTAAACCCTGCAGGTGAATTTAATCCGGCATGATGATAAGGTCGAGTGGTACTAGTCAAGGATCCAGAAGTTAATTAATTTAAATTATCAGTAATTTAATTAATTAACAGGCATTAGAAATCTTAAACACGGGGGGATGGACGACTTGTAATAAGTGGAGCCCATATGTAAATATGGGGGTTGGTGAGGTAATTCAATGAGGGCCCTTTAGTGGAATGGATCCTCATTAATGGACCGGGTTTAGATCCATTAGCAGGCCAAGATCCATCTCTTCCTCATAGTCCCTACCGTAGCCCTATATATACCCCATGATCATATGAAACCAGGTTGAAAATTTGATCAAATGAAACACAAGAAAATCCTAAGTTTCTCCTCTCCTTCACTCTCTCTCCGTGTGGTGCCGAAAAGCAAGTGTTGTTCCTTCTTCACGCAATTAAACTACTCCAAGAGTTTCAATTGCTTACGTAACAGCAATTAGAATTGCATGCAACGCATGCAAGGTTTTAATTGCTCAAGCAATTAAATTGCTCCAAATCGCATGCAACGCATGCAAGGTTTTAATTGCTCAAGCAATTTTGCTCATGCAATTAAATTGCTCCAAATCGCACGCAACGCATGCAATCCATGCGTTTCTTCTCCATGAGAAGAACGTTTCTTCTCCAATTGATTATTAATTGCATGCGCAATTAATTTATTTCTTCTCCAATTAATTGCTTGTGCAATTATATAAATATGTTCAAAGTTGCCTCAAAGAGTACTCTCGAGGCAGAAGAAAGAAAGATTAAATTTCTTTCTCCTCACGGCAATTTTCTGGAGGAGCGATTTTCTTGGAGCAGAGGCAATTTCTTGGAGCAGTTGCTGTAATTTTTTTTTTTTTGGCGTAGAAGAAATTGTCTCCTCACGGTAATGGTCTAGGAGAGGAGAAAGGGGATTTGTGTTTGGATTATCTTCTTCCTAGGAGCGACCGGCGGCATCCTTTTGGTAAGGGATTGGTTGGCGCAAGGAAAAAGGATCAACTTGGTGACCACGGTTCTTGGGAGATCGTCGCCCACACGACGTCCAAGAGGGGAGGGTCATACGGTAGAAGATCGTAAGGTAACGGAAGGTATATTCTTCCTTGGCTCCTTTCATTCTTATTTGTACCTTATTCAATTGTCTCGTCATTTCATGTTTGTTATTTAATTATTTTGATTGCGAATCATAGTCAATAATTATTTAACTGGACCCCGACCATAAACACAAAAGACGGCGATCAACTCGTCGCATTTTTCGTGGTCGAACGGTCGAGAAAATTGCGAGACCAATTTTGGTAATTGGCTAAGTTACAATTTGAATCGTTCGATACGTCACGAGACGGTCGATGGGAAATGACTCTCTATTCAGATTAAATTTTTTAATCCGTAGGCATAGTGAGGTCTCTCGGATCGACCAGGTATTCGCTTAGGAACCCGCCAAGCCATACCCAACATAAGGATGTTTTGTTTAACTTGTTTTTTTTCCGATCAGGTTTGTGGTCACCGAAATCCTAGGTTTAACATTGAATTCGATTTTTGGTTGTTGATACAAGTTGGGATGTTTCTAATTAGTACAGGATAGCAGTTGGGTTGTTGATTGGTTGGGGTTGTGTATTAGATGTGTTTAACTTTTCTGTGAATGTTGGGTTTCCACCATGAGTTTTATTTGGGATTGATGATAGAGCTAACCTTAATTGTGTTAATGGGTCGGGTGTGATATCATGTGAATTGGATTAATAAAATAGTGAGAGTGTTAGATGAAGTGGAGTTTGGTATTTTGTATTGATTGGTATGATATTGGTTGTTGTGAACTTAGCATGAGATTTTGGATAGCTATTTGATTCTTATATAGGAATCAATTTTGGATTTATAGCTTGGGTTGGATTAAGGTTATAAACGTTGCATTTGATATTGCTATGTCCTTGATGTAAGTTTTAATTGAAGAGTTAATCCTTGTTGGGGTTAGGTAGCGGTTTGATTATTGTGATCTTGTTACCGTAAAAAATTGAGAGGGGATAGTTTCGATTAACATTTGGTAGCACTTGGGTGAATCATTAGATTTAATGGTAAGGATTAGACCTAATTACAAATTTAGCTTTTAAATTGGAGGATGACCGTTAGGGTTAGGGTGATTTAAGCTGGTGGTTCTATACATAGCCATTTGGTATTTATTAAAGTAGCTAAAATTGTATTTGAAATAGGACATTGACTTGGTATGGATGTTGGACGAGAGTTCTCTGCATTTACGGGCATATATTTCGAAGGCGGGTACTTCTCCCTTGTTTCTTGTAGTTTTGTTTACCTTAAATGCATGGTTATTTGATTATTTAAGTAGGTTGCTTTACCTTAAATCTATTTGCCTTGTTTTCCTACTTGACACATATTCTTGCTTGACCTTTGAGTAGTTATTCAAATTGTTCAGTTATACAGTCTCATCTTTTGGCTTCTGATCTAAAGAGTACCGTGTGTACGCGTGTACTGTAGAATAATCATTTAACTTATCTAGGATTTGATCGATATTAGATAACCCTACCCAGTAGATTAGTGCATGTTTATTTACCTTGGTATCGATGGTGTTCTTAGTATGTTTATTTACTTTGGTGTTATTTGTGTTTTTCATATCGTATTGATTCCATGTTTTAGATCTGATTGAGGTTATGTATATTAGTGACATACATCATGGCATTCAGGCCGACGACCATGGGCTCCCTTGTAGTTGAGACGGGTCGTTGATCGACCCAAATTTAGATGTCACGAATGTGGGTCTCAAATTTCGAAATTTATAAAGCTGAAAACCCTTTGGCTAACAAAGTAGAAATATAGTAGAGGAGCCTCAGGTCGTATTTTTCCAAGGACTAGTTGAATGAATGTTTAACACGAGCTTGCAGATTTATTTGTCATTTGATGTTTGGGTTTTCTAGATAAAATGGGATTTTTGGCAATAAGAGGAATTGACAATATGAAATAGCAATTCAGAACAAAGTAGAATTAACTAAGCAAGGTAATGAATTAAGAAGTTGCACGAACTAAACTTAAAGAACTTAACGAGATGAGCAACTCAACAATTAAAGCCAAATTAGAGAATTGTGCTTGAAGAGCTAATTGCAGGTAATAAATTACAGAGAACTAATTGCATGAAGAAATTGCAGATTAAAGAAAACTAGAACAAATCTTGGCTTAAGCACATGGCTTGAAATGTAATGGAACAATTATAACAACTTGAAGAAATACATGTATAAAATCAAAGTAATCATAATTAAACATCAAATCAAATTCTGATCAAAACTTCCCTTCACCGTCACGCGAAGGTTGAGCTATGAACCCCCTAGCTCAAAAACCGACAAAGGAAGACTCTCTGGTTCAGTTGCTGTGAATCTGCCGTTCTGCTCTTCCTGATCGGTCAACCCGACCGATCAGGCCTTCCTCTGATCGATCACGGGACCGATCAGAGTGCTCTCTGTCCGATCAACCCGATCGGTCAGAAGCTGAACCCCGCGATCTTCTCCTTGCGCAGAGTGCCGATCTCGTTCCAACACCCTCCGATTACCTCGGAGAACCCCTCTGAAGCTCTGATGGTGTTAACTCGATGAAGACAACCGCGATCGGATGATGAAATCAGTGGATCGGAGCTCCGGCGAAACCCTCTCCAAAGCTCCACTCAGTGAAGTAATTGTTGCAACCAGAACAGAGAAGACTATCCCAATGATTTGAGATCTTGAAGATGAATTGAACTTGACGGTGAAGAAAACTGGTGAAAACTACGCTACGGTCTGAAGAACTCTGCTACTGGCGAAGACGCGACCTCGCGACACTAGAGGAGAAGAGGGAATTCCCTTTTAATTAAAACCATTTGAATTTGAACGGCTATGATGGCTCTGGACTCATCCAACGGTTAGATCTGCTCCGATCTGAACCAAACTCCCCAGATCTTGATCAATGATCCTGATCTACCTGTCCTTAGCTCGGATCAACCAGATCTATGGCGGATGGCCCAGATCATCCCTTCTCTTGCTTGGATGGTCTAGATCATCTTAAGCTTGATCCAACGGTTGAATTAACTCTGATCTAGCCGAAACTTTCAGATCATGATCCATGAACTTGATTAAGTCTATCTTGAGCTTGGATTGACCAGAAGTTGACCAATGGTCCAGATCTAGCCGTTTCTTGATCGGACGGCTCATATTAATCCAAGCTCGATCACTTTGATCTGGATCCAATTCTGACTCAAGTTTGACCCAAATCTGATCTAGGTCCATGATAATTTGAAGCCTACAAAATTAGATTCACAATTAATGCCAAAAATATCTCAAATATAGAAAGATTTGAATTAAAAGCCAAAATAGAGAAAATACATGAAACCTTAAGTAAATGCAAACTTAAGCATATAATAGTGGATCAAACATGGATTTTAGAACCTAAATTAATCAACAAAATGGTAGTTATCAACTCCTCCACACTTACTCTTGGGCGTCTCGCACAAGCTACTAGTAACTAAGATGTATCCCCCTAGATTAGTCTTTACCATAATTAGAAGCAATTGAAAGGAAATTACCTAGGGTTGTCATTACTCAAAAATCTAAACTCAATGGACTAGAAACTTATCCTTAAATCAACAACTTAGCATACATCATCCATCATGACTCATTGAGATGAATTAACTCAAAAAACCTTGCAAGGGAAGTTCTAAAGTGGCTCTCTTTCTAAGTTCTACATTTAAATAAAAGTGGAGCTCACTCAAACACTACATAATTCTTGTACTACCATAAACTTGCTCATTATCTACTCTCCACTATTGTTCATGAATTGGATCCACATCTACAAAAGCTTATTAGAACATGTTAAAGAAGATAGATGAAATGATAAAAATGAGATAGAAACTTCAATGAACTTTGATGTTAAAAATTCATGATAAAGAAAATAAAGAAATATAACATAATAAGAACATATGGAGAAGAAATATAGCAAGATAAGGAAATATTGGAAAAGTAAAGAAAATATGGCACGATAAAGAAAATATGGTAAAAGTTGAGAAAGTGGAAGACTCGGATACTCAAAAATGTATCCCAGTGCACTTTGCCCTCTTTTGATGACCTCTAATGAATTCCGAGTTGTGGTGAGTAGGGATAAGCTGATTTTGATGAGAAACAATACTGAATCTGGTGTTCTATTCTGTGCCAACCCTTCTGATCGGTCACTGGACCGATCAGACATTATCTGATTGGACTGGGGATCGGACTAGTCAGCTCCTGATCGGTCTGGAGACCGATCAGGACTCTCACAGAAGCTGTTTGTGCAGAATTCTGAACTGCTCTGCTCAATTTTCAATCCTTCAAACAATAACTCACTCTTAAACTTCAATCAGCTCCTTCTAAACAACTTCAAATTCGAAATCTAACCCATCTTTTGAACCTTCATATTTTACTTTGTCTTTTCTTTTCTTTTCTTTTCTTTCCTTTCTTCTGGTTTTTTTTTTCAGCTGCTTCTTTTGGTTTTCTATTTTTGTTTGCAACTAACTTCTGTTTCCTTTGTTTTTACAATGGCTAGCTCCAACTAGCGCAATCTGAAATGTGTAGCCTTTCAAAACTTTGCAACTTGATATTATGGAATGAAATCTTCCTTTTGTTCCTACTTAATACTTGGTCCAATGGAGCTTGTTTCCTATCTAAATTTGAACTTAAAGATATCTCTTTGCTCTCTAACTTTCTTTTTCTTTTGCTTCACTTTTCAAATCACACAAAATTTTCTTTTTCTTGCAACTGAGCTGATGGGTATGCTTACAACTCATTCTTGATACGAAAAATCCTTCAATTTGCACATCTTTGCTTGTTGGTTGCCAATTGTTACAAAACTTTTTTTTCCGGAGTATGCCTCAAAGACTTGAAACCTCAAATTATATCCAAGAACTTAGATGTTCCACATGTAGTCTTCACTAACCAACATTTGCAACTCACTTTTGATACAAAACTCCTTCAATTGGCACCTTTTCTTGTATGTTGCCAAAAATTTCAATTTTCCTAAAAATTTGATAGAATGCTTGCATCCTCCCCCACACTTAAACTTTTGTCCGTCTCGGGCAAAGTAACATTAAGAAACATTAAGGAACCCAAGTCAATGGAAAATATTATGATGACCATGAAGAATATGGAAAGGAAATATAGAATAAGAGTGTATCAATAAGGAAATTGCAAAAAATGATATGATAAAGGAAACCAAATGATTTACCTCTATAAATGTGGTCCAAACATAGAAATATAGCTTTGAAAGAACCTAAGCAAGTTCTAAAGTACAATCACATGTGTGTATCACAAAAATTAGGCCAATCCTCACTAGGTAAAAAGAATTCATCTCAAGTCATCAATTTAGAATCCATAACTAAGTAGTACTCATACATCCAAGAATTTTTATCCAATGGCTCAAATCCTAAGTTTTAACAACCAAATTTAATTTTCTTTCAAAGGACTCTAAAATGATATAAGAAAATCTAGATGGGAACACTTATTCCTAGTCATGCAAGAAACAAAGTGCCAAGAAGACTAACATGGTATCTACAATGACTCTTATGCGTTCTAAACTATTTAAGCATTTATTAGCAAGAACTCCATTGAAAAGAAAAATTACTACTTGAAACATAAAAGTGATATTTACAATGAAATAGGAGGGTAAGAAGAAAATAACTCCCCTTCAAGTAGGGTAGAGAGCACGTAGCATCCATCTTGGGAGAACTATCCTCATGTGATCAACCTCGTAGTGCGCAGATTTCTCCCTTATTAATTTTACACAAGCATCTTCCGGTGGTCAGAGACGATTTAGGTTCAGAATCCATTCTTGGGGTAGATAATTAAAAGTCAAAGTGAACTCGACCCCTCCCACTGCATGCTTCTTAGAAGTCCTTCCGGGAGGTTATAGGCTATTAAGTTTCAGTACCCATTCTAGAAGCCTACGGGATCCTGCAAAAGCATATAAAGAAAATACCTCCCGCACGCATGCAAAGTAAGAAAGGAATGAAATATGAATAACCTCTACATAAAATGAATCAAGATATGCGTCACATCCTATAAAATCAATTTTCGGTACCTCAATGAATTTATCACAATTATTTTCTACAAAAGATGCATCAAGAAACTCATCACAACCAATGAAATCAATTTTGGGTACCTCTATCAGTTTTCACCGTCAATATCTACATAGGATGTATCAAGAAATGTATCGCAACCAATGAAGTCAACCTCGGGTACCTCTATGAAATTTCCATAATTATTTTCCACAAAGGATGTATCAAGTAATGCATTACAACAAGCAAAAACAACACTAGGTGTGTCCAGACATTCATCACAATGAACAGAATCAATTTTGGGTACCTCTATGGATTTTTCACACTCAGTTTCTAAATTAGATGTATCAACAATTTCTTCACAACCAACAATATCAACACCGGGTACCTCTATGGATTTTTCTAAGCAATGAGGAGAAATACTTACCTGATCGTGCTGAAGAATACCTGGAGGTTCTATAAGAGTAGATGTGACTATTGCTTCCTCCTAGTCAAGTACAGGCTCCACTTCAGGCTCAGGTTCTGGTGGACATTCGACTAAGAAAGGTGATTCTTGGGTTCTTGCTTCCACCATGCAAGTCCCTACACTTTCTGGCTTATCCTCTGGATCTTCTAATGTATCCATCACTGTTGGTGGTCCCTGGGGCTCAGTACAATCCCCTACACCTGTAGAATCATCTGCCACGCATGCTTCCTCAGTAATATCTGCAACAACCATATTAGAAAAATTAGGACAAACAAAAACTATGTCATCACAAAATAAAAGATGAGAAGGGTCTTGTGGAGCTTCAGCTTCAAACTCAAGGTTGTCACATGCTTTTCCATCCATCTCCTCCAATGCCTCTGTTTCTATTGCATTTTCAACCTTATCTGTGCTAAAATTTCCTCCCACTATATCAAGTGAAGCTTCATCAGCCATTAACGCTGCCTCAACAATCTCATCTGAGATGTCCATGCTAATGCTATAAGGATCCTCCTTGGGGTGCTGAAGGAAGGAAAATGAGACTTTTGGTTCTTCTTCTTGAGCTGAAAATTTTGGAAGTGGACTTTGAACAGGAATTTCAGGAGGAATGCTTGCTGTAGGTGCCCTAATTTTGATGATTTCTTCTTCTTCTTCCACCAAAACTACAAAATCAATTGAAGAAGGTCTTAGGCTTGCACTAGGGTCACCTTGAACTGATATAAAATTAACTTCGGGGCTGATTTGAGTGGGGAAATGGAGTGCTGGAAATTTTTCAGAAAATTCGGCATTTGGAGTGTTTACACTTGAAACAACCTCTTCATTCCTCAAAGTTAGTTCACAATCATACCCCTTATGATTAAGAGTAGCTTGAGAAGATGAATGGCTTGATTCTTGTGCTTGCATTAGATTCATTTTACAAACCAATTGTTCAACGTGTCTCTCGATGTTTTGAAGTGAAGAATGTTGTGCACTTCGTTGTTATATCATTTGTTGCATAATCTCCCCAAGCCTTTGTTGATGAGCCTCAAGCTCACTAGAATCCTTAAATTCTCCTTGATTGGCGTGGACCTCTTGTGGTCTTGAAATGTATCATTAGGTTGCTCAAATCTGTAAGTAAGCTGTGAATTCTGAAAATCAAGTTGTTGGGGTTGATCAAATGAATAATTGGGCTGCTGAAGTTGTTGAAAACTAGTTTGACAACTTGGTGGAGGTTGCTGAAAATTGTGACTCTGAAATTGCTGATCTGCTTGCTGAAAGTGATGGTTGAAAGGTTGAAAATTTTGGAATGGTGGCTGATAAACTTGCTGTGAAGGTTGTCATCCTTGCTGATCATAATGAAATGGTTGTTAGAAATCTTAGAAATTCTGCTGAAACTGCTGTTGTGGCTGCTGAAATGGTTGAAAATTTTGCTGAAAATTTGGATTGCAACCTTGCTAAAAATTCTGGAATTGTGGTTGAAATTGCTGTGGTGGCTGATTAAAAGGTTGGTACTGCTGAAAATTTGAATAGGGCTGCTGACATTATTGAAAAGGCTGAATTTGTGGCTGCCCTTGCTGAAATTTACAATTTGGTTGCTGAAAATTTGAGTGGAACTGTTGAAAATATTGGTTTTGCTGCTGAAATTGTTGACACGGCTGCTAAAAACTCTGAAATGGCGGCTATCCTTGTTGCAGAGGTTGTTGTGGAGTATTTTGCTGGTAGGTAGATGAATAAGTATTTGTTCTTTGTTGGCATTCCATTAGCTTCACCAAGCATTTTAACTCCAACAATGAACTTTTGATTTCTATTTGTTCCCTTGAAAACATTTTGAACTTTCAGCCCTATCACAAAACAAACAAAAAATGGCAGCAACAGTATACAAAAAGATATAGCAATCGAAAATAGAATCAAAGAATATAAATATTAAACACAAGCTCAAATTAAACAAACTCAACTAGTTATTCCCCGGCAACGACGCTAAAAATTTAATGGACCCAAATTTAGATGTCACGAATGTGGGTCTCAAATTTAGAAATTTATAAAGCTGAAAACGCTTTGGCTAACAAAGTAGAAATGTAGTAGAGGGCCTCAGGTCATATTTATCCAAGGACTAGTTGAATGAATATTTAACTCGAGCTTGCAGATTTATATGTCGTTTGATGTTTGGGTTTTCTAGATAAAATGGGGTTTTTGGCAATAAGAGGAATTGACAATATGAAATAGAAATTTAGAACAAAGTAGAATTAACTAAGCAAGGTAATGAATTAAGAAGTTGCACGAACTAAACTTAAAGAATTTAATGAGATGAGCAACTCAACAATTAAAGCCAAACTAGAGAATTGTGCTTGAAGAGCTAATTGCAGGTAATAAATTACAGAGATCTAATTGCATGAAGAAATTGCAGATTAAAGAAAACTAGAACAAATCTTGGCTTAAGCACATGACTTGAAATGTAATGGAACAATTATAATAACTTGAAGAAATACATGTATAAAATTAAAGTAATCCTAATTAAACATCAAATCAAATTCTGATCAAAACTTCCCTTCACCGTCACGCGAAGGATAAGCTATGAACCCCCTAGCTCAAAAACCGACAAAGGAAGACTCTCTGGTTCAGTTGCTGTGAATCTGCCATTCTGCTCTTCCTGATCGGTCAACCCGACCGATCAGGCCTTCCTCTGATCGGTCACGGGACCGATCAGAGTCCTCTCCGTCCGATCAACCCGATTAGTCAGAAGTTGAACCCCGCGATCTTCACCTTGAGCCGAGTGCCGATCTCGTTCCAACACCCTCCGATTACCTCGAAGAACCCCTCTGAAGCTCTGATGGTGTTAACTCGATGAAGACAACCGCGATCGGATGATGAAATCAGTGGATCGGAGCTCCGACGAAACCCTCTCCAAAGCTCCACTCAGTGAAGTAATTGTTGCAACCGGAACAGAGAAGACTATCCCAATGATCTGAGATCTTGAAGATGAATTGAACTAGATGTTGGTCGCGCGATCTAAGGAAGAAACTGATGAAGAAAACGGTGAAGAAAACTAGTGAAAACTACTCTACGATCTGAAGAACTCTGCTACTGGCGAAGACGCGACCTCGCGACACTGGAGGAGAAGAGGGAATTCCCTTTTAATTAAACCCATTTGAATTTGAACGGCTGTGATGGCTCTGGACTCATCCAACGGTTAGATTTGTTCCGATCTGAACCAAACTCCCCAAATCTTGATCAATGGTCCTGATCTACCTGTCCTTAGCTCGGATCAACCAGATCTATGGCGGATGGCCCAGATCATCCCTTCTCTTGCTTGGATGGTCTAGATCATCTTGAGCTTGATCCAACGGTTGAATTAACTCTGATTTGGCTGAAACTTTCAGATCTTTATCCATGAACTTGATTAAGTCTATCTTGAGCTTGGATTAACCAGAAGTTGACCAATGGTTCAGATCTAGCCGTTTCTTAATCGGACGGCTCATATTAATCCTAGCTCGATCACTTTGATTTGGATCCAATTCTGACTCAAGTTTGACCCAAATCTGATCTAGGTCCATGATAATTTGATGCCTACAAAATTAGATTCACAATTAATGCCAAAAATATCTCAAATATAGAAAGATTTGAATTAAAAGTCAAAATAGAGGAAATACATGAAACCTTAAGTAAATGCAAACTTAAGCATATAATAGTGGATCAAACATGGATTTTAGAACCTAAATTAATCAATAAAATGGTAGTTATCAGTCGTCGGGTATATTTTTTTGTTGTGCCACACTCAGTTAGAGTTGTGTGCAAACAGTTGATACTCCACATGTGTTAGGAGTCCCCACAGGTGTTTCGGAGTTTTTCATATTAGGGCCACAGTTATTGTGGTGTGTTTGCATAGCCACAGGTGCTGGGCGCTTGTATCTTGTCCACTCAATCTACCCAATATAGCGGTGATTAGTGTGTGTACAGTGCAGGTCATGACATCATGTGCATATTGTGCATTGTGCATTTGTTTGTGTTTGCTACATCTGTTTGAGCTATGATTGTTACATTTGTGTATCGCCCGAAAATTCTCAAACCTAATTTTAGAAATATTCTAGAATTTAATCCGAATTATGGATATTTTTATAGAATTTTTTCATGGACAAATAAGGCAAAAAGGAATAAAAATAGAATACGCAGTAAAAATGCTTAAGTGGGGTTTGACCTCTGGACCTTTATCATGAGAAGAGAATAGGCTTATCTAGTAAAATGGTTTGTTTTCATTGAAATAGAATAGAGAAAGGGATAAATAAAGTGAAGTTAGTTAAATTTTTCCATAAGAAAAATTTAGGGAAACGTAAGGGTTTTTAGGTTTATTCCTTCCCTCATCTTCTCGCCGCCGACTTCTCCCTCTTGGGCGATTTTTCCTCACTCTCTCCTGAGCCTTTCTCTCTCCCTCACTCACGGCAACCCAAGGAGGGAGTCCAAGGGCTTTTGTTGGGTGGATTCAAGGAGGAGGACACGTTAGGGGATCGTCTCAAGGAGTAGTCCGTCGTTAGAGCCTCTCCGAGACTCCAAGGATATTCCCTCTCCCTAAACCCTACGCATTAGAGTTGTAAGAACAAGCGCAGGATGTAAGTACCTCTCACCTGCAGTATAAGTAGCTTTGTTCGTATGCCTAAATGCCTTAGTTTTATCTAATTGCATGTCTATGTTCCTATGTGCAGATCTACTCTCTCTTCCGACTTTAAGGGGACCACTAGATGGGTTGGACGTGCTTCCCCTATTAGTTTGGGGTTTAGACGCACCGTCGAGTGCCTAGGAAGTGTCCTTAAAAGAAGAGGGGAGTTTTAGGCACGCAAGGTGCTTGAGGAAATATTAAGAAGCTCTAATATGAGTTTTAGCATGTTATAAAATTAGTTACCCTTGCTTTATGTTTATGGACCCTAGTTCGTCCATTGGGTGGGCTCCTAGATCGCCCCTAGGCTCTAGATCGCCCCTAGGCTCTAGATCGCCTAGTAGATGCAAGGTTAAAGAAAAGAATATTTATGAAAGTATTTTACTTTTTATGGCAAGTGTTTGGACTCTAGTTCGTCCATGGGTGGGCTCCTAGTTGCCCCTAGGCCCCTAGATCGCCTAGTAGTAGTACCCTAATGGGTTCGGGATTAGCTACCTCGGATCTATTTAGGAATGCGCGCATTAGCAGCAAATTGTCGAGCCCACAACAGCATGATTAGTATTTTCACTTATTATATGTATAAGTTTTAAAAGTTCAGTAATAGCTTTAAGTGAAAACAGTTTTAAGATCATGCTTAGTTCAGTTAGATTCTATGAATGCTATGTGAATTTAGTTATAAGAATATGATTTAGTTCATGTGCTTAGTATGATGAGTATGTCATGATATTTGTTTAGATTATATGTTTCAGCAAGAATAAATGACAAGCATGATATGTTTTTCCTACATGTGTTTTCAAAAAGCATGAGTTTTGAGATATGCATTGTTTTGTGAGTAGGATGGTACTTACTAAGCTTTATGCTTATAGTATTATTTTTTTCCTTTTACTGCAGATATGGGCAAAGGAAAAATGGAGTAGCGGAAGCGGCAGGGATTATGTGGAGTGTGTGATGGTGGAAACTTGGAAGGAAAAAGGACCTTGGGAACTTGCATTATGAGGATGCATGATTAAGAATGTTAAATGAACTAGTTCTTCGTCATGTTTATCGTTTTCCGCATTTTAAGTACCTTTGTTATGTTGTTAGCACCACTCTTGATATGAGTCTTGTGAGAATTCTAGTATAAGATTATGTATCATGAGTTAATACCATGCAGTCATGCCATGCCTAGTTCCTACATGTGATATATTGAGTGATACATTTCAAGTGCATGTTAACTAGTAGGAAAATACATGATCTAAGACTATAGAACCATTTCTGATATTATAGTGCTACTATTGGTGCATCTAGATAGGAACAATGCTTAGCTTTAGTAGCAAGTTGATACAAAGTTCGTGTTTCTAATTTCATGCTTAGAAATGGTTGAAGTATGCTTTAATGTCATGAAAACATATAGAATATGGCCTAGAATCATTGTATACCTGATAATAAGCTTAAATATGAGTTTGTGGGGTTTTTGGTACGAAGTGGGTTGACTTTGGCACGGTTCTGGAATCTGAATTTTCAGATTTTAGAACTGCCAGTCGACTGCGACAGCTACCAGTCGACTGGGTCCAGTAGCAAAGTTATACAGAAGGCTTCGTCGCCTCGGGTTGTCGACTGGTCAACTATCAGTCGACTGGTGCCAGTTTAAAACAGAATGTGTTGTAGGTCTGCTGGTTAGTGCTTTAGTCATGCAACGCTGAAGTTGGGGTATCAAATCCTGGCCAAGTGAATAAAATTAAAGTTTTTGTTTTATTTTGGCTGGTTAGTACTTCCAACATAGTTATGAATTGTTAGTTCAGTAGATAGCAAAATAAATTTTTTTAAATTCTCCCAGTTGGTTTAGCATCTAAAAAAGAATGATCAGTAATCAGTTAGTCAGTTAGTAGTGATCCGCCTTAAAGCTTAGTACTAGAAGGCGGGTCGTTACAGAGTGGTATCAGAGCAGGTTTCATCATTCCTCCACACACACATCCAGCATCGTACCTGCAGCTTCCAAGTAAGAGTACCTCTCACATTACTTATGTTTTCTTGCTTCTTCATTTCCTACTTAACTGAAGCATGTTTATAACTCATGGCACTTTAATATAGTTATAGTAAATATGTATGTCCTCTGTTATGTAGATAATGGCTAGAGGATGCCCAACTAGAAGGGCACCAGCTACTGAGCCTCAACAGGAGGCAACTAACACAGTGACTCCACCTAAGCTCGAGGAGATAGTGGCTCAGCTCCAGAGACAGATAGCTGAGCAGCAGCAAGAGATAGCCACTTTAAAGGCTAATCAGCAGACCACACCTACTGCTACGCCAGGACCAAATGTGGAAACCCTAATAGTGACAGAGGTTCCACCTAGAGCACCAATCCCACCAATAGCACCAGAAGCCCCAGTAGTAGGGGCTAGAAGAGAAGCATATCTGGTTCAGTGACAGAAACTCAAACTAGAGACCTTTTCAGGCACTAGTGAACCGTGGGATGCACAAGCCTAGTTCAAAACCCTGGAGAGTACCATGGAGCTTTTGGACTGGCCAAAACATGAGAAAGTGAAGTTTGCGTCCTTCTGCCTAGCAGGAGATGCTAGAATGTGGTGGGAAAGGATGAAGGCCAAGCGAGACATAAATCAGATGACGTGGGCCAACTTCGAAGCTGAGTTCTTCGAAGAATTCTTTTATATGCGGGTTACTAACCGGCATTATGATGAATTCATTGAATTTCGTCAAGGTAACCTATCAGTAGAGGAAGCCGTGAAGAGATTCAACAGACTGGCTCGCCTGTGCGCTGAACTGGTCAGCACTAAACTAGAGCGAGTTAGGCTAATGCTCAAGATGCTAAGGCCAGAAATAGCATTGAATGTGGCCAGCGGCGTCCATAGGCTGCAAACTTCAGAAGAACTAGTTAGCAGTGCTCTGATCACCGAGCACTACCTGAACAGCATGCAATAGCAAAAGTCAGTCATGACAGAAAGTAAAGGCCAAGGCAGTTCAGGAACTCAGAAACCCCAGGGCCACAACTCTAGCTGAAAAGGAAAGAATCAAGGCAAAAGAAAGCAGTGGAACAATCCAAAAGGGGAGTCAACCAACAAGCAAGCCAAGTATCCCACTTGTCCCACATGTGGGAGACAACACTTAGGGGTCTGTCGCAAGGGCACCCGTGGGTGTTATAACTGTGGTCAAGAGGGGCACATGGCCAAGCAGTGCCCCACCAAAAACAGTCTGCCTACTCCACAGCCTACTCAATATGGAGGCAAACCCGCACAGCCACATCAGATGCAGACAACATTGGATGGTCCCCATATCAGTCGGGGTAGATTAGAAGTTCCATCAGCCACTACCAATGCATGGATCTTCTCACTGACCAGAGAGGATGTAACGAATGCCTCGACAGTTGTGACAGGTCATATATATATTTTACAGCAAAATGCAACTGTCTTATTCGATACTGGGGTAACCCATTCCTTCATATCCAGGGCGTTCGTAGAGAAGTTAGCTATACCTCCAGATGTACTCAGTGGCCAGTTCTTAACCACCCTACATTTAGGAGAGATTATGGCATCCATGCACTGGCTCCGTGCAGTGCCAGTCAGTATAGCAGGCAGAGAGCTTTATGATGATCTGATCGTGCTAGATATGACCGATTATGATGTCATTTTTGGAATGGGATTCCTAATCAAGTACGGTGCCTCCATAGAATGCCGTAAAAGGAATGTCATTTTCCAACTTGAAGTAGGAGTGCAGTTTGAATACATCGGAGAACCCAAGAGAAAGGCCAAGAAATTTCTCTCAGCTTTAAAAGCACAGAAACTGCAGGATTCAGGATGTACCAGATTTCTAGCACATGTAGTCAATACCGAACGAGAGAAGGACCAAAAGCTAAAAGGGGTCCCAGTGGTATGTGACTACCCAGCAGTCTTCCCTGACGAGTTACCAGGCTTAGCGCCAGACAGGGAGATAGAGTTTGAGAAAGATCTCATTCCAAGTACCAACCTCATTTCAAAAGCACCATACCGTATGGCTCCAGCAGAATTAAGAGAACTTCAGGAGCAACTACAGGAGCTGCTCGACAAGGGCTTCATACGCCCTAGTCACTCACCTTGGGGAGCTCCCGTATTGTTCATGAAGAAGAAGGACGGGTCCATGCGCTTGTGTATAGATTACCGGGCCTTGAACCAAGTCACCATCAAGAACAAGTATCCTTTGCCAAGAATTGACAACTTGTTCGATCAGCTAAAGGGAGCAGCAGTGTTCTCAAAAATAGACTTGAGATCAGGATATCACCAGGTGAAAGTTAAGGAAGGTGACATGCCCAAGACAGCTTTCAGAACAAGATACGGACACTATGAGTTTGTAGTTATGCCTTTTGGCGTAACGAACGCCCCAACAACTTTCATGGACCTCATGAACAGAGTGTTTCGAGAATATTTAGATAAGTTTGTTATCGTCTTCATCGATGACATTCTGATATATTCCAGGACTCAGAAGGAACACGCAGAACACCTGAAAACAGTATTAGAAATTCTTCAGCGGAGCCAACTCTATGCGAAATTCTCTAAGTGTGAGTTTTGGCTCGATCAGGTATCTTTTCTGGGTCACATCATCTCCAAGGATGGTGTGATGGTAGACCCCAGCAAAATAGAAATAGTAAGTAACTGGGTTAGACCGAAGAATGCCAGTGAGATCAGAAGTTTTCTGGGTCTAGCCGGTTACTACAGGAAGTTTGTAGAGGATTTCTCCAGAATAGCCTCTCCACTGACAACTCTTACCAGAAAGAACAGAAAGTTTCAGTGGACAGAGGACTGCGAGAACAGTTTTACAGAATAAAGAGAAGATTGACTAGTGCTCCCATCCTGACTCTTCTAGAGACCACTGACAGCTTTGACATTTATAGTGATGCTTCTAAATTAGGACTTGGAGCAGTGCTAATGCAGAATGGCAAGGTTATCGCCTATGCCTCTAGACAACTCAAGGATTATGAGAAGAACTACCCTACCCATGACCATGAGCTAGCTGTAGTAGTGTTCGCTCTCAAGATCTGGAGGCATTACTTATACGGAACTCAGTGTAGGATTTTCATAAATCATCAGAGTCTGAAGTATTTCTTTACTCAGAAGGATCTAAACATGAGGCAACGCAGATGGCTTGAGATAGTCAAGGATTATGACATTGACATCCTCTACTATCCAGGTAAAGCTAATTAGGTGGCAGACGCACTTAGCAAGAAATCTAGCGCCACCCTACTAGCTTTGTCTACAATGTCACAGCCCCTTCGGAAGGAAATATCAGAGTTCGGACTGGAAATTATAGTTGGGCAGCTCTCCAAATTGACATTAGTGTCAACCCTGCTTGAAGACATCCAGACAGCACAGGATCAAGATCCTGACCTTCAGAAAATCAAGCAGGGGATAGCAGAATCAGAAAATGGGGAGTTTCTCCTATCAGATAGTGGGATACTGTACTGCGGTGACCGCTTATGTGTTCTGAACCAAGAAGAGCTCCGAAGGAAGATCCTAGAGGAAGCACATAGATCTCCTTATGCGATGCATCCTGGTTCCACCAAAATGTACCAAGACCTCAGGGGACATTTTTGGTGGCCTGGGATGAAGAGAGACATCGCCAGATATGTCAGTACATGTCTGACATGCCAATGGGTCAAGGCAGAACATCAGAGACCAGGTGGAGTTCTGCAGCCTATCCAGATTCCAGAATGGAAATGGGAAGATATTTCCATGGATTTTATAGTGGGACAACCCAGAACAACGAATGGATATGATGCAATCTGGGTCATAGTTGACAGATTGACTAAGTCTACCCGCCTTCCCCAGGATTCGAACCCTAGACCTCCAGGCTTAAGTACTAGTTCTTTATGAATCTTGGTAACCAATAGATTGACTAAGTCTGCCCCCTTCCTAGCTATCAGGATCTCCTATTCCATGGAACAACTAGCTCAGTTATACCTCAAGGAGATCGTCAGACGACATGGAGTCCCTAGGACTATCATTTCAGATAGGGACAGTAGGTTCACTTCGCACTTCTGGGAGTGCGTACAGACAGCACTAGGCACCAGACTAAAGTTTAGTACAGCTTTCCATCCTCAGACAGATGGTCAGACAGAGAGAGTTAATTAAGTACTAGAAGATATGCTCAGAGCTTGTGCTTTAGATTTCAAGGGCAGTTGGTGCAGATACCTGTGCTTAGCAAAATTTGCCTACAACAATAGTTATCAGGCCACTATCGGCATGGCACCCTATGAGGCTTTATATGGGCGGAGGTGTAGATCTCCTATCTGCTGGTACGAGGGTCGTGAGAGGCAAGAGTTAGGCCTATAGACAGATCTTATAGATGATTCCACCGTAGCCATACAACAGATCCGCCAGAGAATAGAAACAGCTCAGAGCCGCCAGAAGAGCTATTCTAATATACCGCGCAGACCATTAGAATTTGAAGTTGGGGATTCAATATTCCTCAGAGTGGCTCCCATGAAGGGAGTAATGCGTTTTGGGAAGAAGGGCAAGCTAAGTCCCAGATATGTAGGACCATACCCCATCACTAGAAGAGTTGGCAAAGTAGCTTATGAGCTAGAGCTACCTCAGGAGATGTCAGCTATCCACAATGTATTTCATGTCTCCATGCTGAAGAAGCATATCCCAGATGCCACCCAGGTGATAGAGCCACAGACGGTACAAGTCCGCGAAGATCTCAGTTATGATAGTCGGCCTATTCAGATAATAGACCGACAGTTAAGAAATTGCGAAACAAGGAGGTACCATTAGTGAAAGTCATATGGCAAAATCACAGAGTAGAAGAGGCAACATGGGAACCAGAGGACAGCATGAGGCAGAAATACCCAAGGTTGTTTTAAGTTCGAGGACGAACTTTTTATAAGGTATGGGGGATTGTAATGCTCGAAAATTCTCAAACCTAATTTTAGAAATATCCAAGAATTTAATCCAAATTTATGGATATTTTTATAGAATTTTTTCTGTGGACAAATAAGCCAAAAAGGAATAAAAATAGAATACTCAGTAAAAAGGCTTAAATGGGGTTTGACCCCTAAACCTTTAACATGAGAGGAGAATAAGCTTACCCAGTGAGATGGTTTGTTTTCATTAAGACAAAATAGAGAAAAGGATAAATAAGGTGAAGTTAGTTAAATTTTTCCATAAGAAAAATTAAGGGAAACTTAAGGGTTTTTAGGTTTATTCCATCCCTCATCTTCTCACCGCCGACTTCTCCCTCTTAGGCGATTTTTCCTCACCCTCTCCCGAGCCTTTCTCTCTCCCTCACTCACGGCAACCCAAGGAGGGAGTCCAAGGGCTTGTGTTGGGCGAATTCAAGGAGGAGGACACGTTAGGGGATCGTCTCAAGGAGTAGTCCGTCATTAGAGCCTCTCTGAGACTCGAAGGATCTTCCCTCTCCCCAAACCCTATGCATTAGAGTTGTAAGAACAAGCGCAGGATGTAAGTACCCCTTACTTGCAGTATAAATAGCTTCGTTCGTATGCCAAACGCCTTAGTTTATCTAATTGTAAGTTTATGTTCCTATGTGCAGATCTACTCTCTCTACCGACTTTAAGGGCACCATTAGATGGGCTGGACGTGCTTCCCCCTTTAGTTTGGGGTTTAGACGTACCGTCGAGTGCCTAGGAAGTGTCCTTAAAAGAAGAGGGGAGTTTTAGGCACGTAAGGTGCTCGAGGAAATGTTAAGAAGCTCTAATATGAGTTTTAGCATGTTATGAAATTAGCTACCCTTGCTTTATGTTTATGGACCCTAGTTCGTCCATTGGGTGGGCTCCTAGATCGCCCCTAGGCTCTAGATCGCCTAGTAGATGCAAGGTTAAAGAAAAGAATATTTATGAAAGTATTTTACTTTTTATGGCATGTGCTTGGACTCTAGTTCATCCATGGGTGGGCTCCTAGTTGCCCCTAGGCCCCTAGATCGCCTAGTAGTATTACCCTAATGGGTTCAGGATTAGCTACCTCGGATCTATTTAGGGATGCGCGCATTAACAGCACATTGTCGGGCCCACAACAGCATGATTAGTATTTTCACTTATTATATGTATAAGTTTTAAAAGTTCAGTAACAGCTTTAAGTGAAAACAGTTTTAAGATCATGCTTAGTTCAGTTAGATTCTATGAATGCTATGTGAATTTAGTTATAAGAATATGATTTAGTTCAAGTGCTTAGTATGATGAGTATGCCATGATATTTGTTTAGATTATATGTTTCAGCAAGAATAAATGACAAGCATGATATGTTTTTCCTACATGTGTTTTCAAAAGCATGAGTTTCGAGATATGCATTATTTTGTGAGTAGGATGGTACTTACTAAGCTTTATGCTTATAGTTTCATTTTTCCTTATACTACGATAAGGGCAAAGGAAAAATAGTGTAGCGGAAGCGGCAGGAATTATATGGAGTGTGTGATGGTGGAAACTTGGAAGGAAAAAGGACCTTGGGAACTTGCATTATGAGGATGCACGATTAAGAATGTTAAATGAACTAGTTCTTCGTCATGTTTATCGTTTTCCGCATTTTAAGTACCTTTGTTATGTTGTTAGCACCACTCTTGATATGAGACTTGCGAGAATTCTAATATAAGATTATGTATCATGAGTTAATACCATGCAGTCATGACATGCCTAGTTCCTACATGTGATATGTTGAGTGATACATTTCAAGTGCGTGTTAACTAGTAGGAAAATGCATGATCTAAGGCTATAGAACCATTTCTGATATTATAGTGCTACTATTGGTGCATCTAGATAGGAACAATGCTTAGCTTTAGTAGCAAGTTGATACAAAGTTCGTGTTTCTAATTTCATGCTTAGAAATGGTTGAAGTATGCTTTAATGTCATGAAAACATGTAGAATATGGCCTAGAATCATTGTATACCTGTTAGTAAGCTTAAATATGAGTTTGTGGGGTTTTTGGTACGAAGTGGGTTGACTTTAGCACGGTTCTGGAATCTGAATATTCAGATTTTAGAACTACTAGTCGACTGCGACAGCTACCAGTCGACTGGGACCAGTAGCAAAATCGTACAAAAGGCTTCGTCGCCTCGGGTAGTCGACTGGTCAACTATCAGTCGACTGGTGCCAGTTTAAAACAGAATGTGTTGTAGGGTTGCTGGTTAGTGCTTTAGTCTTGCAACTTTGAGGTTGGGGGATCAAATCTTAGCCAAGCGAATAAAAATTAAAGTTTTTGTTTTATTTTGGCTGGTTAGTACTTCCAACATGGTTATGAATTGTTAGTTCAGTATATAGCAAAATAAATTTTTTTAAATTCTCCCAGTTGGTTTAGCATCTGGAAAACAATGATCAGTAATCAGTTAGTTAGTTAGTAGCGATCCGCCTTAAAGCTTAGTACCAGAAGGCGGGTCGTTACAATTTAATTGACATGCATATACGGTTATGATTTGCATTTTATTATATGATCTGGATATGTTCAGCAGTATTAGCAGTTTATGAAGGTGTTAGAGGGGATTTCTGATTTTGCCCCTTCTTGTTGCATGGTTTTCAGGTATGTTTTATTTGTGTAGATACATTTTCTTTATGCTCTTTATTCCAGAGACTGTATACCCTTTGTTGTCTTTATGCTTGTTTTACCCTTTTATAGACCATGCATTTATCTGATCTTATACTCGTTGAGTTCCCTCCGGATCTCACCACCCCTTGTTCTTCTTTTTGTTTTAGGTAATAGGTAGCTGTGTCTCGTGCCGCCAGGAGAGGATCCAACTGCCAGTCTCCCAGTTTGAGTATTATTATTGGTTTTCGTACTTTTGTGGTAGTTTTGTAGCATTAGTGTTGTTTTTCGGTTTTATTATCGTTTTGGATGGTATATGGTTTCCTTCGAACATGTATTTATTTATTTCCACTGGATTTCGGTTTGCTGCACTTAGCTATATAGATTATATTTATTATGTTTATTATGTTGGGACCGGGTGCATGTCGACAAGGATACGAGTTCGTAAAATTCAAAAAAATTTCGTGCAGCGGAAGATTTTGCATAAAATAATTTCCTAAATTATTTTAACTTCGTATCTAGCATGCAACCCTATGGTGTGTTGACATAATCATAAAATAAAATAATGCGGAAAAGTAAACTAATTTACTTTTATACCTCGCGTATCTCGAAGGAAGGGACGAGATCCAACCGTAGCGTCCCTTGGAAGCTCCGCCTCTATTCGCGTCCACGCCGAGTTCTCTTCGGGAAGACTTCGCAAAGTCACGAGTTTTGTGCCGACGAGAACTACTAGATTCTCGGAAGGCACAACTAGAAGAATAAAAGAAAATAACGGAAGACTAACCAACGAAGTAACGGAATCGAATTCCGGGAAGAGAGGAGTTGCTATCCACTTCTTCTTCTTCGTGTTCGGGTTCTCCTTCTTCTTCAATGCTCACGGCAACTTCACCTTCTTGGATTTGGTTGGGCGCCGGCCCTAGAGGAGCTAGGGTGCGCCGGCCCTAAGGGAAGAAGAAGAGGAGGAGAGGAGAGATTAAGAGAGAGAGGGAGAGAGTAATTAATCTCTTGATTAATTGATTGGAATAAGAGCTAGCCTTTGGTTCCTTTATATAGTAGCAACCCCTTTGCTAAGTCTCCCTCTGAACCGAATTAACGGAATTAGTTATAAGAAATTTATCTTATAAATTTTCTTATTAATTATTCCGTTTAAACCGAGTCTTTATTATAAACCAATTTATAATAAAACTAATTCTTCTTCTCTTTAAATTATGGAATAAATTTTTATAAGAAATTTATAAACTTTCTTATTATGGAAAAATCAATTCATAATTGATTTTATAAAATTAAAATAAACCAATTCATGGATTATTTTAACTTCCATAAAAAGAATAAATTTCTACAAATTTATTTATATAAATTTCTTTATACAAATTTATTTATCCATAATTTATAAAATAAATCACACTAGATTTATTTTATTAATTAAACCAATTAATTGGTTTTTCTCCCTTTATGGCCGGCCACACCAAGAGGGTGGACACCCTCTTTGGTCGGCCAAACAACCCGAACCGACGCGAATTAAACCCATTTAATTCGCCCAAAAAACCTTCAAAAGACTTAGCCATTTTTAGCTTCCATTGCGCCTCTGACTAACTCAGATTCGACTTATTTCTCTTGATCGGAAAATTCAATTTTCAACTCGTTTTAAATCCCTCGGATTACTCGTAGTGCGTGTGACTAAATAGGCTTTCGATTTATGTTGGCCGTCTATAATTTAACTAATTATAGAACGATCATGAGTGGCACCTAGTAGTACATCATGATCCCCAATTAATCGAAAGATCAACGGTTTGACCTCAGAAGAAATTATTCTGAAACCCTTCAGCAGCTCTAATGAATCGTGCCCCATTCCCTTCACCACCTTATACCCACTTGGTTCAGGACACGGTCAATGGTGTCAGTCCCCACTAGGCTGACTACGTCACACCTAGCCCAAGTAGTGTCTTTCTCGTCCTTTGGATTTCTAATTACTCTCATGTATTTAAGAGACTCGCACTCTTAACATGATATGCTCTGGCCAGAGGCTTTGAGTAACAATCCGACGATAGGCCTGGGTATACATCTCCTCGCAAGGAGTGGTGAATCCTTTGTAGGCTGTTCAAACATCTTCGGGCACTTCGGCTTATACCCGATCATCCTGGGCCCACACCTCCTTGGAGATGCTTGCTTAAGATGTCAAAGTATAAGTCTCCATGACCAAGATGACTTGAACACCGTAAGTCAAAGGAACATCGCACTTAAGCTGCAGTAAGATCTTCATTGACATATCTACATGTAGATTCTCATATGAAGTCTTACAGCTAGTCACTCCAATGAACTAGTTCCCTTAACTAGCATCCATGTTTATCTCCGGACATCCCAATGTCACCAGCCAGTGAGAATCAGCTGAATAGAGAATAACCCATGCTAGTCTCAACAGAATTGATAATGTCCGTATTTATCAATTCATCGACTAGGGATATTTCCAACAATTCACATTTGCACATTTAGAGATAATCACTAGTTGTGATCCCATCACAAATTCTCTTATGCTGTGAATTGTATGGCGGACATTCAGTATATGAGTTTAAGATCCCAATCAAATACAAACATGTATACTCAAATAGTGAATTATCATTTATTAAAATAAATGTTTACAATCATAAGGCGATTGCCTTAGGACACTTCTCTCATATCACTAACAAACTCCCACTTGGCCTAATGCCAATCGCTACGGTATCCAATACCACAGGCTCTAACATGACCCTCAAACTTGTTTTGAGGCAAGGCCTTAGTTAAAGGATCCGCTAAATTCCTTTCAGTGGGGATTTTCTCAATTTGTATGTCATTCCTACTTATAATCTCTCTGATCAGATGATAGCATCGAAGCACGTGTTTGGATCGTTGATGAGACCTTGGTTCCTTCGCTTGTGCAATAGCTCCATTGTTGTCGCAGTAAACCGGCACTGCTTCATCAATGGTTGGAACCACACCAAGTTCTGAGACAAACTTCTTGATCCAAACTGTTTCCTTTGCTGCTTCCGAAGCTGCGATATACTCCGCTTCCGTGGTAGAATCCGCTACGGTGTCTTGTTTGGAACTTTTCCAACTTAATGCGCCTCCATTCAAAGTAAATACGTATCCAGACTGTGATTTGGAGTCATCCTTATCTGTCTGGAAACTGGCATCTGTATACCCACGTATTACCATATCTCCTTCTCCATATATTAGGAACATATCCTTAGTTCTTCTTAAGTACTTAAGGATTGTCTTGACAGCCGCCCAATGATCCATTCCTGGATCCGACTGGTATCTGCTTGTGACACTCAAAGCATATGATACATCGGGCCTTGTACATAACATAGCATACATGATAGATCCTATTGCGGATGCATAGGGAATCTTATTCATGCAAATCCTCTCGTCTTCTGTGTGCGGACACATAGACTTCGAAAGGTTGATCTCATGCCTGATGGGAAGGTAACCTTTCTTGGATTCTGACATGCTAAACCTTTTTAGCATTCGGTCTATATATGTAGACTGCGAAAGACCAAGCAACCGTTTTGATCTATCTCTATAGATTCTAATCCCAAGGATATAGGTTGCTTCTCCCAGGTCTTTCATGGAGAAAGTTTTGGACAACCAAATTTTAACTGTCTGTAAAACTGATACATCGTTTCCTATAAGCAATATATCATCGACCTATAATACTAGGAATACGACTGCACTCCCACTAACCTTCTTGTACACACAAGGTTCGTCAGGATTTTGTGAGAAATCAAACTCTTTGATTGTCTCATCAAAACGGATGTTCCAGCTCCTAGATGCTTGCTTCAGTCCATATATGGATCGTCGAAGCTTGCATACTTTGGTTTTATCAACCGATGTGAAACCTTCAGGTTGTATCATATATACATCCTCAAGCAGGTTTCCATTAAAGAAAGCTGTTTTCACATCCATTTGTCATATCTCATAATCATAATGAGCTGCTATGGCTAGGAGCATCCGAATGGATTTAAGCATAGCTACTGGCGAATAGGTTTCGTCATAATCAATTCCTTGTTTCTGACAATATCCTTTTGCCACTAATCTAGCCTTAAAGGTAACTACATTACCTTCCATGTCGGTTTTCTTCTTGAAAACCCACTTGCACCCTATGGGTTTAATCCCTTCAGGTGGGTTAACCAAGTCCCATACTTGATTTTCGTACATGGAATCCATTTCCGACTTCATGGCCTCAAGCCATTTGTCCCTTTCTGAACTTTTCAGAACTTCTTCATAACTGATAGGTTCGTCATCACCAATGAGCAACACGTCGTTCGATTCACTTACGAGAAATCCGTATCTCTCTGGAATGTCGCGTGTCCTATCAGACCTACGAAGAGGTGGTGTAGTTTTAGGTTCAACTGATAGCTCATCACTATGAGTTCTCGGTTGTGGGTCTAGACTAGGTGTCTCTGTAATGTCTATTGGAGTTTCTTGAACTTCATCAAGCTCAATGCCACTCCCACTGTTTTCTTGTAAAAGAAATTCTTTTTCCAGAAATACAGCATGCCTTGAAACAAACACCTTTTGTTCCAAGGGATGATAGAATTGGTAACCCTTCGTTTCCTTAGGGTATCCAATAAATAGACATTTATCAGACTTAGCATCCAATTTGTCTGATACAACCCGCTTCACATAAGCAGGACAACCCCATATCTTAAGGTGAGTTAAGTGAGGTTTCTTACTATTCCAAATCTCATATGGAGTAGTAGAGACTACCTTGGTCGGGACTCTGTTTAGCAAGTAAACAGCTGTCTTAAGTGCATAGCCCCAAAAGGATTTTGGAAGAGTTGCATGATTCATCATCGACCTAACCATGTCCATCAAGGTTCGGTTGCGCCTCTCAGATACACCATTATGCTATGGTGTATATGGCGGAGTCCATTGGGATAATATCCCATTGTCCCTAAGATAATCTTGGAACTCTTGACTTAAGTATTCTCCACCCCGATCGGATCGAAGTATTTTAATACTTTTGCCAAGTTGTTTCTCTACTTCATTTCTGAATTCTTTGAATTTATCAAAAGCTTCAGATTTGTGTTTCATCAAGAACACATAACCGAATCGTGAGTGATCATCGATAAAGGTGATGAAGTAGTTATAGCCTCCTTGTGCTTGAGTTGACATTGGTCCGCATACATCGGTATGTATTAGACCAAGCAACTCTCCCACTGGATTACCTTTTCTGGGAAAGGGTAATTTGGTCATCTTGCCTTTTAAGCACGATTCGCATGTATCAAATGAACCGGGTTCAAATGATTCCAAAATTCCACATCGGTGTAATTCGGTCATGCGTTTCTTACTTATATGGCCAAGACGACAGTGCCACGTGTAGGAGTCTATTTGATTATCTATTCGAGCACGTTTGTTGCTAACTTCGATTTTGAAAACGTCACTGGATAAATCTAACGTGTAGATGCCATTGCACAAAGTTCCATTTCCATAAAGAACGCCATTTAAAGTTATGTAACAACAATTGTTACTAAAAGTTAAATGATAACCTTTTTCATTCAAACATGAAATAGATACAATGTTCTTTATTAATGAAGGAACAAAATAACAATTATCCAATTCTAAGATACGTCCAGTAGGGAGCTTCAGCAAATATGTTCCGATGGCAACAGCAGCAATCTTTGCTCCATTTCCAACTCTTAAATTCGCTTCTCCCTTGACGAGTCTTCTTCTATTCCTTAGCCCCTGTATGTCATTACATATATGTGAGCCACACCCAGTATCAAGTACCCAGGTATTTGAGGAAATAGAGTGACATTCAATAACGAAGATACCTGAAGAGGATGGGGCATCGGATGCCTTCTTCTTTATGGAATCAAGATAAATCTTGCAGTTTCTTCGCCAGTGACCTTCCTTGCCACAGTGATGGCAAGTGCCTTTTGGTTTCTTTTCAGTCTTTTTGGCCTTTTTCTTCTTTCCCTTATTCTGTTCTTTGGCCTTCCTCTTAGAACCTTTCTTCGAGGAACCAACTAACAGTACCGCCTTTTGATCCGGCTTTACAGAAGGCTCCACAGTCTTCAGCAGGTTGATCAACTCAGGAATGGTAGTCTCCAGTTTGTTCATCCGATAGTTCATCACAAATTGTGAATAACTTTTGGGCAAACAATTCAGAATTAAGTCAATACTTAGTTCATGATCCATTGCAAAACCGAGTGTATTCAGTCGCTCAATGTACCCCAACATCTTTAACACAAACTGCGAAGCAGAAGTGCCTTCCTGCATCTTTGTGGTGAAGAGGAGTCTGGAGACCTCGAACCTTTCGGATCTCGCCTGCTCTTCAAACAACTCATGAAGATGAAAGATGATGGTATAAGCATCCATATGCTCATGTTGCTTTTGCAACTCAGGTACCATAGAGGCTAGCATGATGCAACCCGCCATTTCAGAATCGGTCACATGTTTCTGATAGGCCAACAATTGGTCTGGAGTTGCATTTTCTGGAGGACTTTTGGGAAGTGCTTCTTCAAGGACATAAGCAAGCTTTTCTGCCTTAAGGACTATCCTCAGGTTTCGAAGCCAGTCCATGAAGTTCGGCCCAGTCAGTTTATTGGTGTCCAAAATGGAACGCAGGTTTATTTGAGTAGACATGATCGAGTGATTATCCTAGAAACACAAATTGAGATTATGTGAGAAGATTGATTAAATAATGTATCAACATACATAAATTAAATCATATTTATTTTACGAATTGAATCACCCTTATATCAATTCGGGAGATCGTAGGAACATCTCCAAATAGGTTGATATCCAACCATAGATAAGAACCACCATGGCTGTGGCCATCAAGTTTTTCTTAGCTATGAAGGTAGGTAATTCTACCGATTACACATCACATATATGTAACTATCACCTTATGCTATCAACTAATTGAATGTTTGCATAAATCATTAGGTTGTTAACTCATTAACAAGTATGTATCAATATACATAGCACCTAACTGCACCTCTCTTTACATCGACCTTGGCTGTGGCACAACAAATCGATGCTCCAAGCTTAAGGCTGACCCATTAATCAAGAAATAGTTTTAATATGGTTGGAGCTCATTCAACCGTTTAGTCAGGCTTGGATGTGTCCAACAACCAAAACTAAGGATTGACCTCTGACTCCAACTATAGTATACATAAACTAATTCCATGGTTTGAACATGTTGAGGTTCAAGTTGGGCATGGATGTGTCCATCAACCCTAGCGAGAAACAAAACTCCGGTTCTATCCATATTAATGGAAGGTGTTAGCCTTAATATTTTGTAAGGGGTGTTTTAGTCTCATTCTTTTCTAAGCACATTCACGACATAAAATTATGTCATGACTAACGATTTCCTTAATAAAGTATATATGTGACTTAATTTATCAAGTCTCATGAATTGAATTAGGAACCGGATTTCCTTATTTCAATTTCATACTTTATTAAAGGAATTGTTTTGGGAAACAATTTCCTAAATTGTCATAATTAATTTCGGAAATAATATGTTCAAGATTTTGATTTCTCTAAATCAAATCTTATTAAATTAAGAGACAAATCCCTTAATTCAACTACATATTATTTTCATGAAAATCTTATTTAAGAAAACTCTATAGGAAACCATTTTCCTAATTAATTTTGGAGACAACAATATGTAAGAGCATCACCTCTTCAAGAGCGGTCCATCGTTTTCCCTCTAGCTTTCTTGCTCCTTTTGGCAGTTATTCCAATCAAGAGCGGTCCTAGCTCTGATACCACTTGTAAGATCGTTCCGGTTGCTAGAGGGGGGTGAATAGCAATTTTCGAAACGTTCTTCCTACACGGTTAGTTGCGCAAGCGGAAATCTAAAGTAAAACTAAAACTAACAATGAAGAACACTCACGATTTATGTGGTTCGGAGATAAACTCCTACTCCACGGCTTCCCGTAAGGTGGGCGATCCCTAATCCGTCGGTGGATGATTCCCCGGAGCACCTCCGGCTAGATTGCGTAGCTCCTTGTAGGTGGAGAAACCTTTCCACAAACTTTGGACACTACCTGAGATCACTAGGCTACTAACTAGTTTTGACCAAGCAAGTTTCGCCAAGAGAAAGTAGCCTGAAACAAGCTCCTTTAAATAGAGCTTGAGTCTTAAATAGCCGCTACCAGTCGACTGCCCATGGGGCAGTCGACTGGTCCCACTCAGATTCGTCCATTACATTACAACGTTCGAATCTAGTCAGCTGTTCCAGTCAACACCAGTCGACTGCTCCCAGAGCAATCGACTAGTCCGAACCTAAGCCTAGGGTTACACCCCGAGTACATTCCACTCCGCACTCGAACCCTCCTGGCTTAGCCCCTGAGTACAAACACTCATACTCAGACCCTCACAACCTGGTTGACTCTTCACCAGCAGACTCGACTGTTGCCTACACGCCCTCTTCATCTTCAGCCCTCGTCCCTCGGATGTGCACGCAAGCCTCCAGCTTGCCTCCATGCCACCCTTCACGTATGCCTCGAAGTTCGTGTCCCTCGGCTCATCGTCCATGCTATCCATGGTCCCTCGGATGCACACGCAAGCCCCCAGCTTGCCTCCATGCCATCCTTCACCTGAAGACATCAACCAAGTCCATGTGTACTGATAACTACCATTTTGTTAATCGTTTTAGGCTCTCAAATCCATATTTTGATCCACTTTTATGTGCTTAAGTTTACATTTATATTAAGTTTCATGAATTACCTCTATTTTAGCTTTTGATTCAAATCTTTGTATATTTGAGATATTTTGGGCATTAAATTTGAATCTAATTTTGTAGGCTTCAAATAATCATGGACCTAGATCAAATTGGGTCAAACTTGAGTCAGAATTGGATCCAGATCAAGAGGATCAAGCATCAGATTAATATGAGTCGTCCGATCAAGAAACGGCTAGATCTGAGCCATCCATCAACTTCTGATCAATCCAAGCTCAATATAGAGTTTATCAAGTCCATGGATCAAGATCTGAAGCTTGGAGCCAAATCAAAGCCCATCTAGCCGTTGGATCAAGTTTAAGAGAGTCTAAGCCGTCCATTCAAAGATCAGGGCAATCTGAGCTACCCGTTGTAGATTTGATTGATCCAAGCTAAGGAAGAGCAGATCCTGAATTTGATCAAGATCTGGAAGGTTTGGTTCAGATCTGAGAAGATCCGACCGTCGGATGAGACCGGAACAATCATAGTCGTTCATTTCTAACAGTTATAACCGAACTCCTCAGATCTGAGCTCTTCGTCGTCGCCAGATCGCAGATTGTAGCTTTCTTCTTTGTTCTTCGTTTCTTTATCGATTTCGTTGTTGTTCCCTTCTCCGATCGCGCGGCCAACATCAAGATTTGTTCATTTGCAAGATTTCAGATCAATGAGGTATATTTCCAGTTCAGTTTTGCTAATCAGATTTTCGAAGCTGAGAGGAGCTCAGGGGAGGGTTTTGCTGGAATTCCATTCCATTGATCGCTTCCATTTGATCGCGGGTTTTCATCGACTGAAGCTGAAGGATAGTAAGGAGGGGTTCTCCGATGCTGTTCTGAAGGATTTTGAGTTCGATCGCTTATCAGCGCGTCAAGATGGAGAGTTTGGTGGAAGCGTTTCAGCTACTGACTGATCGTGGTGACCGGATAGAGATGTCTCTGATCGGTCCCGTGACCGATCAGAAGAGGACCTGATCGGTCGGTTGACCGATCAGGAAGGACAGTCAATTGCAAACTGATCTTGGGAGTTCTTTTGCATTGGTTTTTGAGTTCAGAGGGTTTCTAACTCATCTTTTGTGTGACGGCAAAGGGAAGTCTTGACAAATAAATGATTTGATGTTTAATTTAGGATAACTTTTGTTCCAAGCACTTGTTTTCTTTACATTGCTCTAGTTTGTTCCAATTACACTTCAAGTCAAGTTCTCAAGTATTATTTCATTCTAGTTTTTAATTTCTGCAATTAGTTTCTTGCAATTAGTTTCCTGCAATTAATTTTTGAATTTCAATTCCATTGTTTGAATTTAATTGCTCAGTTGTTAAATAGGTTAAGTTTAGTTCTCGCAATTTCCTAATTCATTTTTGCTTAGTTCAATCTATTTCGTTCCAAATTGTTATTTCATCTCTTATCGCAAAAACCCCCCCATTTTATTAGAAAACCCAAAACATTTAACGACAACAACTTTCAATCTCGAGTTAAACATTTACAACTAGTCGTTGGAAAAATACGACTTGAGGCCCCTATACTACTCATTTTAATTTTGTGAGCTAAGGGTTTTCAATTTATAAATATCTAAATTTGAGGCTCATTTGTGATACTAGTTATTGGGCACATCAAATTTTGGCGCCGTTGCCGGGGATCACTAATTGAGTTTGTTTAATTTGAGCTTGTGTTTATTTTTATATTCTTTGATTCCATTTTTATTTGTTTTATCTTTCTATATACATTTGCTGTCATTTCTTGTTTGGTTTATGACCAGGACTGCAAGTGGAGATCTTGTGGAGATTGATCTTGAGATAGAGAGAACATTCAGAGCTAGGAGAAATTAAGGAAAAGTTTCAGAAACTATTGAAAAATATTCCTACTCATTTAAGCAATCCATGGCAGAGTATCAGTACTTTCAGAATTATCAGCAGCATTTTCAGAATTCCTAGCAACCCTATCAACATTTTCAGCAACCAAATCAACAATTTCAGCAAAACCAACCTTGGAATCAGTCACAACAACAGTTTCAACAACAATTTCATTATGATCAGCAAGACTTTCAACCTTCACAGCAAGAATTCCAACCATACAATCAGAATTTTCAATTTAAACCATACCGGCAGAATTTTCAGTTTCAGAATCAGGATTTACAACCCCAACAATTTCAGCAATTCAATCAACAATTCCAGCCTCAAAATCAGAATTTCCAGAGTAATAATTTCCAGCAACATCATCCTTGTTATCAAACTAATTTCCAGCAATTTCAACAACCCAGTTGCTTATTTGATCAGCCCCAACAACAGAATTTTCAGAATTCATAGCTTACTCCAAGTTTTCAGCAATCTTATGCTACATTTCAAGACCAACAAGAGCCCTATACCAATCAAGAAGACTTTGAGGACTCTAGTGAACTTAATGCACAACAACAAATGCTTGAGGAGATTATGCAACAAATTCTTCAACAGTAACAAATTTTATTACAACAAGGGCAACAAAAGAATGATTCCACTCTTTAAGACATTGAAAGACGCATTGAACAACTTGTAAGTGGGATGAATCAAATGCAAGCCCAGGGATCAAGTCAATTACCTTCTCAAGCTACTCTAGATCCTAAGGGGAATGATTGTTCGATAACTTTGAGGAGTGGGGAAATTGTTTCAAGTCTTAATGTTCAAAGTGCCGATTTTTCTGAAAAATTTCTAGCATCTTATTTTCCAACTTAGATCAGCCCCGAAATGGTTTCTACATCAATTGAAAGTGCCCCTAGTTCAAGCCTAAGTACTTCTTCTATTGATCTTGCAATTTTGGTGGAAGAAGAAGAAGAAATCAGTAAAATTATGGTACCTACAGCAGCTATACCTACTGAAACCCCTGCTCAAGACTTATTTCTGAAAAATTATGGTACCTACAGCATGGAGGAACCAAGGGTCCCTTTACCCTTCCCACAACACCCCAGAGAGGATCCTTCTATCATTAGCATGGGTATTTTAGATGAGGTTGTTGACGTAGATTTATTTGTTGATAAAGTTTCATTTGGTATTCACAAAGGATGTTTCAGCTCAGAGGAAGATGAGGATGCATTAGTTATAGAGGAGGCAGCTAATGTAACACCCCAAAATTTCACCATGAATAATATTGTGAATTCATTATGAAATATTATGTGAATAATATTGTGAATTCATTATGAAATATTATGGGATTCATGAAGTATTATAGATTCATGAATATGAAATATTAAAAATATTATGAAATAATATTTATGGAATATTATGAAATATTATGAATTCATGAAATATTATTAATATTATGAAATTTCATGATAGGCTTGGCTTAAAGGGCTTTGATATGGATTAGTGCAAATTGTGATAAAAAGAAGAAGTTGAAGGGAGGAAGCAAGGATTGAACCTTGAAGCTCCTAGTTACACTCTCCATGTCTTAACCACTACACCAAGCATTGTTTCTTGTTGAGAGAATAAGAAACATGCTTGTTAAGCGTGTAATAGTGAAGAGACATGTCTTTTCATGAGAAAAGTATAAATAAGAGAGGGAAGAGGTGTGAGTAACTTCCTCTTCTTCTTCCTTTCTCTTCCCCACCGAAATTCCTTCTTCTCCTCTCCTCTTTTCCATTTTTCGAAAAGTGCTCCCTAGGGTTCTAACCCTAGGGGATTGGAAGGAAGAAGCCTCTTGCCCTCTATTAGGGCCAAGGAGTCTAGAGAAGAAAGAGTAAGAGGAACCTTCACTTCTCCTTCAACCAAGGGTACCCTAAGGGACTTAAAGAAGTAGAATCTCAAGCGAAAGGATGTAAGTATCCCCTCGCCTGCAGCGTAATCGTTATTGTTTGATTTGTATGTTTCTTCATATTGTTGTTTTTGAAAAGGAAACCTTCCTCCTTTATGAAACTTTCGGCCACCTCCATTTAATAGGCCTTGGTTACTTCTTATTGCATGAGGAGATCCCTATGAACTTAGGGTATGAATATATGTTGGTTTCCTTCATGTTGTGATAACAAAAAGTAGGGTTAGCCACCCTACAACTTTCGGCCAAGAGGAGAAAGGTTAGGCTTTTGGGTTGCATGATATCCTATGATATGTCCATGATTAGTATTGTAGATAAAGTGTTTGTGTAAATGTTGTGTGAAGATTGGATGTCAAAAACCTAGCCTACCCTACCCTACAAGTTTCAGCCAAAGGAGAATAGGCTAGGGTTTTTGGGTTGTTTGCTATCCTATGATGTGTCCATGTTTAGTAGTGTAGGTAAGGTGTTTGAATAAATGTTTGTGTGAAGATTGGATGTCAAATACCTAACCTACCCTACCCTTACATCATTCGGCCAACCTAGGAAGATTAGGGTTTAGGGATGCTTGATTTGCCTATGATGAATCTATGCCTAGTAGTGTAGACAAGGTGTTTGAATAAATGCTTGTGTGAAGGTTTAATTTCAAAACCCTAGTTTCCCTACCCTACACCATTCGGCCAAGGCATGAAACCTTAGGGTTTGTGAAGGTTAAATTATTTTATGTGATATGCTTATGTAAAATGATATGAGATGTATATGCATGTGATATTCAAAGGAAATGTTTGATTGGATTCCTTAGCATGTAACATTTGGCCAAGGCATGAAACATGAGGTTGTGAAGGACAACTTACCCTATGAGATTATGATTGTGTTTAGTAAGATCATATGCCTATATATGTGATGATTGTATGAGATGTACCCTAGGAGATATGCTTATGTTTGGGATGATGATATGTATATGCAAATGATGTTTAAATGGAGTGTTGGATTAGGAAAAAATGGAACTCTCCCTAGCCTTGAGTTTCGGCCAAGACCCTAGTTTTAGGGTTAGGAACCATTTGATTTACCCATGAAGCATGCTACCACTTCCTATGATATGAATATGATTTATGTGATCAACCTTGTCATATATAAGATATGTTTAAGAGGTTGAATTATGATCTATGTATGAGCATGCATTATAGCCCATAGGGCACCCTTATGAAATGCATGCTTTATACTAGGCTAGTTATCATGATTATGGAGATCTATGTATGAGCATGCATTATAGCCCATGGGGCACCCTTATGAAATGCATGCTTTATACTAGGCTAGTTATCATGATTATGGATGCATACGTATGCATAAGAATGAGCCTTGTAGGGCATGAACAAAGAAGGCTTAGGGCCTAAAGAATGCTTCCCTAGAAGGTTGGGATTAAGAGCATACTTTATGAAAATGAAGAACATGATAATTATTTTATTTTGTAATGGCTTGTACTATAGACTCTTAAAGCGAGTCAAATGATTATGATACTAGGCTGAAGGACTTCTGAGAAGGCCTAGTAAACCCTAGTGGTTCGGGATTAGCTACCTCGTTCCTATTCAGGGGCGCGCGCAAAACATGAAGTACAAGCCGGGCCCTAATGATTATGCTATATTCAAGTATTATGTTATATGTTTTCAAAGAAACCTTCCTATGAAGTTAATATGCTTAGATGTTTAACATGCTTAAACACTTACCATGCTTGAATGTGATTTATTCTCTTATCTTTCTATGATATGGATTTTGCGAGTAGGACAGGATCTTACTAAGCATTTGTGCTTACTAGTTTATATGTTGTCTTATGCTGCAGATTAGGGTAAGAGACACTTAAACTAAAGGAAGAGGCAGGAGGGCTGAAGATGTGTGGGGTGGTGGCTCGGGAAATAAAGATCTTCATATCTACAATATTATGCTTATGTTAACATTTCTTTAGTAATGAATGTTACACTTGGATTACTCATATACTTGACTATATTATGAGTTGAACCTATCATGTTATAGGTTGGTTTTGAACAAGCATGCTTAGTACTTTGTTATTAGTACTTTAAAAAAAATTTATAAGAATGATAGTACGTGACCCCGCCCCGAGAGTAGATATAAGGGCGGGCGTCACAGCTAAGTTGGAGGTTGTATCTGATTCATTTGCAGTTGGAGATGATTCTACAGTTGTAGGGGATTGCACTGAGCCCCCAGGGATCACCTATATTGATTGAGATGTCTTCAGAGGATAGGTTTGAGAGTGTAGGGGATTGCACTGAGCCCCAGGGACCACCCATACCTACTGGGCAGTCATTAGCTATAGAGGCATTGGAGGAGATTGATAGTAAAGCTTGTGATAGTCTTAAATTTGATTTTGAAGCTCTACAGGACCCTTCTAGTCTTTTATTTTGTGATGATATAGTTGTTGTAGGTCCTAACTTTTCTAATATGGTTGTTGCAGATATTTTTGATGAAGCATGTGTTGGAGATGATTCTATAGGTGTAGGGGATTGCACTGAGCCCCAGTGACCACCAACATTGATTGATATATCAGAAGATTCGGAGGATAAGTATAAAAGTGTAGGGACTTGCATGGTGGAAGAAAGAGCCCAAGAATCACCTGTATTAGTTGAATGTCCACCAGAACCTGAACCTGAGGTGGAGCCTTTACCTGACCAGGAGGAGGCCATAGATACATCTACCATTGTGGAACCTTCAAGTATTTCTCAGCAAGACGAGGTAAGTATTTCTCCTAATTGTTTAGACAAATTAATAGAGGTACCTAGGGTTGATTTTATTGGCTGTGATGCAATTCTTGATACATCTTATGTAGAGATTGATTGTGAAAAACTCATGGAGGTACCTAAGATTGATTTTATTGGAAGTGATGCATTTTTGGATACATTCTATATAGAGACTGATTGTATTTCATTTCTTTCTTACCATGCACGTGTGAGGGAGGTATTTTATGGTTTTGCAGGGCACCGTAGACTTCTAGAGTGGGTGCTCTAACTAAATAGACTCCAACCTCCTGGAAGGACTTCCAAAAAGCATCAAGAGGGAGGAGTTGATCTTACTTTGACTCGTAGCACTTCACCTCTAAAGTGGATTTTGTACCTTAATCGTCTCCGTCCACCGGAACATATTTATGTGAAATTGAAGTGTGGGGGAGCAGTATACTATGACATTGATCACGTGAGGAATGCTCTCTCGACTACCAAAACCCCACCACCACCGGGATGGAGGCTACTCCTTAATCGACTCCAACCGCCAGGAATAAAGGGGAGTTTGTTCTTTCTTGCATTTTATTTCATTGCATGTATCATTTTTATGTTTCTAGCAGTAATTTTTCTTTTAAAATGAGTTCTTGCTAATAAATGCTTGAGTAGTGTAGAATGAATAAAGTGTCATTGTAGATACCATTTTATCCCTTTTGGAATTTTGTTTCATGCATGATTTAGAATAAATGTATCTTTCTAGATTTTCTCTATATCATTTTAGAGTCCTTTGAAAGCAAATTAAATTTCGTTGTCAAGACTTAGGATTTGAGCCAATGGATGGAAATTCTTGGATGCTTGAGTACTACTTAGCCATGGACTCTAGATTGATGAGTTGAGATGAATTCTTTCTACCAAGTGAGGATTTGGCCTAATTTTTGTGATACACACATGTGATTGTACTCTAAAACTTACTTAGGTTCTTTCAAAAATATATTTCTATGATTGGACCACATTTATAGAGGTGAATCACTTTGTCTCCTTTCTCATATCATTTTTTTGAAATTTTGTTTGTGATCTACTCTATATTCAATTTTCCTTCCCTAATCTTCATGTTCATCATAATCTTTTCCATGGACTTGGGTACTGATGCAGGAGGGGATCCAAAATAATATTCAGATTTATATATTTAAGGGGTTTTTAATTGGTTATATATTTTTATTTAGTTTGTTCCTAAATCTTAGGAAACCAAGTCTTGTTGGGTTTTTTTAATTGGTTATATATTTTTGTTTAGTCTGTTCCTAAATCTTAGGAACTAAGTTTTGTTGGTTAAATTTATTCCTAAATTTTAGGGGACTAAGTCTGGTTAGTTTAGAGTTTTTTTAGGGATATGAGTGCTATATAAACTCATGCTTAGATGATGTTAAGGACAAGTTTTTTTGATATTGAATTAATTTGCTTCACTTAAGCCACGTTATGGCTATATCTCTATTTTTCTCTTCTCGCTCTTGTTTTTCTCAATAAGGTTTAAGTCCAGTTTTGGCTACTCCTTATCTCGTTATAACTTTCTTATTCTTTTCTCATAAATCCCTCTGAAATTTCTCGCCCCCGAATAATCTATATTCTGCCCGACATCAGTTGATATCAGAACTCATTAAGATCCAATGGAGGGTCATCGTAGACGTGGACGTGGTCGTGGTCGCAACAGGCAGGTTCTGACTGAGGAAGCTCAGCACTGTGATCATAGTATCCAAGATATAATGATGATTGAGGATTTACAGAAGCAAGTCGCGGAATTAACCCAGCATTTGGCAGCGCGGGATCTTGAAGGTCGTGATATCTCTAAAGGTAACTCTGATTCTCCTTTCGAGAACTCGTTTCATCGCCGTGCTACATATCGAGAACACCATGGTCGAGAGGAACGATTTGGGAACATTGGTTTCCGAGTGGATCTTCCTGATTTTTTTGGCACATTACAAGCGGAAGGCTTCATTGATTAGATCAACGAAGTAGAGAGAATATTTGAATATAAAGAAGTACCTGATCACATCAAAGTAACGTTGGTCGTTATCAAGTTAAAAGGTCGAGCTTCTGCATGGTGGGAGCAACTTCGACGATCACGAGAGAGACAAGGTAAATCCAAAATCACTGATTAGGAAAAAATGAAGAAACTAATGAGAACGTAATTTCTTCCCTTCGGCTACACCCAAACATTGTATCAACGACTCCATACCTTGAGGCAAGGAGCTAGAACCGTTGACGACTATACAAAGGAATTCTATCAGCTTATTGCTCGGAATGATTTGTCCGAGACCGAGGAGAAGATGGTAGCGCGATATTTAGGGGGGTTACGTCAACCCTTACAAGACACCCTGAGCCTTCACTCACTCTGGACCATTTCGGAGGCCTATCAGCGAGTCTTGACAGTTGAAAAACAACTAAAGCGAAGACCGACGACTAGGAGCGATCAAAACAATCAAGTTGTTCACCCTCAAGAGCTGCGCCCTTCTCAGCAACCACCACAAGGTAACCCTAAGACCACTATCAAGTGTTTTCACTGTGGTGAACAGGGGCATCGAGCTTCGGAGTGTAAAAGATCCCCAGATCAAAAAAACAAGACTCTGCTAGTTGAGGAAGACATAGAGGATGAACTCAAACAGATTGATGAGCCGATTTACGATGACGATATTAATGACGAGGTTCTTTATGGCGATGGTCATGAGACTCTCGTCCTACGCAAGAGTCTACTAATCCCTAAGGAAGAATCTGAAGATGATTGGCTGAGAACCAACATTTTTCACACGACGTGCACGGTTGTAGACAAAGTTTGCAAGATGATCATTGATAGTGGAAGCTGTGAAAATATTATATCCGAAGAAGTTGTTCAAAAGCTACAGTTGAAGACAGATCGTCATCCAAAACCCCACAAGTTATCATGGCTAAGTAAAGGAAGTGAGGTAACCATAGATAGGAGGTGTCTTTTATCTTTTTCTATTGGCAGCAAGTATTATGATCGAACATGGTGTGATGTTGTGTCAATGGACGCATGTCACGTATTGTTGGGATGACCATGTCAATATGATCGCAGCGTCATTCATGATGGGCGGAAGAACACATACACCCTCAGCATCAAAGGGAGGAACATAGTATTGGCTCCCCGACGAGAAGGAACCCCTTTAAATTTGGTAACCAATAATTCTACACTACTTTCTATGTCCAGATTTTTGAATGAGTTGAAGCACAGAGATGTAGTATATGCTTTGCTTCCTTTCAAAAGCAATGTAATAGACCCGGACTCGGATCTGTTGGGACCGGGTGCATGTTGACATGGATGCGGGTTCGTAATTTTAAAATTAATTACGTGCAGCGGAAGGTTTAGCATAAATAATTTCTCTAATTATTTAACCACACATCTAAGCATGTAATTTTATCTTGTGTAGACATGATCATATATTTAAAATTTTGCAGAAACATAAACTAATTTACGTATTACCTCGCGTAACTCGAAGGAAGGGACGAGATCCAACTGTAAGCGTCCCTTGGAAGCTCCACCTCTATTCGCGTCCACGCCGAGTATCTTCGGGATGACTTCGCAAAGCCACGAGTTTCATGTTCTCAAGAACTACTAGATTCCCCGAGAACGCGATGAGAAAAACCAAGAGAGAAGTCGGAAGACTAACCACAAAAGGATGGCTGGCTGGTGCTCCTTCTTGGGGATGGTTGGCGCACGGCAAGAAGGGGAGAAGAGAAGGAGAGAAAGAGAGGGAGAGAGCCTATGCCTTTGTCTCTTCGATTATCACCCAAGTCTTGCCTTGGGTCCTTTATATAGTGGCCTCTCAACCATCAAGCCTCTCAAATATGGAATAACTTATTCCATCATGCCAAGTTTGATTTTATATCATGGTTAAAATCATATTTTAATTCATGATAAAAATCAATCAAATCTCTTCTCTCTTATGGAATAAATTTCCTTATCATGGTAAATCAATCCATGATTGATTTTATAAAATAAACCAATCAATGGTTCATTTTAATTTCCATGAAAAATAAACCAAACCTTGGTTTAAAAATTTATATCATCCATAATTTTATAAAACAAACCACACTTGGTTTATTTTATAAATTGAACCAAAAACTTGGTTCTCTCCCTTTGTTGTGGCCGGTTAAGCAAAGAGGATGGAGGCCCTCTTTGGCCGACCCATCCAAGCCAACCCCAATGAATTAAACTTATTTAATTCATCTATTAAGTCTTCAAAAGACTTAGCCATTTTACGCTTACGATGCGTCTCTGAAAAATTCAGATTCGACTTATCGTTTGGCTCAACCAAACCTAATCTCACTTGATTGGAAAATCCAATTTTTAACTCGTTTTAAATCCCTCGGATTACTCGTAGTGCGTGTGACTAAATAGGCTTTCGATTTATGTTGGTCGTCTATAATTAATCAATTAATTATAGAACGATCATGAGTGGCACCTAGTAGTACATCATGATCCCCAATTAATCGAAAGATCAACGGTTGACCTCAGAAACAATTCTGAAACCCTTCAGCAGCTATAATGAATCGTACCCCATTCCCTTCACCATCTTATACCCACTTGGTTCAGGACATGGTCTATGTGTGTCAGTCCCCACTAGGCTGACTACGTCACACCTAGCCCAAGTAACGTTTTCTCGTCCTACGGATTCTAATTACTCTCATGTATTTAAAAGATTCATACTCTGAACATGTCATGCTCTGGCCAGAGGCTTCGAGTAACAATCCGACGATAGGCCTCGGGTATACATCTCCTCGCAAGGAGTGGTGAATCCTTTATAGGTTGTTCAAACATCTTCGGGCACTTCGGCTTATACCCAATCATCCTGGGTCCACACCTCCTTGGAGATGCTTGCTTAAGATGTCAAAGTATAAGTCTCCATGACCAAGATGACTTGAACACCGTAAAACAAAGGAACATCACACTTAAGCTGCAGTAAGAACTTCACTGACATATCTATATGTAGACTACCATATAAAGTTTTACAGCCAGTCACTCCAATGAACTAGTTCCCTTAACTAGCATTCATGTTTATCTCCGGACATCTCAATGTCACCAGCCAGTGAGAATCAGCTGATTAAAGAATAACCCATGCTAGTCTCAACAGAATTGATAGTCCGTATTTATCAATTCATCGACTAGGGACAATTTCAATACTTCACAATTGCACATGTAGAGATAATCACTAGTTGTGAATTCATCACAAATTCTCTCATGCTGTGAATTGTATTGCGGGCATTCAGTAAATGAGTTTAAGATCTCAATCAAATACACAAACATGTATACTCAAATAGTGAATATTCATTTATTAGAATAAATGATTACAATCATAAGGTAATTGCCTTAGGACACTTCTCTCATATCACTAACAGGATCTACCAGCTGAAGTGCAACAACTCTTATCAGACTTCGCTGAGTTGATGGTCGAAGACCTTCCTCCAGGACTTCCCCCTATGAGAGATATTCAGCACCAGATTGATCTCGTCCCGGGGTCAATCTTTCCTAAACGACCGACATACCGTCTTAACCTTAAGGATGCCGAAGAGCTACAACGACAAGTTACGGAGCTATTGCGACAAGGCTATATTCGCGAGAGTACGAACTATTAGAAGAGCGACTCAATGACCCTCTTCTAAGGAGGAGAGAGACCGTAAGGATCAGATCCCTTATGCATCCGCTATAGGGTATATCATGTACGTCATGCTTTGTACTCGCCCAGATGTCTCGTATGATTTGAGCATGACAAGCAGGTACCAGTCAGATCCAGGTGAAAGTCACTGGACTGCTGTCAAGAATATTCTTAAGTACTTGAGAAGGACGAAAGAATATTTCTTGATATTTGGAGGCGATGAGGAGCTAGCTGTAAAGGGTTACAGTGATGCAAGCTTCCAAACAGACAGGGATGACTTTAGATCGCAGTCAGGGTATGTATTTTGCCTGAATGGTGGCGCTGTGAGCTGGAAGAGTTCGAAGCAGGACACATTCGCAGATTCTACAACAGAGGCCGAGTATATTGCCGCATCTGAGGCGGCAAAAGAGGCTGTTTGGATCCGAAAGTTCATTATAGAGCTTGGTGTGGTTCCTAGCATAGCAGACCCGATAGACCTCTATTGTGACAACAATGGGGCTATTGCGCAGGCTAAGGAACCTCGTTCACATCAGCGGACCAAACACATACTACGGCGCTTCCATCTCATTCGAGAGATCATCGATAGAGGAGATGTAAGGATATGCAGAGTACCCACTGAGGCTAACATCGGGGATCCTTTGACCAAGGCTTTGGCACAAAAGAAGCATGATAGTCATACCAGGTCACTGGGTATTAGATACTACGGTGATTGGCACTAGTGCTAGTGGGAGATTGTCAGTAGGAGCCCTAGAGCCAATTATGTGATGATTGACTAGGGGCATTTTGTATCATAATCTATTATTAATAAAGGCATGTTTGGTTATTATACTTTGTATTCTGTGTCGAATGACTAAGTATAATAATGTCCTTGTGTAGTAGGTTCTTATCTACATTATATCGATTGGTTGAATCGATAGTGAGATAATGTAGAGAACACTACACTAAATTATTCTTAGTCAAGCATTAATATTCAGGGACAATATTAATGCATGGAGACTAGCATGTAGGTCAACTAATGACTTGAGCTCACAAGTCATGGATATGTGATATCAAGTTGACACATGGGTATACATTGGAAAATGTGTACTGAATGACCCGCCATGAGAAAGTTTCATAGATTGTCATATGAGTGTCATAGACTTTCTCATGTGACTATTGGTATGAATAGTCCTTAGACCTGAAGTCACTACGGTTCCCTACATAAGGAGTTATGTACTTTGGTATCGTCAAACGTCACCCGTAATAGGGTGGACTATAAAGGCGATCACTGGGTATGTAATGAATTATGCGGAGGGATGTGAGTGATGTAGATGGGATCTATCCCTCCCATATGACGGGAGTGATATCTGTGGGCCCCTTGATCAAGTAGGACTACTGAAACGCATGGTCATGCTCAAATGAGTCAATATGAGATATTGAGCTCATTTGTTTGAGTGAGTCTACTCGGGGATCAAAAAACACAAGATTGATTGAGGATGACACGGTCTATGCCTCATTGGTCAATCTAGATATCAAGGATAGAAGGACAAGGTCATACACTATCATAGTCACGGAGATTTAGTCGGATCTCGACTTTTCTTGTTACTTGGGTAGTAATGATACATTGCTAGATGTCGCTCATTGCTTATGTGTCTAAAGTGTTTAGGCGCATTGCCAACGTCATGAGAACCTATTCAGTTCGGAGGACTCAAGTTGGGAACTCGAGAGAGACCGAGTCGGAGCTCGGCGGACCGAGTCGGAGCTTGGCAGACCGAGTCGGAGCTCGATGAACTGAGTCGGAGCTCGGCAGACCGAGGCGGATCTCGACGGACCGAGTCAGAACTCGGCGGACTGGGTCGACACTCGGCAGACTGGGTCGGAGCTCGGCAGACTAGGTCGGGAGCTCGCCACTCGGGAGACTTGGTCGGGAGACCAAGTCGGAAGCCCGAGAGGCCCGGTCGGAGTTGCATGAAGGAAAGAGAAAAGTCTCTCTTCATTGGATGAAAAGATTCTTTTCTTGCATGGGAAATGATAAAGAGCCACATAAAAAGATGTGCTCTTTATTGGGAAGCCAAAAAGACACAAACCTCTTCATATTCATGGGATAATTATAAAAGAGGGTCTTGTGACTCTGGATGAGGTCTTCTTCTTGCCTTAGCTTTTCCCCTTCCCTTCCTCTCTTCTTCCTCTCCTCCCTTCTTGGCCAAAACCTTACTGTAAGGTTCTTGGTGTTTTCGAGCTACCTCAAGTTGCTAGCACAACTAAGGTAGTTCTCCCGAAGTTGAGAGATTGTGTCCGTGTGGATACGAATAAAGGCACGGACGTTTAAACGTGCAAGATATCCGGCACATTTTGGACTAGCGGGATAACCGAAGGGCACGCTCCGAAGGTATATCTTCTTTAGAAGTAGATGTAGATCAACTTTGTACGAGTTTTTTTTTAACATGGATCGCTCGTGGGTTCTTGTTTCCGCTGCGTTTTTATTGTTTTGTGCCGGGAGAACCCAAAACAATGACGATATTGATGATGAGGTTCTTTATGGCGATGGTCATGAGACTCTCGTCCTACGCAAGAGACTACTGATCCCTAAGGAAGAATCTGAAGATGATTGGCTGAGAACCAACATTTTTCACACGACGTGCACGGTTGTAGACAAAGTTTGCAAGATGATCATTGATAGTGGAAGCTGTGAAAATATTGTATCCAAAGAAGCTGTTCAAAAGCTACAGTTGAAGATAGATCGTCATCCAAAACCCCACAAGTTATCATGGCTAAGTAAAGGAAGTGAGGTAACCATAGATAGGAGGTGTCTTTTATCTTTTTCTATTGGCAGGAAGTATTATAATCGAACATGGTGTGATGTTGTGTCAATGGACGCATGTCACATATTGTTGGGACGACCGTGGCCATATGATCGCAGCGTCATTCATGATGGGCGGAAGAACACATACACCCTCAGCATCAAAGGGAGGAACATAGTATTGGCTCCCCGACGAGAAGGTACCCCTTCAAATTTGGTAACCAATAATTCTACACTACTTTCTATATCCAGATTTTTGAATGAGATAAAGCACAGAGATATAGTCTATGCTTTGCTTCCTTTCAAAAGCAATGTAATACACCCGGACTCGGATCTACCAGCTGAAGTGCAACAACTCTTATCAGACTTCGCTGAGTTGATGGTTAAAGACCTTCCTCCAGGACTTCCCCCTATGAGAGATATTCAGCACCAGATTGATCTCGTCCCGGGGTCAATCTTTCCTAACCGACCGACATACCGTCTTAACCTTAAGGATGTCGAAGAGCTACAACGACAAGTTATGCAGCTATTAAGACAAGGCTATATTCGCGAGAGTATGAACCCCTATCCAATCCCTGCCCTACTTGTACCAAAGAAAGACGATTCATGACGCATGTGTGTTGATAGATGACCTGAGGGTGTCCGTGCAGATCCATCAAAGATAGATGCAATCTTTGAGTGGCCACAGCCAAAAACCATTCATGACGTCCGAAGTTTTCATGGATTGGCCTCTTTCTATCGTCGGTTCATTCAGAACTTTAGTACCTTAATTGCTCCTATAACTGAGTACCTCAAGGAGCGCGAATTCAAGTGGAGTGAAGCAACTATGACTAGTTTTCAGCTAGTGAAACAAAAGATGACCGAAGCACCTATTCTAGCACTTCCAGATTTCGACAAACTGTTTGAAGTAAACTGTGACGCATCTAGCATTGGCATTGGTAGTGTTCTAAGTCAATCAGGATGCCCTATTGTCTTTTTCAGTGAGAAATTATCTGGTGCCAAGGAAAATTATTCTACATATGATCTGGAATTCTATGCTATTGTGCAATTCTTAAAGCATTGGCGCCATCATCTCATGCAGAAGGAATTTATCTTATTCACAGATCATGAGACTTTGAAGTACATCAACGGTCAATATAAGTTGAGTAGTCGACATGCTAAGTGGATAAATTACTTGCAGGAGTTCACCTTTACACTGAAGCATCAATCAGGGAGACGCCGAACTCGAGGATGAGTTCTCTTCAACTCCGGGAGACTGATGCAGGAGGGGATCCAAAATAATATTCAGATTTATATATTTAAGGGGTTTTTTAATTGGTTATATATTTTTATTTAGTTTGTTCCTAAATCTTAGGAAACCAAGTCTTGTTGGCTTTTTTTTAATTGATTATATATTTTTGTTTAGTCTGTTCCTAAATCTTAGGAACTAAGTTTTATTGGTTAAATTTGTTTCTAAATTTTAGGGGACTAAGTCGGGTTAGTTTAGAGTTTTTTTAGGGATATGAGTGATATATAAACTCATGCTTAGATGATGTTAAGGATAAATTTTTTTTATATTGAATTAATTTGCTTCACTTAAGCTACGTTACGGCTATATCTCTATTTTTCTCTTCTCGCTCTTGTTTTTCTCAATAAGGTTTAAGTCCAGTTTTGGCTACTCCTTATCTCGTTATTACTTTCTTATTCTTTTCTCGTAAATTCCTCTGAAATTTCTCGCCCCAGAATAATCTATATTCTACCCGACATCAGGTACTTTGATGTTTCTTGAAGTTACTTTGCACGAGACAGACAAAAGTTTAAGTGTGGGGGAGGATGCAAGCATTCGATCAAATATTGAGGATAAAGAGTTGCATTTGGTAACATACAAGCAAAGGTGTGCCAATTTGAAGGAGTTTTGTATCAAGAATGAGTTGCAAGCACATCCATTAGCTTAGTTGCAAGAAAAAGAAAAAAAAATTGTGATCTGAAGAGCAAAGCAAAAAAAAATTGTTAGAGAGTAAGATACATCCTTGAAAGTTCAAGTAATGGATAGGAAACAAGTACATTGGACTAAGTATCAAGTAGTGAACAAAGGTTGATTACATCATTTGAAACAAGTTGAGAATTTCTGAAATTGTTGTACATCTCAAATTTCGGGAGTTGGAGTTGGTCATTGGAAGGAAATGAAACTGAAGAGAAAAATAGAAAAACAAGCAGCTGAAAAACAGAAACAAGAAAAAAAAAGAAGAAGAAGAAAAATAAAAAGAGAATGAAGTGGACTTTGGGTTGGATTAAGCCTCTGAATTACAAGAAGTGATCAAAAATTATAGCTGAATTGGAAGAGTTAGTTACTGATTGAGAAGGAGACAAATCAGGCAGAGCAGTTTCAGAATTCTGCGCAAACCAGCTTCTGTTGGAGCCCTGATCGGTCTCCAGACCGATCAGGGAACTGTCTGATCGGTCAAACAGACTGATCAGAAGCAGCCAGTCCGATCAGATGAACTCCAGTCCGTTCAGAAGCAAGCCTGATCGGTCCAGTGACCAATCAACAAAATTGACACACTAAATTCAGTGAATTTCCTCAGTCCCTGCTCCACTACAACTCTGATACATGCAAAATAATACACGAAGAAATGGGCAAAGTGTATTAGGATACATTTTTAAGTGTCCAAGTCTTCCACTTGCTTTACTTTTCCATATTTCCTTATCAGAAGCAAGCATGCTTCTTTATTATCAAAATTCATTAAACCTCTATTTCATTTCTATCATTTCATATTTCTTTAACTTGTTTGAATAAGCTTTTGTAGGCGTGGATCCAAATCAAGAATGATGGTGGAGAGTAGAGCATAAACAAGCTTATGGTAGTGCAAGAACCATATTGTGTTTGAGTGAGCTCCACTTTCATCAAAAATGTAGAACTTAGGAAGAGAGCCACTAAATATTCCCTTGAGAGGTTTTGTGAGTTAATTCATCTCAATTAGTCATGAAGGATGAAGTATACTAAGTTGTTGACTTAAGGACAAGATACTAGTCCATTTGAGTTTAGATTTTTGAGAATTGACAACCCTAGGTAATTTCCTTTCAATTGCTTCTAACTATGATTGAGACTAATCTAGGGGATACATCATTAGTTTACTAGTTAGCTTGTGCGAGACGCCCAAGAGTAAGTGTGGGGGAGTTGATAACTATCATTTTGTTAATCATTTTAGGCTCTCAAATTTATGTTTTGATCCACTTTTGTGTGCTTAAGTTTGCATTTACATTAGGTTTCATGAATTACCTCTATTTTAGCTTTTGATTCAAATCGTTGTATATTTGAGATATTTTGGGCATTAAATTTGAATCTAATTTTGTAGACTTCAAATGATCATAGACCTAGATCAAATTGGGTCAATCTTGAGTCAGAATTGGATCCGGATCAAGAGGATCAAGCATCGGATTAATATGGGTTGTCCGATCAAGAAACGGCTAGATCTGAGCCATCCATCAACTTCTGATCAATCCAAGCTCAAGATAGAGTTAATCAAGTCCATGGATCAAGATCTGAAGCTTGGAGCCAAATCAGAGCCCATCTGGCCGTTGGATCAAGTTTAAGAGAGTATAAGCCATCCATTCAAAGATCAGGGCAATCTGAACTACCCATTGCAGATTTGATTGATCCAAGCTAAGGAAGAGCAGATCCTGACCTTTGATCAAGATCTGGAAGGTTTGGTTCAGATCTGAGAAGATCCGACCGTCGGATGAGACCGGAACAATCATAGTCGTTCATTTCTAACAGTTATAACCGAACTCCTCAGATCTGAGCTCTTCGTCGTCGCCAGATCACAGATCGTAGCTTTCTTCTTTGTTCTTTGTTTCTTCATCGATTTTGTTTTTGTTTCCTTCTCCGATCGCGCGACCAACATCAAGATTTGTTCATTTGCAAGATTTTAGATCAATGAGGTATATTTCCAGTTCAGTTTTGCTAATCAGATTCTCGCAGCTGAGAGGAGCTCAGGGGACGGTTTGCCGGAGTTCCATTCCATTGATCGCTTCCATTTGATCGCGGGTTTTCATCGACTGAAGCTAAAGGATAGTAATGAGGGGTTCTCCGATGCTGTTCTGAAGGTTTTTTGAGTTCGATCGCTTATCAGCGCGTCAAGATGGAGAGTTTGGTGGAAGCGTTTCAGCTACTGACCGATCGTGGTGACCAGACAGAGATGTCTCTGATCGGTCCCGTGATCGATCAGAAGAGGACCTGATCGGTCGGTTGACCGATCAGGAAGGACAGTCAATTACAAACTGATCTTGGGAGTTCTTTTGCATTGGTTTTTGAGTTCAGAGGGTTTCTAACTCATCCTTTGTGTGATGGCAAAGGGAAGTCTTGACAAATAGATGATTTGATGTTTAATTTAGGATAACTTTTGTTCCAAGCACTTGTTTTCTTTACATTGCTCTAGTTTGTTCCAATTACACTTCAAGTCAAGTTCTCAAGTATTGTTTCATTCTAGTTTTTAATTTCTGCAATTAGTTTCTTGCAATTAGTTTCCTGCAATTAATTCTTGAATTTCAATTCCATTGTTTGAATTTAATTGCTCAGTTGTTAAATAGGTTAAGTTTAGTTCTCGCAATTTCCTAATTCATTTCTGCTTAGTTCAATCTATCTCGTTCCAAATTGTTATTTCATCTCTTATCGTAAAAAACCCCATTTTATTAGAAAACCCAAAACATATAACGACAACAACTTTCAAGCTCGAGTTAAACATTCACAACTAGTCCTTGGAAAAATACGACTTGAGGCCCCTATACTACTCATTTTAATTTTGTGAGTTAAGGGTTTTCAATGTATAAATATCTAAATTTGAGGCTCATTCGTGACACTAGTTATTGGACACATCATGTACCTATACACCTGCACACTCATGTACACATATTAGTTCAATAATAAACCTTAACTTATCCATATTGACCGCACACATCAAAACTCATGATCCTCCAGATCATATCAGGGCCGATTGCCCCATCATTTTTGACATAATTTAATGTCAATTTCTTGTTTGCACAAATCAAGTTATTCTTGTTCATTTAGAAATAGAATTTTCAGTATTTTCTTAAATTCAACATTGATTGGTAATTGGTTGATAAGCTTTATAAGTTAAACACTATAACTCCTATACTTGACAATCTGATAATGCATGTATAAGTACAAAATGTAAGTTGACTATTGAGAAATCATCCATGTTGTGACATAGACATTTAGGATATATATCTAGATAACACTTAAAAATGCTAATGTCATATGAAATTCTCAATTCTCTTGACATGACAGACTTTGATATATGCATTGATTGTTAAGGGGAAGACAACTAACAAAAGTAATAAGGGAGCAAGTCATTATAGTGATGTTTTGGAGTAATACATACGGATGTTTATGGACGGTTCCCTAAGGCATCCTGGAATGGTCAAACATATTTTATTAGCTTAATAAATGATTTTCTTGATTTGGTTATATGTACCTTATTCATTAGAAGTCACAATCTTTGAACATGTTCAAAAATTTCAAAATTGAAGTTGAACTTCAGCTAGGTAAGAAAAGTAAAGCTGCTAGATCCAACCATGGAGGTGAATATTACGATTGATATGATAGATTAGGTAAACAACATCCAGGAGTTTTTGTGAATTATCTTGCTGAGTGTCGAATTGTGTCGTAACATACCATGTCTGGTGCTGTAACACCCGCCCCTTACGTGAGCGACGCGTTACTTTTTTTTCTTTCGTACATTATTGCATATGAAGCGTAAATATAGCAGTGAAAATAATACTAAATCATGAATATATGCAATTGGATAAATTTCTTTCTAACTAAACTACTTTAAGCATGTGAATCATAGCATAGCATATTTAACAAGAGAGTATATAGTTCTACATTAAGCATGTATATCATAAAAAACTTCAACTCCAACAAGTAGTAAGCGTAACCATAAGAACTAACAAATGCAGTTTATAAGTAGCAACATTAAGTCCATGAGAAATAAGTCCATAAGTATGAGTAAAGACAACAGTAGGATCGTTCTGCCAAATCACTGCCACACACACACATGCCCTCCTGCTGCTTCCCCTTTAGTTTGATCTACAACATAAGAAGGTAGACTATAAGTATAAAATGCTTAGTAAGCTCCTTGCTTACTCACAAAATCCGTACATCACATATAAGTAGAAATCTACATCATTTGACATAAACATATAATATGAATAAATACTTAAAGCATCTAAAGCACGTAAGCATAAACACTTAAAACATGAATATGTGTGTCGTTATTAAGGACATATGGCATGAGTAAGTACTTAAAGCACCTAACATTCGCATAATCTTTAAAACGTAATCATGTGCATAAACATTAAACATAGCATATGTAATATCATTAAACATAAACATGTGCATAAATATTAAACATAGCATCTGCAATATCATTAAATATAAACATGTGCATAAACATTAAACATAGCATATGCAATATCATTAAACATAAACATTTGCATAAACATTAAGGATGCTCTTTGAAAATATATATAATATAATACTTGAACATTAACATATCATCATCATTGGGATCCCTGACTTGTACTCATTCATCATTTGCGCGCATCCCTTAGTAGAGTACGAGGTAGCTAATCCCGACCTACTAAGGTACTAGACAACCTCTAGCCTAGGGACAGCTACGGTAGTCCAGAACCGGGGCCTTGCTTAGGAGCCCACCCTTTGGACCTTTTTCAAGATCCGGTACAAGCCAATACATAAAGTAAAATAGCATACATGATTCCTTTCCTTTCCATAGCAATTTCTCCTTAGCATAGCATTCGTCATTTCTTTTCTTTTCTTAGAAATTGCTCTTTAGACATTCTTTTATTCATAATGTCATACATGTCATGGACATACATTCACAGCATATATATCATCATAACTTTCAAGCATGAACATGGCATGGAGAAATCATAATTTCATGGTAAGAAAATTCATAACATGCCAACTTATCATTCATGATTCATAAAATACATAATGTTCAATTTAACACTAAGGATAATACACCTAGGGAACTTGTTCCATTTTTTCATCTATGGCATAATGAAACATGGATACCTTTAATTCCACTATAATTCAACATATATTCTACTAGTCAAAAACATTTAGATAGGGTTATCATGGCATAAAAACACAACACAATATCATACAACTCTTACAACATACATATATTGAATATCCTATTACCAAGAGACATCATCAAGTGAAGTAGTGACCTTAACCCATCCTAAAACCCAATTTAAGGTACTAATCATAAACTTCTAATGTTCATATCAACGTGAAAATGACAAAGAAACAGGAACAATTGATTCATACAATCTGCATATAATATATATTCTAACACTAGGAAATGTTAGCAAGTAATATGGCATCTTTAACACTTTTTTTTCTTTTCATCTATCATAGCATAATGAAACATGGATACCTTTAATTCAACCATAATTCATCATATACTCTACTGATCAAAACATTTAGATAGGGTTATCATGGCATAAAAACATGACACAACATCTTACAACTCATACAACATGCATACATTGAATATCCTATTACCAAGAGACATTATCAAGTGAAGTAGTGACCTTAACCCATCCTAAAACCTAATCTAAGAAACTGATCAGAAACTTCTAAGGTTCTTATCAACATGAAAATGACAAAAACAAAAGTAATTGATTCATACAACATGCATATAATACATACTCTAACACTAGGAAGCATTAGCAAGTAACATGGCATCTTTAACTCATTTTTTTTTGCTCTTATTTAGGGTATTAACCGAACATGTTCAGAGGGGAAACATGACCTAAAATATATATAAAACCCTCAAACAAACATTAACAAAGAATTAAAAACCATTAGCTAGTCAAAAAGAACCCAAATATCTTCTTATGGCCAAAAAGTCTATGGCTTCTTGAGAGCCTTGGCCTAAACTTTTAAAGGTCTTTTTGCTTCATCATTTTTTTTCATCATAACTCATAACTTAACATCAAGAAAATATTGAAGTTATTAGATAGCCTCAAACACAAACCTAGGCCCTAAATCCATGCTTGGCTGAAATCCACTCATAGGGAAAAACTTCACGATTTTTAACAATACATCACAAGATCATACAAGGACATAAACAAAACGTATATAAGTTATTATGTTGTAGGTGAGGGGAGTCTTACCCTTGTGCTAAAGATTTCCAAACAAAATATATCACCTAGAAGGAGAAAGAAAGAACTTCTTGCTCCTTAGCTCTTCCTTTGCTTCACAAACCCAAAGCCTTCACTAGATCTTCTTGGAGAGAATTTTCTTGATGGAGCAAGGGCTTGGGTGGTTTCGGCAATGAGAAGGAGGAGAAAATGCCTTATGGCATTTTTTTTCTTTCCTCATCTTCTTATAGTAAATGAAGAATATGCCTCTTCATTTTCCATGATGACCCTTTTCCTTCCATGGTGACTCTTCATCCTCCATGGTGCATCTTCATCTCCCTTATCCTTACACCTATCTACAATTTCCTTTATCCTCCTAATAGCACACCCTTGCTAGGTGAATTGGTTACATATGCATACTTAAGGCTTACAACATTCTCTAAGGTCCAAGGTTAGATCCTTGGCACCTACCTCATTTCATTTTTTTTTATATTCTTTTGCAAGCCCATCTAAAGTAAGTCCCATTACATAATGTGTTATTTCTTTTATCCTCATGGGGCCCATTAGGATAACTAACAAGTGATATTTAAGACCCATTAGGAATTTTCACCATTTAGAGCCCATATAAGGCCTATTAACACTTACACTAAAATTCCCACAACTCTAACTATCATTCGTGAATCATACTCAATATGGCTATTATTCATGCAATCTTACTCAATATTAGGGATAATATTGAAGATAATTTTAGTGGGGTGTTACAGGTACTCTCAGTTACCATGATGTAGCTAAACGTCATAATCATGCCCTAAAAGACATGGTAAGTATGATAACTTTCACTTCTCTACCGAAGTCCTAATAGAGAGAAACACTCAAGACTGTAATTTATCTACTCAATAGAATACCTAATAAGACAGTAACTAAAATCTCATTCAAGATGTGGATGGGTAGACAACCTAACATTATGTATTTATATGTTTGGGGCTATCTAGTTGAGGTCTGATCTTATAGACCTAATGAAAAGTAACTTGACTTAATGATTGTTAGCTATAATTTTATAGGTTACTCTGAGAAGTCAAGAAGATATAAATTTTATGATTCCTTTAATAGATCCTTCTTTAAAACGAGAAATGTCAAATTCATTGAGGGTAGTGAGAGTGATAAAGTCAGAGAAGTATCTTCTGAGGAAAGCTTTGGCGATCCTCTTGTGGTCACTACTAGTGCGATCAGTAACGGTGTGGTTACCATACCACACATTATGAATATCACATATCTAGTGAGAGTAATGAATCAAGATATTCCTATGACATTTCCAATGCAACTGAAGGAACCTACCACTCAAATTGAGATATTATCTCATATTGATGAGCAAGTATCTTAACCACCTCAAACACAAGTGTCTTTAAGGCGATCCACTAGGGATAGGAAATTCATGATTTCTTATTATTATGTTTATCTTCAAGATCATGAGTTTGATATTGGATTGAAAAGTGATCCATATATCTTTCCAAGAGGTCAATAATGTTTTATCCCTGAAAGATGGATTAACGCCATGAAAGAAGAGTTGAAATCTATGATAGACAAAGACATTTGACAACTTAGTGAATTGCCTGAAGGTGTGAAACCCATTGGTTATAAGTAGATACCCGAGGCTCAATCCAAAATAAAGAATTTTGTTGTCAATTTAAAGACCAATTCAAATTTAATTGTCAATTAACTGTCCATGAATTTGTCTAGACTTTCTTAAAAGAAAGTGCCCAAAATTGCGAGATTTCATAAATTGGTTTTCAGAATAATTGTAAGTTTCTGTTACAAAGAAAACTTACATATTTCCAAAATTGAAAAATTTCTAAAATTAGAAAAATTTCCAAAATTGGAAGGTTTCCAAAGATGGGAAGTTTTCACAATTATTATAAAATTTCAGAAACTAGAAAATTTCAAAAGTTTCCGAAATTTCATGAGGATTTCCAAACTTTGAAATTCCTAAATCTAAAATTTATTATAATTGGAAAGTTTCCATAATTGAAAAATTTTCCAAAATTGAGATCATGACAAAGTGTTCCGCAAAACAATTATATGATTAGATTTGCTCTGAATTCTTCTAATGGAGCACTTCAGATCAGATTTGCATCAGAGAACTTTAAACATCTAGTGAAATAGATGCTCCACTTACATCCCTCACTAAACTACTCTTGCTAATTTTGATACAAAACCTTTTACAAGTTGGCACTCTTCTAACCTTTTTCTTCTTTTTCCTTCTGTTTTAAGTCCAGCATCCACGGCATCACTGATTCTTTATCCTTGCAAACATTTGATTTCCTGAAAGATAGCATCACTAGCTGAATTGAATTGTTCCACTTCAAAATGGCTAAGTAGCAAATCAAATTTCAGCCTCTTCACTGATTTTTTTCTTTTTTTTTTCTTTCAAATTCAGTAATGTTCTCAGCTCCCACATCTTTGTCAGAATCAACTTCAACCCAGCTCTGCCGTGAGCTTCAAATGGACTGCATCTGCCAATGCTGGAAACCAATCTGCCTCACATTCCTATTTCCTACTGATTTTTACAGATTTCTGTATTTGCTTCAACTTTTCTGCATTTGTTTCTGATTTTTCCAGCTGTGCTCAGCTTCTAATCAGCCTCAATTTAGCTCCAATGTTGATACACTGCATCGCATTTACATTCAATAATTTTCAGAAACCTCCTTGCAGCAGCTAAAAGAAGCTAACTGCCCAAATGATAAGTGGCAGGGGACATTGATACAAGCTTTACTGATTTTTTTCCTATGGCACAACCTTGCCTTTGCTTGCGTGCCATTTTGCCTTTTCATTGCCGAATTCTTCTTCAAAAATGCTTCACTTAATTTGGCACTACATCACTGATTTTCAACACCCATAATTCGGATTTAGATGGATACTAAACTATGTCTATGCCCATTGAATTCAAGTGATACCGAAACAATCTCTTCTTCTTTGAATTCCTTGCTTTTGCGTGCCATCTCTTTTTTTTTTTTCTTTTTCTTTCATTGCAGATTTTTCTTTTCATTGCATGCCACTTTGATCTTCAAAATGTAGTAAAGAATCTAAATCTCCAATGGCTTCCATTTCTCTTGTTCATTCTTGGCACCAAACTCACTCACTTGGCACATGAAAATTTTTTTTTCGAGTTAAAATGCATCCAAAGCCTTAGTCACTCCCCCACACTTGAATCTTTGTCCGTCTCGGGCAAAATAGTATTAGAAACATATCAAACAACAAGTCCAAAGAAAAGTGAGGGTAAGAGTAAGAAATAAGTAGAGAAAAAATGGAATGAACATGATTTTCTTCTTAAATAGATATGGAAAGGTAAACAAAGTGATTAGCTTCTATAGATATGATCCAATCATTGAAATATGGTTTTGAAAGAACCTAAGCAAGTTCTAGAGCACAATGACATATGCGTATCACAAATATAAGGTTAATTCTCACTAGGTGCAAATGATTCATCTCAAATCCTCAATCAAGAGTCTAAGGAAAAATAGTACTCAAGCAACCAAGAATTCATCCATGAACTCAAATCCTAAAGTCTTAACAACCAAATTTAATTTATTTTCAAAAGACTCTAAAATGCTATGGAGATAACCTAGAGAGATACTTTTATTTCTACTCATGCAAGAAAAAGTGACAAAAGAAATAACATGCATTTATTTACAAGGACTCAGTTCAAAGGAAAATTCTAATTCTAGGAAGCATGGAAATGAAAAATGAAATAAAAGCAAATACAAGAAAAATCAAACTCCCCTTTATTCTGGTGGACGGAGTCGATCCAGAAGGAGCCTCCATCTTGGTAGTGGAGGTGTCTGGGTGGCTGGGAGAATCCGGACTCCCCCACACTTGAACTTCGCAAAAAATTTCTCTGGTGGCCGTAGGCGATTCAGGTTCAAGAGCCATTCAAGGGATGGAGTGCTTTTGATTAAAGTCAGATCATCTCCTCCTTCTTGATGCCCTTCAGAAGTCCTTCCAGGAGGCTGGAGTCTGTTCAGTTGGAGCACCCACTCCTGAAGTCTTCTGGACCCTGCAAAAACATGTAATACCTCTCACAAGCGTTCAGGGTCAGAAAGAAATGATATAAGTTTAGTTTCTGCATGAAATAAATCCAAATCTGCATCATATTCAATTAAATCAATTTGTGGTGCCTCAATAAAATTTTCAAAATCATTTTCTACAAAATTTGCATCCAGGAGCTCATCACAAATAAAGGAATTAATTTCTGGCACATCAATAGAAATTTCACAATCATTTTCCATCCACGGTGTATCATGCAATGTGTCACAGCCAATCAAATCAATATCAGGTATTTCCAAAAGTTTTTCACATTCATTTTCAGCATATGACATAACAAGAGATTCATCAAAATAAATAACATCCATTTCAGGCACTTCTAAAAAATTTTCACTAGTCATATCCACAAAAGATGTATCAAAAGATTCATCATAGAAAACAACATCAATTATGGGTGCCTCTAAAATTATTTCACTATTCATATTTACAATGGATGTGTCAAGTAATGCATGATGATCAATAAAATCAATGTTTGGTACCTCTATTGGATTTTCACAAACAATCTCTACACAAGGTATATCAATAAATACATCAGAATCAATAAAGTCATCCCTAGGTACCTCACTGCATTTTTCTGAAGAAAGAGGAGAAATACTTACCTGAGCGTGCTGGATAATACCTGAAGGCTCTCTAATAGTAGATGTATCTGTGGTCTCCTCCTGGTCATGTTCAAGCTCCCCTTCAGCCTCAGGCTCTGGTGGACAATCAACTGGTGATCCTTGGGTGCTTGCTTCCACCATGCAAGTCCCTACACTTTCTGGTTCATCTTCTGACTGTGGTGGTCCCTGGGGCTTAGTGCAATCCCCTACACCTATGGAATCATCTCCTCTGCATGCTTCTCCTGTAATATCTGCAATAACAGTGTCAGAAAAATTAGGACCACTAATAACACTATCATCAGAAAATAAAAATCTAGAATGGTCCTGTGGAGCTTCAGTTTCTTCTTCTTGAGCTGAAACATTTGAAATTGGATTTTGAATAGGAGTCTCCGGAGGGATGCATGCTGTAGGTGCCCAGATTTTAATGTATTCTTCTTCTTCTTCTTCTACTAAATTTGCAGGATTAATTGAAGAAAGACTTTGCCATGCACTAGGGTCACCTTGAACTGATATAAAACCAACTCCGGTGCTCTCAGAATTAAAAATAGCTTGAGAAGCTAATTGTTCTGCTCTTTGGGCTTTTATCTGATTCAAATCATTAGCCACTTGTTTCATTTGCCTTTCGATGTTTTGAAGCTCTTGTTGACACATTTGTAGAAATTGAGACTGTGGGGGTTGATCAAATGGTTGAACAGACTGATTAAACTGCTGAAAAGTTGGTTCACCACTTGGTGGAACTTGCTGAAAATTGTAGCCCTGGAATTCTTGTATCTGAGGTTGAATTTGTGGTGGTGAACTCTGAAGTTGAGTGGGCTGAAATTCTTGTTCCCATGGCTGAAAATTTTGGAAAGGTTGCCCTTGCTGATATTGTTGAAATTGTGACTGATCTTGTTGATAAAGTGGCTGAAAGTTAGGCTGAAATTGCTGAAAGTGGGGCTGAAAATTTTGAAATTGGGGCTGCCCATTCTGAAAATTCTGGAAAATTGGTTGAATTGGCTGAAAATCCGGTTGAAATTGTTGTGGTGGCTGCAAAAACTGATTTGGTTGCTGGAAATTAGAATAGGGCTGTTGGAATTCTTGCTGGGTCTGCTGAAAGTGTGGACACGGCTGCTGATAAGTGGATGAAAACATTTTGAACCTGCATCCCTGTCACAAAACAAACAAGAAAAAATGGCAGTACCCGTATACAAAAGAATAAGCAACAAAAAATAGAACCCAATGATATATCAAAAAGTATACAAGCAAAAATCAAACAAATCAACTAGTTGCTTCCCCGGCAACGGCGCCAAAAATTTGACGCGCCCAAATATACTATGTTAAAGTTGTCACGAAATGTATGGGCTCATCAAATTTAAATATGAATTTATAAATGAAAGCTGGAAACCCTTTTACAATCAAAAGTATGAAAATGTAATATAGGGGCCACAGGTCGTATTTTTCTCGGGGCTAATTGACGTTGTTCAATTCAAGCTCGTATTTATGTGTCGTTTGTGTTTTCGGGTTTCAAATAAAATATGGGTTTTGAATTTGGAATGCGATTAGGAATGAAAATGAGATGAAAGGAACGGAAACTTAACTCATGGAACTTAGCAAGTGATTTCAAGTTATAACTTATCCTCTTAAGCACTTAAGCAATTCTTTTGGAAATGAAATCTGATTCAATATGCAGAACAAATGACAATCAATGACACCACAACATCAAACTCAAAACAATCCACAAGCACGAAATCTAAAACCAAATTGATACAAAATCCGGGTCAAGATTTGGCTTGATACAAAGTGAAAGCCATTGACAAACTTTATTCCAAATTGAGGAGGCTGATGTGCCACGCAAGGGAATTAGCTGCAGGAATTCGTGGCTGATCTATTCAGATTTAACTAATCAATTCATTGGAAGTCAACAAGGATTCAAGGCTGAACTCAAGTGCAGCAATAAAGATCAGAATTCAGACTGAATCATTACTCTATACAGGGCAGCTTCCATTAGCTTGACACAGGGGCATATAAGCTGAGTTTCAGAGACAAATATTATGCCAAATTACACACGGAATTGCAGAATGGGGACTGAAACATTACCGAACAGAAACTGATAAGGAAACAATCTGATTAGCAGATATAACAACTGATAAGCAAGATGAAATCTTGATACGCAACAGGGAAAAGTTGAATTGCTGCATACCAAGTAAACTACATAGCAGAAACATCACTACAAGCACACTTGAATCGATTTTATCAAACTAGTATCAGATCAAATCAGTAATAAACTAGGCTAGCTGCTATATAAGGGAGCTCAATAATCGAAAATTTGCAGAAACTGAAGGATGATACGCTGCTGATACGCAGCAGTAAGTTGGCACGCGAGTTAGAACCAAATTCAGAAATGAATTGCGGAGAAACAAACTGAAATTAACAACAATTATCCACTAAACGAACTTCCTAATTACTAAACTGATTGGATTAAACCCTAATTACAGCAGAAACAAGGCATTAAACCAATGTAACGAATCTGAAACGAAATGCAGAAAAGAACAGACAGCAGAAATAAGATTACAGCTAAGAAAACGAGATTAACCAAGCTTCAATCCCTCATTTCAGCTCACAAATCCTTGCTGTCACTCAAGGATGAGCTTCCAATTAAGATAGAAGCAATCCATACAAGACAACTACAGCAACTAAGTAAATTCAGTAATGAACTACGGCAGAAATTTAATTTGCAGCTAATAACTGAAAACTCGCCAATTAAGCTAAGCCTCAATCCAAATCCTTGCTGTCACTCAAGGATAAGCTCGAATTGAAGTGGTCACGCCTTCAAACGAAGAAATTGAAGAAACGATGAAGAAATCGCTAAGCTACTGAAGCAGACGAGTTGCGGCGAGGAAGACGCGACAAGGAGAAGAACAGTGCAGTGTTTGATTAAATACTTAAGCACGGACGGTCCAGATTGATTTGATGAAATCCAACGGCTGATCTTGCTCTGATTGGAGCCAAACTTTAATGATGATGATCTGAGGTTAGGATCTGCCTTGTGGTAGCTCGGATCCTCCAGATATGCAACGGATGGTCCAGATCAAGCTAATCTTTGAATGGATGATCTAGAGCCCTCCAAGCTTGATCCAACGGTTGATCTTGCTCTGATTGGGATGAAATCTTCAGATCTTGATCAGGGTGCTTGATCAACCCTAACCCTAGCTCGGATTGCTTCAGATCGTCCCGGATGGCTCAGATCTAGCCGCTCTTGAATCGGACGGCCCGGATTAATCGTAGGCTTGATAATCGGATCCGGGTCACTTCCGACTCAAGTTTGACCCAATATGCCCTAAGTCCTTGAACCTTTGGTGCCTACAAAAATAGATCCAAAATTTAGTGGCCAATTAATCCATTTTAATGTAATTTTGCAATTAAGTCCAAAATAAGATAAAGTTCCAAAACCTAGGGTAAAATCAGAATTAAGCAATAAAAACATGGATCAAACATGGATTTTAACATCTAAAATAATCACAAAAATGGTACTTATCAACTCTCGCACACTTATCCTTGAGCATCTCGCGAAACAACTAAATATGTATCCCTTAGGCTTCCTTAAGCATAATTAGAAACAAATGAAAAGAAATTACCTAGGGTTGCCAATTCTCATAAATCTAAGCTCTATGGATTACTATCTTGTCCTTAAATCAACAACTTAGCCTTTTCATCCATCATGAATCATTGAGATGAATTTAAATCTCTAGCCTTTCAAGGAAAATTTGGTGGCTCTCTTCTTAAGTTCTAATTTGATGATGGAAGTGGAGCTCACTCAAACACACATGCTTCTTGCACTACCATAGGCTTGCTTATTATCTATTCTCCACCATTAATCATGAGTAGGATCAACATCTACAAAAACAAATAAAAAACAAGGAAAATGATAAGAAATGGAGTAAAAGACTAAGAAAATGGAAAAATGTGAAAGGTGGAAGACTTGAGTGCTCAAAAATGTTTCCAATGTGCTTTGCCCCATCTTGACAGTCCTCTAATGATATCAAGAGTGTGGTGAAGTCAAATTTAAGTAATGGCCTTTGATTTGGATGAAAAACCCTTCTTTGGTTTCAATGTGCCATTTTCTTCTATTGTGTACCAAATTTCATTCTTCATTCTCTTTTCTGAATTTTCTCTTCTTCTTTTATCCTCTAGCAAGGTCAGATTTGTAGTGGAGCAAAGCTTTTGATTTGGATTAGAGAACTTCAATGATTTTCAATGCCAACTCAATTGTGTCCACTTGGTTTCTTCTTTTCTTTTCTTATTTTCTCAAACTGTTTTTTTTTCTTTGCTCTGAATTCTTCTAATGGAGCACTTCAGATCAGATTTGCATCAGAGAACTTTAAACATCTAGTGAAATAGATGCTCCACTTACATCCCTCACTAAACTACTCTTGCTAATTTTGATACAAAACCTTTTACAAGTTGGCACTCTTCTAACCTTTTTCTTCTTTTTCCTTCTGTTTTAAGTCCAGCATCCACGGCATCACTGATTCTTTATCCTTGCAAACATTTGATTTCCTGAAAGATAGCATCACTAGCTGAATTGAATTGTTCCACTTCAAAATGGCTAAGTAGCAAATCAAATTTCAGCCTCTTCACTGATTTTTTTCTTTTTTTTTTCTTTCAAATTCAGTAATGTTCTCAGCTCCCACATCTTTGTCAGAATCAACTTCAACCCAGCTCTGCCGTGAGCTTCAAATGGACTGCATCTGCCAATGCTGGAAACCAATCTGCCTCACATTCCTATTTCCTACTGATTTTTACAGATTTCTGTATTTGCTTCAACTTTTCTGCATTTGTTTCTGATTTTTCCAGCTGTGCTCAGCTTCTAATCAGCCTCAATTTAGCTCCAATGTTGATACACTGCATCGCATTTACATTCAATAATTTTCAGAAACCTCCTTGCAGCAGCTAAAAGAAGCTAACTGCCCAAATGATAAGTGGCAGGGGACATTGATACAAGCTTTACTGATTTTTTTCCTATGGCACAACCTTGCCTTTGCTTGCGTGCCATTTTGCCTTTTCATTGCCGAATTCTTCTTCAAAAATGCTTCACTTAATTTGGCACTACATCACTGATTTTCAACACCCATAATTCGGATTTAGATGGATACTAAACTATGTCTATGCCCATTGAATTCAAGTGATACCGAAACAATCTCTTCTTCTTTGAATTCCTTGCTTTTGCGTGCCATCTCTTTTTTTTTTTTCTTTTTCTTTCATTGCAGATTTTTCTTTTCATTGCATGCCACTTTGATCTTCAAAATGTAGTAAAGAATCTAAATCTCCAATGGCTTCCATTTCTCTTGTTCATTCTTGGCACCAAACTCACTCACTTGGCACATGAAAATTTTTTTTTCGAGTTAAAATGCATCCAAAGCCTTAGTCACTCCCCCACACTTGAATCTTTGTCCGTCTCGGGCAAAATAGTATTAGAAACATATCAAACAACAAGTCCAAAGAAAAGTGAGGGTAAGAGTAAGAAATAAGTAGAGAAAAAATGGAATGAACATGATTTTCTTCTTAAATAGATATGGAAAGGTAAACAAAGTGATTAGCTTCTATAGATATGATCCAATCATTGAAATATGGTTTTGAAAGAACCTAAGCAAGTTCTAGAGCACAATGACATATGCGTATCACAAATATAAGGTTAATTCTCACTAGGTGCAAATGATTCATCTCAAATCCTCAATCAAGAGTCTAAGGAAAAATAGTACTCAAGCAACCAAGAATTCATCCATGAACTCAAATCCTAAAGTCTTAACAACCAAATTTAATTTATTTTCAAAAGACTCTAAAATGCTATGGAGATAACCTAGAGAGATACTTTTATTTCTACTCATGCAAGAAAAAGTGACAAAAGAAATAACATGCATTTATTTACAAGGACTCAGTTCAAAGGAAAATTCTAATTCTAGGAAGCATGGAAATGAAAAATGAAATAAAAGCAAATACAAGAAAAATCAAACTCCCCTTTATTCTGGTGGACGGAGTCGATCCAGAAGGAGCCTCCATCTTGGTAGTGGAGGTGTCTGGGTGGCTGGGAGAATCCGGACTCCCCCACACTTGAACTTCGCAAAAAATTTCTCTGGTGGCCGTAGGCGATTCAGGTTCAAGAGCCATTCAAGGGATGGAGTGCTTTTGATTAAAGTCAGATCATCTCCTCCTTCTTGATGCCCTTCAGAAGTCCTTCCAGGAGGCTGGAGTCTGTTCAGTTGGAGCACCCACTCCTGAAGTCTTCTGGACCCTGCAAAAACATGTAATACCTCTCACAAGCGTTCAGGGTCAGAAAGAAATGATATAAGTTTAGTTTCTGCATGAAATAAATCCAAATCTGCATCATATTCAATTAAATCAATTTGTGGTGCCTCAATAAAATTTTCAAAATCATTTTCTACAAAATTTGCATCCAGGAGCTCATCACAAATAAAGGAATTAATTTCTGGCACATCAATAGAAATTTCACAATCATTTTCCATCCACGGTGTATCATGCAATGTGTCACAGCCAATCAAATCAATATCAGGTATTTCCAAAAGTTTTTCACATTCATTTTCAGCATATGACATAACAAGAGATTCATCAAAATAAATAACATCCATTTCAGGCACTTCTAAAAAATTTTCACTAGTCATATCCACAAAAGATGTATCAAAAGATTCATCATAGAAAACAACATCAATTATGGGTGCCTCTAAAATTATTTCACTATTCATATTTACAATGGATGTGTCAAGTAATGCATGATGATCAATAAAATCAATGTTTGGTACCTCTATTGGATTTTCACAAACAATCTCTACACAAGGTATATCAATAAATACATCAGAATCAATAAAGTCATCCCTAGGTACCTCACTGCATTTTTCTGAAGAAAGAGGAGAAATACTTACCTGAGCGTGCTGGATAATACCTGAAGGCTCTCTAATAGTAGATGTATCTGTGGTCTCCTCCTGGTCATGTTCAAGCTCCCCTTCAGCCTCAGGCTCTGGTGGACAATCAACTGGTGATCCTTGGGTGCTTGCTTCCACCATGCAAGTCCCTACACTTTCTGGTTCATCTTCTGACTGTGGTGGTCCCTGGGGCTTAGTGCAATCCCCTACACCTATGGAATCATCTCCTCTGCATGCTTCTCCTGTAATATCTGCAATAACAGTGTCAGAAAAATTAGGACCACTAATAACACTATCATCAGAAAATAAAAATCTAGAATGGTCCTGTGGAGCTTCAGTTTCTTCTTCTTGAGCTGAAACATTTGAAATTGGATTTTGAATAGGAGTCTCCGGAGGGATGCATGCTGTAGGTGCCCAGATTTTAATGTATTCTTCTTCTTCTTCTTCTACTAAATTTGCAGGATTAATTGAAGAAAGACTTTGCCATGCACTAGGGTCACCTTGAACTGATATAAAACCAACTCCGGTGCTCTCAGAATTAAAAATAGCTTGAGAAGCTAATTGTTCTGCTCTTTGGGCTTTTATCTGATTCAAATCATTAGCCACTTGTTTCATTTGCCTTTCGATGTTTTGAAGCTCTTGTTGACACATTTGTAGAAATTGAGACTGTGGGGGTTGATCAAATGGTTGAACAGACTGATTAAACTGCTGAAAAGTTGGTTCACCACTTGGTGGAACTTGCTGAAAATTGTAGCCCTGGAATTCTTGTATCTGAGGTTGAATTTGTGGTGGTGAACTCTGAAGTTGAGTGGGCTGAAATTCTTGTTCCCATGGCTGAAAATTTTGGAAAGGTTGCCCTTGCTGATATTGTTGAAATTGTGACTGATCTTGTTGATAAAGTGGCTGAAAGTTAGGCTGAAATTGCTGAAAGTGGGGCTGAAAATTTTGAAATTGGGGCTGCCCATTCTGAAAATTCTGGAAAATTGGTTGAATTGGCTGAAAATCCGGTTGAAATTGTTGTGGTGGCTGCAAAAACTGATTTGGTTGCTGGAAATTAGAATAGGGCTGTTGGAATTCTTGCTGGGTCTGCTGAAAGTGTGGACACGGCTGCTGATAAGTGGATGAAAACATTTTGAACCTGCATCCCTGTCACAAAACAAACAAGAAAAAATGGCAGTACCCGTATACAAAAGAATAAGCAACAAAAAATAGAACCCAATGATATATCAAAAAGTATACAAGCAAAAATCAAACAAATCAACTAGTTGCTTCCCCGGCAACGGCGCCAAAAATTTGACGCGCCCAAATATACTATGTTAAAGTTGTCACGAAATGTATGGGCTCATCAAATTTAAATATGAATTTATAAATGAAAGCTGGAAACCCTTTTACAATCAAAAGTATGAAAATGTAATATAGGGGCCACAGGTCGTATTTTTCTCGGGGCTAATTGACGTTGTTCAATTCAAGCTCGTATTTATGTGTCGTTTGTGTTTTCGGGTTTCAAATAAAATATGGGTTTTGAATTTGGAATGCGATTAGGAATGAAAATGAGATGAAAGGAACGGAAACTTAACTCATGGAACTTAGCAAGTGATTTCAAGTTATAACTTATCCTCTTAAGCACTTAAGCAATTCTTTTGGAAATGAAATCTGATTCAATATGCAGAACAAATGACAATCAATGACACCACAACATCAAACTCAAAACAATCCACAAGCACGAAATCTAAAACCAAATTGATACAAAATCCGGGTCAAGATTTGGCTTGATACAAAGTGAAAGCCATTGACAAACTTTATTCCAAATTGAGGAGGCTGATGTGCCACGCAAGGGAATTAGCTGCAGGAATTCGTGGCTGATCTATTCAGATTTAACTAATCAATTCATTGGAAGTCAACAAGGATTCAAGGCTGAACTCAAGTGCAGCAATAAAGATCAGAATTCAGACTGAATCATTACTCTATACAGGGCAGCTTCCATTAGCTTGACACAGGGGCATATAAGCTGAGTTTCAGAGACAAATATTATGCCAAATTACACACGGAATTGCAGAATGGGGACTGAAACATTACCGAACAGAAACTGATAAGGAAACAATCTGATTAGCAGATATAACAACTGATAAGCAAGATGAAATCTTGATACGCAACAGGGAAAAGCTGAATTGCTGCATACCAAGTAAACTACATAGCAGAAACATCACTACAAGCACACTTGAATCGATTTTATCAAACTAGTATCAGATCAAATCAGTAATAAACTAGGCTAGCTGCTATATAAGGGAGCTCAATAATCGAAAATTTGCAGAAACTGAAGGATGATACGCTGCTGATACGCAGCAGTAAGTTGGCACGCGAGTTAGAACCAAATTCAGAAATGAATTGCGGAGAAACAAACTGAAATTAACAACAATTATCCACTAAACGAACTTCCTAATTACTAAACTGATTGGATTAAACCCTAATTACAGCAGAAACAAGGCATTAAACCAATGTAACGAATCTGAAACGAAATGCAGAAAAGAACAGACAGCAGAAATAAGATTACAGCTAAGAAAACGAGATTAACCAAGCTTCAATCCCTCATTTCAGCTCACAAATCCTTGCTGTCACTCAAGGATGAGCTTCCAATTAAGATAGAAGCAATCCATACAAGACAACTACAGCAACTAAGTAAATTCAGTAATGAACTACGGTAGAAATTTAATTTGCAGCTAATAACTGAAAACTCGCCAATTAAGCTAAGCCTCAATCCAAATCCTTGCTGTCACTCAAGGATGAGCTCGAATTGAAGTGGTCACGCCTTCAAACGAAGAAATTGAAGAAACGATGAAGAAATCGCTAAGCTACTGAAGCAGACGAGTTGCGGCGAGGAAGACGCGACAAGGAGAAGAACAGTGCAGTGTTTGATTAAATACTTAAGCACGGACGGTCCAGATTGATTTGATGAAATCCAACGGCTGATCTTGCTCTGATTGGAGCCAAACTTTAATGATGATGATCTGAGGTCAGGATCTGCCTTGTGGTAGCTCGGATCCTCCAGATATGCAACGGATGGTCCAGATCAAGCTAATCTTTGAATGGATGATCTAGAGCCCTCCAAGCTTGATCCAACGGTTGATCTTGCTCTGATTGGGATGAAATCTTCAGATCTTGATCAGGGTGCTTGATCAACCCTAACCCTAGCTCGGATTGCTTCAGATCGTCCCGGATGGCTCAGATCTAGCCGCTCTTGAATCGGACGGCCCGGATTAATCGTAGGCTTGATAATCGGATCCGGGTCACTTCCGACTCAAGTTTGACCCAATATGCCCTAAGTCCTTGAACCTTTGGTGCCTACAAAAATAGATCCAAAATTTAGTGGCCAATTAATCCATTTTAATGTAATTTTGCAATTAAGTCCAAAATAAGATAAAGTTCCAAAACCTAGGGTAAAATCAGAATTAAGCAATAAAAACATGGATCAAACATGGATTTTAACATCTAAAATAATCACAAAAATGGTACTTATCAACTCCCGCACACTTATCCTTGAGCATCTCGCGAAACAACTAAATATGTATCTCTTAGGCTTCCTTAAGCATAATTAGAAACAAATGAAAAGAAATTACCTAGGGTTGCCAATTCTCATAAATCTAAGCTCTATGGATTACTATCTTGTCCTTAAATCAACAACTTAGCCTTTTCATCCATCATGAATCATTGAGATGAATTTAAATCTCTAGCCTTTCAAGGAAAATATGGTGGCTCTCTTCTTAAGTTCTAATTTGATGATGGAAGTGGAGCTCACTCAAACACACATGCTTCTTGCACTACCATAGGCTTGCTTATTATCTACTCTCCACCATTAATCATGAGTAGGATCAACATCTATAAAAACAAATAAAAAACAAGGAAAATGATAAGAAATGGAGTAAAAGACTAAGAAAATGGATCATGAGTGGCACCTAGTAATTAACCCATTAATTATAGAACGATCATGAGTGGCACCTAGTAGTACATCATGATCCCCAATTAATTGAAAGATCAACGGTTTGACCTCAGAAGTAATTCCGAAACCCTTTAGCAGCTCTAATGAATCGTGCCCCATTCCCTTCACCATCTTATACCCACTTGGTTCAGGACACGGTCTATTTGTGTCAGTCCCCACTAGGCTGACTACGTCACACCTAGCCCAAGTAGTGTCTTTCTCGTCCTTTGGATTTCTAATTACTCTCATGTATTTAAGAGACTCGCACTCTAAACATGATATGCTCTGGCCAGAGGCTTTGAGTAACAATCCGACGATAGGCCTGGGTATACATCTCCTCGCAAGGAGTGGTGAATCCTTTGTAAGCTGCTCAAACATCTTCGGGCACTTCGGCTTATACCCAATCATCCTGGGTCCACACCTCCTAGGAGATGCTTGCTTAAGATGATAAAGTATAAGTCTCCATGACCAAGATGACTTGAACACCGCAAGTCAAAGGAACATCGCACTTAAGCTGCAGTAAGAACTTCATTGACATATCTATATAGATTACCATATGAAGTTTTACAGCTAGTCACTCCAATGAACTAGTTCCCTTAACTAACATCCATGTTTATCTCCGGACATCCCAATGTCACCAGCCAGTGAGAATCAGCTGATTAGAGAATAACCCATGCTAGTCTCAACAGAATTGATAATGTCCGTTTTTATCAATTCATCGACTAGGGATATTTTCAATACTTCACAATTGCACATTTAGAGATAATCACTAGTTGTGATCCCATCACAAATTTTCTTATGCTGTGAATTGTATTGCGGGCATTCAGTAGATGAGTTTAAGATCCCAATCAAATACATAAATATGTATACTCAAATAGTGAATTATCATTTATTAAAATAAATGTTTACAATCATAAGGCGATTGCCTTAGGACACTTCTCTCATATCACTAACACAAAGTCCTTCGGATGCGCACGCAAGCCTCTAGCTTGCCTCCATGCCATCTTTCACCGTACCGAGGCCATCCAGTCAAGTCCAGATGTGTAACCTGTACAACCTGCACACTCAACATACACATATAAGAATACAAGGGAAAACCTAACTTAAACCCTTTGCCCAAACATCAAAACCTATGGTCACTCCGGACCATTTTAGGGTCGATTGCTCCAACAATCTCCCCCTTTTTGATGTTTGTCAATCTGTTTAAGTTAGGAAAGCAAGATAGTAGTAAATAGCAAAAACCATGCTAAATGAATGCATATGCAATGCATAACTGGATCCTATCCCAAGGCATCCCACACCTAACCCTCCAAGTTAGGAATTTTACACCTAGCCCTCCAAGCTAGGATTTTCACCACCTAACCCTCCAAGTTAGGATTTTTCCACACCTAGCCCTCCAAGCTAGGATTTTCACCACCTAACCCTCCAAGTTAGGATTTTTCAACACCTAGCCCTCCAAGCTAGGACTTTTACCACCTAACCCTCCAAGTTAGGATTTTCCAACACCTAGCCTTCCAAGCTAGGACTTTTCCCACCTAACCCTCCAAGTTAGGATTTTCTACCAAACCAGGCTTTTTAAAGCTTCTCCCAAGCTCCCCCTTACACTGGACTTACAAAGGCTTTTTAAGAACCTCTCCAAGGTTCCCCTTACGCCAAGAAGGGAGCAGTCATGCTCCCCCTCAAACTTAGCTCCCCCTAAACCTAGGGTTTCTTTCTAGCAAAGGTATTGGTTTCCCACTTAAACGCAATATTTCTCCCCCTTTGTCATACATCAAAAAGAACCCAATAATTACCTAATTATTGGTTCTTTAAATTCTCAATGACCCTAAACACAGTGTACTAGACCCCCATACACTTGTTCCTGTTAGTGATATGAGAGAAGTGTCCTAAGGCAATCGCCTTATGATTGTAAACATTTATTTTAATAAATGAAAATTCACTATTTGAGTATAATGTTTGTGTATTTGATTGGAATCTTAAACTCATCTACTGAATGTCCGCAATACAATTCACAGCATAAGAGAATTTGTGATGAGATCACAACTAGTGATTATCTCTACATGTGCAATTGTGAAGTATTGAAAATATCCCTAGTCGATGAATTGATAAAAATGGACACTATCAATTCTGTTGAGACTAGCATGGTTATTCTCTAATCAGCTGATTCTCACTGGCTGGTGACATTGGGATGTCCGGAGATAAACATGGATGCTAGTTAAGGGAACTAGTTCATTGGAGTGACTAGCTGTAAAACTTCATATGGTAATCTATATAGATATGTCAGTGAAGTTCTTACTGCAGCTTAAGTGCGACGTTCCTTTGACTTGCGGTGTTCAAGTCATCTTGGTCATGGAGACTTATACTTTAACTTCTTAAGCAAGCATCTCCAAGGAGGTGTGGACCCAGGATGATTGGGTATAAGCCGAAGTGCCCGAAGATGTTTGAACAGCCTACAAAGGATTCACCACTCCTTGCGAGGAGATGTATACCCAGGCCTATCGTCGGATTGTTACTCAAAGCCTCTAGCCAGAGCATGTCATGTTTAGAGTATGAGTCTCTTAAATACATGAGAGTAATTAGAAATCCAAAGGACGAGAAAGACACTACTTGGGCTAGGTGTGACGTAGTCAGCCTACTGGGGACTGACACACACAGACCATGTCCTGAACCAAGTGGGTATAAGATGGTGAAGGGAATGGGGCACGATTCATTAGAGCTGCTGAAGGGTTTCAGAATCACTTCTGAGGTCAACCGTTGATCTTTCGATTAATTGGGGGTTATGATGTACTACTAGGTGTCACTCATGATCGTTCTATAATTGGTTGATTATAGACGACCAACATAAATCAAAAGTCTATTTAGTCACACACACTACGAGTAATCCGAGGGATTTAAAACGAGTTGAAAATTAGATTTTCCGATCAAGAGAAATAAGTCGAATCTGAGTTAATCAGAGGCGCAACGGAAGCTAAAAATGGCTAAGTCTTTTGACGGCTTATTGGGCGAATTAAATGAGTTTAATTCGCGATGGGTTCAGCTCGGTTTGGCCGGCAACCCTCTTTGGTTTGGCCGGCTACCACTTGGGGAGAAACCAATTTATTTGGTTTAATTAATAAAATAAATCTAGCGCGATTTGTTTTATAAATTATGGATAAATAAATTTGTATAAAGAAATTTATATAAAGAAATTTATAGAAATTTATTCTTTTTTTTATGAAAATTAAAATGATCCATGGAATGGTTTATTTTAATTCTATAAAATCAATTATGAATTGATTTTACCATAATAAAGAAAATTTATAAATTTCTTGTAAAATTTATTCCATAATAAAAGGAGAGATGTATTTGTTTTATTATAAAATTAGTTATAATAAAACTTGGTTTAAACGGAATAATTCATAAAGAAAATTTATAGGATAAATTTCTTATGAAAAATTCCGTTAAAAGAGAGACTTGGCAAGGGAGAGGCTACTATATAAAGGAACCAAAGGCAAGCCTTGAATTTCCAATTGAGTAATCAAGAGATCTAGTAGTTCTCTCCCTCTCTCTCTTATTCTCTTCCCCTCTCTTCCCCTTAGGGCCGGCGCCCACTTCCCCTCCCTAGGGCTGGCGCACACCCACCCTAGGGCCGGTGCACCATCCTCCCCTCCAAGGTTGGCGTGAGCAACATCTACCAAGGAGGTGCCAAAGAAGAAGAAGAAGAAGCGGGTCGCAACTCCCTCCTTCCCGGAATTTAGATTCTGTTTCTTGGTGGTTAGTTTCCTTTCTTCTCTCTTGATCTTCTAGTTGTGCCTTTAGAGAATCTAGTAGTTCTCGTTGGCACAAAACTCGTGACTTTGCGAAGTCATCCCGAAGAGAACTCGGCGTGGACGCGAATAGAGGCGGAGCTTCCAAGGGACGCTACGGTTGGATCTCGTCCCTTACTTCGAGTTACGCGAGGTACTAAGTAAATTAGTTTACTTTTCACAAAAGTTTTAATTTATGATCATGCCCACACATCATAAGGTCGCATGCTAGATACGTGATTAAAATAATTTGAGAAATTATTATGCTAATTCTTCCGCTGCACGTAAATATTTTAAAATTTTACGAACCCGTATCCTTGTCGACATGCACCTGGTCCCAACAGTTCCTTGTCATTTGGACCCCAAACCAGCTGCTGATACCCAAATCAGCCTCTGGCAGTCGACTGCCCAAATGGGCAGTCGACTGATACTCTGATTTCAGTCTTTTCTAGCCATTTTCAGAAATGCGCTAGAAATTCTACAAATCTTCAAAATTTTCCAAATTTCGTGGAGAACTTTGTGGTACCCATACCCACTTGGGAAAAATACATCTACCCATGTATCTATCACCATTCCCAAGTTTGACACAAAACTCAAAAATTTTAAAATGAAAATCAAGGCAACTAGGAGGCAACCTCCCCCTTTACCCATGCCTTCTCCCAATTTTCATTTTTCCCAGGTCAAGTTCTACCCAACTTAACCTCTTAGACACCACGTTGAGTCATACACAACCCAACACCCGAGTTCTTCCCCCTTTAACACTCTTATAGCATTGCCCGAGGCAATCTTTCCCTAAGTGCCAAAAAGAACTCAACAAAAGTCTAAAAACTCTAAAGTTTGCAAGCACACTTGCTAGGATATACCCTATCCTAGAAAAATATGATATCATGAAAATATCAAGTGTGCTTGACTTTTGGTACACATCTAAGTTTCTTAAGGATTTTGCATTAACTATCAACTTTCAAATTCGTTTCTAATTCCATGTGTTTGTCAAATCTACCCATCATAATTCGACACATGGAATTATCCTCAATGTTCCCTGTTTAACCTCTAAATCTTAGATACCTAGGGAACCTTATCAATCCTTCTTGATTTCCATAAAATCCAATAAATTCTTATCAAATCATGGGATAACACTTTATTCAAGGACTATGAAGTCATAACCAAGAGTTTTAACCCTACATTATATCCCATAACAATCTTGTAACTTCTCATTGTCGAAACTCCCCCTTTTTATGCCTACTCTCATGTACCAGTCGACTGCCCAAATGGGCAGTCGACTGCCAAACATTCCAGAGAGTTTCTGGGCTGAGGGCAGTCGACTGCCCAAATGGGCAGTCGACTGCCACCTGATTTTCAGGTTTTTAGTTTGACTTTCAGAAATGTTCTAAAAATTCTATAAATCTCCAAAAAAATATGAAATTTTGTGGGGAGATTTGTGAAGCCAATATCTACTTGGGAAAAATATGTTTCCAAATAAATGTACTCCAAATCCCAAGATTGGCACGAAATCCTACTTCTTCTAAAAAGTATCAAATAAGCTCATCCTAAAAGTTCTAATTCTCACTTCTCTTCAGTGTTTCTTCTTATCCTTGATCACAATTCATTTCTACCACTGAAATACATGGTATTCCACCATTAAACCTCAATTTTGTGAATTATAGCTCCTTTTTCACCTTTTCTCCCTAAATTCTCCTTTTGATGTGCCAAAATCTAGGATTAAGACTTACCCAAGTCTTCCAACCCTTTTTGGCACATTTTACCTAATTTTCTAAGGGAGAAACTTTTGAGATCCATTTACCATGGACCCCAAAGGCTCCTAGAGCTCCCCCTTGAGCTCTTAGCCTTAGCCACCTCCCTAGGTGACTCGATCCACACTAAGCCACATCAGTGTGCCACCGGTGACTCTTAGCCTTCAAAGTGAGCTTTCTTAACCTTGGACACCTTGTCCTTGGTTAAGTCACCCTTTCTACCTTTGGATGGCATCCCCTTGCTATCCTTGGACCTTCCCTCCTTACTAAGATTGTATGATTTCCCAGCATACTTCTTTCCATTGCCCTTGGAGGTCTTAGATCGGTACCCCAATCCCGACCTATCATAGTTGGGTTTTATACTATCCAACACCATGTCTAAGCCCTTAGATCCAACCGTGAATCTTTTTAGGGCTTTTTCTAATGTATCAAGCCTTGCCCTCAAGGCTTGATTTTCCCTCTCTAGACCTTTAACCTTGTAGTCCATATGCCCACTTTGGGCATTCCTAGAACTACCCATTTTCTTAGGTATTTGTTTCCCTCCCTTGGGGTTAATGCCTTTAGCCTTCGATACACAGGTCTTAGATTTACCATGATGCATGCTTTTCTTAGGATATGTATCTACCTTGTTATCCTTATTCCTATGATGATATTTAAAACCATGGTTATGCACAAAAAGATAATTTTCATGAAATCTAGCATGCATGGATGAATGATTTGCATTATTTCTAATATTCATGGATGGGTAATTGGCATGATTCTTAGCATTCGTGGAGGAACTTAAATATGAATGGCAATTTAATCTAGGGTTAGGAATTACCTCCCTTACCCTTGTAGTCTCTCCTTGATGTGGGCTTCTTCTCTTCTCTTCTTTCTTCTTTTTCCCATCTCCTTAGGTGCTCTATTTTCTTTAGCTCTTTCTTCCTTGGGCACTTGGTGTGGTAGTGCCCTAGCTCACCACACGTGAAGCATCGAATCCTCCTCTTCTTCTCTTGGGTTTCTCCAATCCTACACTTTATGTTAGAGTTTAAAAAACTTGAAATAAGTGTAGATTTTACCTCCTTTTTACCTTTCGGGCACTTGATGTTAAATCCGACACTTTTGACTAGGTCCCGGTAATTTTCGGAGGATTACCAGATAGGTTCCGGGGCTTCCGAGTCCTTGGACACAAATTAAGGGACCAAAATGTAATAAACCAATAGTTACAAGGGTTAATGAGTACATAACTGTAAACCCTAGGGGTGGTCTTGCAATTAGACAGAAAGTAGTTGGACTAAAGTGCAAAACGTCCCTCTTATAAGCTTTGACCTAATCTCATGCGGCCGACCACTCACGCCCGAGCGCCTCCATCTTCTCTTCTCTTCTCCCTAGCCCGCGTGCCCTAGCCGCATTCCACTCACGCTCGATCGCCTCCTTCACTTTTCCTCCAGCTGCGAACTTCACAGCCGACGACCTTTCTCCTCTAAGCGAAACCGGCGAGCTCAAGGCCGGCGATTGCCCTTCTCTCTCGGCTAGCCACACTCGACGCCGAAGCCCCAACCAGCTTTGTCCTCTGTCTCCCGGTGGTTTCACTTCCGATTTCCGGCGCTTACCTACCTTGTATCACAGTGAGCTCTCCTCCAAACATTTGGTGGTCCTGTGCCATCTCCCTAAGTTGCTCACCAATTCTGCCGTGTGAGGTGAGTTTGAACTCACTACTCTGGTCTGTTAGGTTTTGGTTTCTGCCCTTGAGCAGTTTGGATGTTGGGAAATTGATTTCCAATTCGTGTTGTAGAAGGTGCTCTCGTAAGATTCGGCTGTGCTTGGCTTTGATCTCCGAGAAATCTGAGGTAAGGTCTTTGATTGATCCTGATCTTAATGTGGATAATTTCTTTGGATCAAAGCTGAGTTATGGGCTTTAGGGTTGTGATGTTGGTGTTTAAACTCACATCTGGCAGTTGGTTTGGCTAGGGATTAATTGGTGGTTGCTCAGCTCCTTCTAGCAGCGATTCGGCTGTCTGAGATTGGTTTTCGAGCGACTGGGTGTAAGGTAAGCTCAATTCGATTACGGTTATTGAGATTAGGATTTTCTTGGATATGTAAATTGGATTCTAGGATAGGTGGTGGGATGATTAGAATGAGGTTAGGTTTAAATTGGAGATTTAAACCTAATAAACTAAAGTAGAATTTGAATTGAATTTAAAGTGAACCCAATCTTAATTACATGGGGTAATTAGGAACCTTCTATTTAATTAAAGGAAATTAAATAGAAAGAAATGGAAAGGAAATGGTTAGGTTAACCCGAGCATGATTTAGGGATTTATTAGCTAGCTATCATTTGTATAATAGCTAATTAAATATAATCCTTGATACAGGAGCTTGATCGGATTATTAATTGACGAGTGGTTCTATTTCATTTGATACGGACTTCTACACCTTGGAGGCGGGTACCTTTTAACTTATCTTTTCTGATATTGTCATGTTGTTATGCATAGACTGTTATAGATAGCAGTAAGATGATACGCTATCCTTGTTCTGGATACTTGTTGTTTATCCCTGAGTTATTATGCTGACAGTTCCATACAGTCTCACGTATTGTCATATCTATATGTATGCTTAGATATCGTGATGTATCTCTTGCATTTGACATTGAGGGATCAGTAGTTTCCGGCCAGTATACCGTGTAGGTTACCTGTATTTCCTGTTATAGGATTCAGACTGAGACTTAGTATACTGAGGACTTGGTGAGGGAGGTATGTGTATCTATCATATACCATCTCTGCATTGTTGCATGCCGGCGATCAGCGACTCCCTTGTGGTTGAGCCTATCGTTTTCCGGTACATGATATGTGCACACGGCCACTCATGGGTTAGTGGATACCGTAGGATGTGTGCATTTGCCCTGTACTGCTCCGTTCGGCCACTATTTGGAGGGTGGTTCCGGGCGTGGTAGCAACCAGGGATCCCTTCTCGTACTGAGCCACGAGGAGATGAGAGCTAGACTCCCCCATTGCTTGGGGTAGGAGCGGAGTCTCCACCAGCATCCTGTCCACCCGGTCACTCAGGAGCAGTGATAGTAGGGTGCATACAGTTGGTATAGCTCTACCCTCTCAGACGTCACCTATGACAGGTGTACAATGATCTGACTGGTGTCAGGGGTGACACATGTCATTGCACCATATGCATATTTTGCATCGTGCATTGTTTGTTGCACTTGATTTCTGCACTTGTTTGACATGCATATACTGGAGACTTGTTATTTGAGATTATATGTCTATTGGTGTTCCATTGGTATTTATTACCCTCTTTTCAGGTTAAATGGATTCTGGTATGTATCTACCTCAGTATTTTCAGTACTAGTCTTTCCCTACTGTTGATATGAGACTGTATTAGCGGAACTCTTATTGTTAGTATAACTTTCTATGCATATCTATTCTGGGTATCCGCAGAGTTCCTTGGGACTCACACCGTTGGTTATTTTCCTTACTTTCAAGTTGATGTCTGCCAGGAGAGCCCTAGCCGCCAGTCCCTAGCTCGAGAGGAGCTCGGCTTCGTTTTATTTTACGTTGATTTACGGTTATGGACCCTGTATTATGTACTTTGCTTCCGTTGCCCTGTTTTGGACATGTATTCCTGTTTTATTCGATGGGATTGTACTTTTGAGTCCTATGTTGGACTTCGTGGGGTTTTGGCTTTGTTCCTACCCCCTGGCAGCTCAGGTGAGTTCGTACTTTGGTTTTACGATGGTTATAGTTATATATCCATTGTTTCTGCATGGATTTGAGGTCTGAGGCCATTTAATTGCGTGGTTGTGCTATTTGTATCTGTGTGTTTGTGTAAATTGTTCGCCGGACAGGGGAGGTGCTGTCCGATTTTCTATTGGATCAGCGGCTCCAGGGTCTCGGGGCATAACACTTGTCCTTGTAGTGCCCCTTTTCATTACACCCAAAGCATGTAATGTGATCCTTTCTCTTGGCTTTAGTGGAGGTGGAGGTGGAGGTGGAGACTCGGTTGACTTCTTCTTCTTCAACCTCGGATGATGTGGAAGCTTCCTCTTGATCATGTGTAGATGAGGGTCTCTCCTCCCCCTCAATTGAAGAAGTTGACACTTCTTCCATTTCACTTGATGATGTAGATGATTCTTTTTCTTTTTCCTCTTCTCCACTTGAACTTACTTCTTCGGGCTTTTGAATTTGTGTAGGATTTTCATGATATTCTTTTATCTTTTTCCATAGGTCGTGCGCATTTTCATATTTTCCTACACAACTCAAAATATTATTAGGCAAAACATTGCTTAAAACACTAATTACCTTTTCTTTTGCTCTAGAAAGATCTTGTTGTTCTTGACTCCAATATCTAGGCCTAAGCCTCTTCCCGTGCTTATCCTTTGGAGTCTCATATGGCTCTTCAAGCACAATCATTTGTTCCCACTCCATCGCGAATCACGTCTCCATCCGTGACTTCCAATACCCGAAGTCTTCATGGTCGTAGGCCGGCGGAGTGTAGATGTTATCCCCAAGTTTGTATTCCATCGTTCTTCTCCTCTAGCGTGTACTCTCTCGGCGGTTAGTCCGATTAAGAGCAGTCCTTGCTTTGATACCAATTGATAGACCGTTTGTCCGTATGCTAGAGGGGGGGTAAATAGCATTTCATCGAATTCTTGTTCCTACACGGTTAGTTTGCACAGCGGAAATAATAGTAAAACAATAATAAAATCACTAACCAATGCTAACACGGCAATTTTAGTTGGTATCCACCCCGGTCGGGTGACTAATCCAATAATCCGTCGGTGGATCAATCCCCGGATAACCTCCGGCTAGAACGTGTTGCTCCTTGTGGGTGGAGAAACCTCTCCACAATCACCAAACACTTTCCTGAGCACACAAGACTACTACCTTGCCTTAGCCAAGCAAGATTCGTCAAGAAACTCAGCCACCACGAAGTCCTCTTTAAATAGGATTCGGGGTTGATTCTCGCTACCAATCGACTGCCCCCAGGGCAGTCGACTGGTGCCAGCCAAATTCGACCATTGACACTCTCAACGTTCGAATTTGCCAGCTCGCCAGCCACCTACCAGTCGACTGCTCCCAGAGCAGTCGACTGGTCCCCAGCTGATTCCCTTCACGAGTACATTCACACAGCACTCGATCCTCACGACTCGACTGACTCCTCATCCACAACCTCGACTATTGCCTTCGCGCCCTCTTCATCTTCGGCTCCCATCCCTCGGATGCATGCAAGCCTCCAGCTTGCCTCCATGTCATCCTTCACGCATGCCTCGAAGTCCGCGCCCCTCAGCTCATCGTCCCTGCTCACCAAAGTCCTTCGGATGCGCACGCAAGCCTCTAGCTTGCCTCCATGCCATCCTTCACTGTACCGAGGTCGTCCAGTCAAGTCCATATGTGTAACCTGTACAACCTGCACACTCAACATACACATATAAGAATACAAGGGAAAACCTAACTTAAACCCTTTGCCCAAACATCAAAACCTATGGTCACTCCGGACCATCTTAGGGCCGATTGCTCCAACATATTTTGTTTTAGGCATATAGATATGTAGCAATAATTCAAGAGACATTCTTGGACGTTTACAACTGACCTATATTGAAAAGATGCTTATAATGTATGATATGTAAAACTGTCTACCTGGTGACACACCTGTGTCTAGAGGTGACAAATTCAGTATCTAGTAGTGTCCACTACATGAACTTGAAATAAAGGAGATGAATTAGTTCCTCTATGTGTCAACTGTGGGAAATCTCATGTATGAATAGTTTTGTATACGACTAGATATAACATTTATAATGGAGATGTTAAGCAGATATGTTAGTAATCCAAGACCATTTCACTAGAAAGCTATAATGAGAGTAATGTGGCATTTGCAGAGAACTAAAAGACATATGCTCACATATGAGAGGTCGAATTACTTGGAGGTGATTGAATATTTAGACTCTGATTTTGCTAGATATTTGGATAGCAAGATGTCCACTTTAGGCTATATTTTCATATTGGCTGGAGGAGCTATATCTTGGAAGAGCGTCAAGTAGACACTAATAGAAAATTCTACTATAGAGGCAGAGTTGATGGTATGTTATAAAGTATCCAATTATGGGATTTGGCTGCAGAATTTCATCACAGCGTTACAGATCGTTGATGATATTAACAAACCACTGAGGATCAACTATGATAATAAAGCTATAAAATTGTATGCCAAGGACAATCATAGTTCATCGATGTCTAAGTATATCGACATCAAGTTTCTAGCGATTAAAGAAAGAGTTCAGAGTCATCAAATCATAATAGAGCACATCAGCATAGATTTTATATAGGCGTATCCATTCACCAAGGGTTTGGTACCTAAGGTGTTTCATCCATATGTTGTGGATATGAGAGTTCTTTTTATAGAAGAATAATTCGTCTAGTTAGAGTCTTATTTATTTTATTGCTTAATGTTAATAAAGATAAACATTTTATTTTGATTATTGTACATAATGAAAATTTATATGTTTGTTTGACATTCTGAATATGGTATCATAATTTATTGCTACTATTTACCATTTAGTGTTTGTAAATATGATATAGATTTCATTTGAAATCATAAAGTTTGCATCGTGATTTGCTATTATAATTTAGTATAATGTATTTGCAAATATGATAAGATCATTTTGGGTCACTTAGGACTAGTTAAAAATTGACATGTACTGATCATATTGCATGTAATTTTCACTCTACATATACACATCTTGATCTATGCCATTAATAACATTGGTATTGTGATTACTGTTGGGACTTGTTACAGACATATATAGTAGTTATGACCTCTTTAGCCCTATATCAATTGGTTAATGTACTAGATTGTTTGTAGGGGTATTCTATACCCATAAAGTTTGATATCAACTAAGGTTATATTTGTATTTCATTTATAACTCACATATAGTCTAAGTGAGAGATTGTTAGATATTTTCTTTTAGGTGGGCTTATTTATAAGTTGCACATATGAATACAAACTGAATCCATTTAAATGATCAAACTTGAGTTTATTGGGTTTTGAGTTATCGAATATGGATTTAATGTGTAAAACCCTTTAACTCAATCCGTTATCATCTATGGGTTGATAACCGATCGATTTCCTATATAAGGAAGAGTTCCCCCATGGATTAGGAATCTTGACAGAACCCTTGTTCTCCATTGACGAGAGTTTGTGTGGCGTCGTTGATAGATATCAACTTGTTGATTATTTTAATTGTTAAAATCCATGTTTGACCTATGTTTTTATTGCTTAATTGTGAAATTGCCCTAGGTTTTAGAACTTACTCTTATTTTGAACTTAATTGTAAATTTACACATATTTGGAATAATTGGCCACTAAATTTTGGATCTATTTTTGTAGGCATCAAAGGTTCAAGGACCTAGGGCATACTGGGTCAAACTTGAGTCGGAAGTGGAACCGGATCGAATTATCAAGCTTACGATCAATCCGGGCCGTCCGATTCAAAAGCGGCTAGATCTGAGCCATCCGAGACCATCTAAAGCAATCTGAGCTAGGGTTAGGGTTGATCAAGCATTCTAATCAAGATCTGAAGGTTTCATCCCAATCAGAGCTCAATCAACCGTTGGATCAAGCTCGGAGGGCCCTAGATCGTCCATTCAAAGACTAAGTTGATCTGGACCATCCGTTGCACATCTGGAGGATCCGAGCTACCACGAGGCAGATCCTGACCCCAGATCATCATCATCAAAGTTTGGCTCAAATCAGAGCAAGATCAGCCGTTGGATTTCCTCAACTCAATCAGAGCCGTCCAATGTTAATTACTTAAGGAAATTTTTCCCAGCAACTGACCTTGTCGCGTCTTCACTGTTCTTCGTCGTTCTTCCACCGTTCTTCATCGTTTCTTTAGATTTTGCTTCTAAGAAGGCGTGACCACCTCAACTTCCATCTCAGATCAAGAATTGAGTCTTTGGTGATCGTTCCTTGAAGAATTCAGCTCCATTTGCGCCGGAACAGGGATTGTTTGAGGGTTTCGGCAATTCCTCAGTCCGACCACTTTCTTCTCAACCACGATCCATTTCCAAGCTTCTGAGACATTTGTAGGGGTTCTCAGGTGAGCTCAGAAGCTTCCCAATTCATCATCGCAGCTCCACCAATTGAGATAGAGAGATTCGGATTGTAAAATCCAACCAAGCGCAGATTTGAGCAGATTCGAATTCAGAAATGATTTTCTACTGATTTGCTGAGCCTAGGGGTTCGAAGCCAGCTCTTGCTTGACGACCAAGAAGTTCTTGAGCTGAGGAATGGTTGAGGAGTAGTTTAGCTAGCTAATTTTCATGTTTCGTAGCTGTAATTTGATTTCTGCCGAATTCTGTTCTGTTTCTGCAATTTTCAGTTTTCAGCTGTCTTAGTTTGTAATTCTGAATTGTTTGGTTTCATTAGGTCTTTAATTCTTAGAGCTAAGTAGTTTAACAACTTGTTTAGTGATCAATCGAGTTTAATTTCAGTTTATTTCAGCTTAATTTCTTGCGTGCCAACTACATTGCAGTGTGCCAATTTGAATTTCTGCATTTCAGAATTTGCAGTGCCAATTCGAGAGTTCCTGTCAAGTAATTGCTAGTTTAAGTTTCCTTGCACCTAGATTAGTTACTTGAAATTGTTTTGCATTAGCTAGCTTAGCCTTTGATCCATTGCGGAAAAAATTCTATAGCCAATCCTTAAATTCTGCATCTTAAATTCCTGCAAATTAAGTTTCTGAATTTTGTTTTCTTGAATTGTTGTTTTCGGCTCTCAAATTTCTTCCTTTAGATTTGCTTAGTTTTTTCCTCATAGCCCTGTTTCTCAATTGAATCAATTAGTTAAGAATTCTGAGTTGAAAAGATATCATTTTCGAGTTTGGTGTTAGTTTGGCACAAAGAGTTATCTCTTGCGTGCCAATAGAATTGAGTCTTTTTGCATCCGAATTTAGCTTGTTTTTGTGGCATATGATTGTGTTTGAATTCAATAAGCTTTCACTCATCCATATCTGAATTTTATTGGCAGTGGTTAGGTTCCAAAAACATTATAGCTAAGTTGATGTTTGTTGCTTGTGTAATTTCCAAATTTCCTTTGCATTGATTTGTGTTAAGCTTGTTTATTTCCGAAAATTCCCATCACTGCCTTTACTTCATTGCATAGCAGTTCTTTTGTTTTGTTGAAATCAAAAATCAGTTCCAAAAAAATCTGGTGAGTGCTTGATTAGGTTTTCATTTGTTGAATTAGCACTTGCTATCAATTGTTTGGTTATTAGTTGAGTTTAATTCTTTCCATCACATCTTCACTTTTATTTAAAACCCAGAACCAAATTTACTTATCTGAAACCCAAAAACACAAACGACACATAAACCAAGCTCGAATCAAACACAACAACTAGCCCCAAGGAAAAATACGACCTGTGGCCTCTTTGCTACATTTTCAGATTTTGATTGCAAAAAGGGTTTCCAGCATTCATATACATTTAAATTTGAGACCCACATTCGTGACACTTAGTTTGGGTCCGTCAGTCGTCATCTCTAATTCCCTAGGAAATATTCTCTTCTTTGCTTCCGCTTCTCCTTCTTCCTCATAGACATTGGATATTGCAACAACGCTACAGGACATGGACTATAGAGCTACATTTAGGTTCCTTGTCATTACAGCTTATGTATTTACTTTTTGATGTTATGCTTATGATAGATCTTTCTTGTTCCTATTCTTGTTTTTCTATGTATGAGTTCTTATCCAGTGTTTAGAACTCATGCGACCTAAGTTTATGCAAGAACTAACACATCACTCCCTAATTCTTAAGCATGGTTATTATTCTTTTAGAAAGGACACTAACATTCATCAAAGATGTAAGATCCGCATGATGCCTCATTGCTTTAGCAAATGTTATAAGTACCCCGGGTGAATTTCGATGTGGTTAACTGAGTCAAGTTAGGTCCTATTGGTATCTGATCCCTATATCTAAGTGTGCAAGAACATAGGAGCATAGGAAGTCGAGCGGAAGATGAAGTAGATGAGAAGGATGACATGAGAAGAGAGCCGACAGACTCGGTGCACTCGAGGGATGTGAAGGTCTACAGAAGAATACACTAGTGGAGCGAGAAGGATGCGCGCGACGTCCGAGAGACGAGAAGCCAAGAGAAAGTCCATTCGAGGAGAAAGGCCTGCGATGGATTCAGGTGAGCCCAACTCCGGATGACTCGAAATTGTTAGATCGTTGCCGGTCCGCTAGAGGGGGGGTGAATAGCGTTTCTTTGATTCTTTCAACCTACGTTGTTAGTTTGCACAGCGGAAATACAAGATAATAAAACCAACAACAAAGAACAAATGTTAACAAACCATATTTAGTTGGTATCCACCCCGGCCGGGTGACTAATCCAACAATCCTTCGGCGGATCAAACCCCGGATAACCTTCGGCTATCACGTGTCGCTCCTTGTAGGTGGAGAAACCTCACCACAACACCAAACAAAGCTCTGGACACGAAGACTACTAACTTGCCCTTAACCAAGACAAGTTTCGTCAAGAAACTCAGCCACCACGACGTCCTCTTTAAATAGGACTCGGGGCTGATTTCTCGCTACCAGTCGACTGCCCCCAGGGCAGTCGACTGGTGCCAGCTAAATTCGACCGTTGCAACTCCAACATTCGAATTTTAGCCAACTCACCAGCCGCTACCAGTCGACTGCCCACAGGGCAGTCGACTGGTCCCAGGCTGAGACCTTTCTGTGAGTTCCCTCAGTCGACTGCCCCTAGGCCAGTCGACTGGTCTACTCACCCACCTAAGGTTACCCATCCTGAGTACATTCCACTCCGCACTCAAACCCTAGGATTTCCCGAGTACAATCACACTGTACTCGTACCCTCACGACTCGACTGACTCCTCCTCCGCAGCCTCAACTGTTGCCTTCGCGCCCTCTTCATCTTCGGCCCTCGTCCCTCGGATGCTCACGCAAGCCTCCAGCTTGCCTCCATGCCACCCTTCACGTATGTAACATCCCAAATTTGTCAATGTAAAAGCATGACAATGTATGAAAATGGTTATAATGAAATGATATAAATTTCATGCAATCGCATGCTATGAAATGTCATGAATACATGAAATATTATATTCATGAAATATTATTATCATGAAATGTTATGTGAATAATATTTATAAAATATTATGTAAATAATGTTATGAATTCAGAAAAAATATTAGAAAATATTATGAATTCATAAACATGAAATATTATGAAATTTCATGATGGACTTGGCTTAATGGGCTTTGATATGGATTAGTGCAAAAGGTGATAAAAAGGAGGGAGCAAGGATTGAACCTTGAACCTCCTAGTTGCACTCTCCATGTCTTAACCACTACACCAAGCATTGTTTCTTGTTGAGAGGATGAGAAACATGCTTGTTAAGTGTGTAAGAGTGAAGAGACATGTCTTTTCATGAGAGAAGTATAAATAAGGGAAGTTGGAATAACTTCCTCTTCCTTTGATCTTCTTCCTCACTCTTCCAAAACCGAAAACTCACTCTTCCCTTTCCTTCTCATTTTCGAAAACATACTCTAGAGATAACCCTAGGGCAATTTCAAGAAGGAAAGTCAAAGTGCCATTGCCATCTACTAAGTCCAAGGAGTCCTAGAGAAAGTTGGAAGAAGAGGATCTTCACATACCCTCCAAGTGTAGGGTACCCTACGGTTTAAAGAAATTCCAGCGCAAGGATGTAAGTATCCCCTCGCCTGCAGTATAATGGTTATGTGTGATCCTTGTTATTTTTCTTTTACAAAATTTAGGGCTTTTCACCTTTGAAAGTTTCGGCCCCCTCTTGAAGGGAGGCCTTGGTCACTTTTTATTACATGGAAAGATTCCTTGAAATTTAGGGTATGCTTATATGTTGTTTCCCTTCATGTTGTAATACCCAAAAAAATTGGGATTTGCACCCTTATAAGTTTCGGCCAAGCATGATAGAAATTAGGGTTTGGGGATTTTATGATTTTCTATAATGGATTCATGCTTAGGAATGTAGATCAAGTGTTTGAATATATGTTTGTATGAATATTTGATACTCCTACCCTATGAAACTAGGGTTAGGGTTTAGATGGGTTTCGGCCAAGACCTAGGAATTAGGGTTAGTGGATGCTAACCCCACTTTGAGGGTTAAACCATGTTTAAATTGTTAACATGAAATATACTAGAGGTGTTTGTAAGAATGTTTGAAGGAATGTTTGATTGGAAAACCAAACTCCTTTACTTGTGAGTTTCGGCCAACCCTAGTTCTGGGGTTGAGAAGTACCTAATGAGACCATGAAGCATGCTACTACATATGTGATGTGTGTATAAATTATATGACCTATCTTGTTAGGTATAAAAGCATGCCTTATAGCCCATGGGGCACCTTGATGATATGAACATGATGTGTTTGATAATATGCTTAAAAAGGGTTACTCTATTGAAACTGGGATCAAGAGCACCCGAATGTGTGGTGTGTCCCTAGGGGATCAAGAGCACCCGAATGTGTGGTGTGTCCCTTTGAGAAGTGATTAAGAGTACCTTTAGGCATATACATATATGAGTAATAGCATGATAAATTATTTTACTTTAAAGGTTGTGTACCCGACTCGGAAGGGGGTCGTTAAACAAATCCAATGTGCATGTTAACTGAAGGTCATGGCATTGGTAGGACGGAAGGGTCCTGCTCTAATTAGATTGGTGGCTCGCTACCCCAATTTATTAGGGAACGCGCATGATGTGGTACTACAACTGGGCCCTAGATGATGATATGATATTTTGAAGTACTTACCATTATGGAACCTTTTTGAAAAACATTTCTCATCATGTGATCTTGTTCCGTAAAGTACTTAGAGATAAATTGATGTGATGTTTATGATGCTTTGATGAGATGCTTATGATGCTGATAATTCTATCTGATTACTGTGTACATGATATGATGTATCGATATGGATTTTGCGAGTAGGCCCGGATTCTTACTAAGCATGTTTTGCTTACTAGTTCATGTTATTTTTCTTATGCTGCAGATAGCGGTAAGAAATACTTGAACTAAAGGAAGAGGCAGAGGGAAGGCTAGAGGATGTGTGTGGTGATGGCTCGGGAAAGGATGAAAGATTCTATCTACCTTAGTTTGTCTAGAATCTAACTGCTTCCGATAAAAGATTGAAATTCTATTACTATACTCTGAATATATGATGATTGTGACTACTCTACTGTTAGAGATATGGAACCTAGGTCATGTTAGATAATACTATTATTAACGTCTAATTCTTATAGTATGCATGCTCAGTAAAATGCTAGATGTTTACTATTTTCGGTTGCTTATGAATGCTTCTTTTGTATATGCTTCTTTTGCATGTATCTAAGACTGGATAACTCTTGCTATATTCTTACTTGAGATTCCATGCTATAGTGTGTTAAATGATCTTCATATTAGGTTGTAAATGCATGTAGATATAAAAGAAATGAAAAACCTTGCTTGGTAAATTAGTCTTCAATAAGCATGCTTATTACTAGTTCATGTATTGTAATTGTTTTGTTTGGATATACATGCTTACCTTGATAAATGATATGAATGTATGGACCCGTAACCCCGCCTTAAGGGTAGATATAAGGTCGGGCGTTACAACGTACGCCTCGAAGTTCACGCCCATCAGCTCATCGTCCCTGCTCTCCAAGGTCCCTCAGATGCGCACACAAGCCTCCAGCTTGCCTCCATGCCATCCTTCACCGTACTGAGGCCGTCCAGTCAAGTCCATATGCATAACCTGTACAACCTGCACACTCAACATACGCATATCAAATACAAGGGTAAACCTAACTTAAACCCTTTGCCCAAACATCAAAACCCATGATCACTCCGGACCATCTTAGGGCCGATTGCTCCAACAATCTCCCCCTTTTTGATGTTTGGCAATCCGTTTAAGTTAGGAAAGCAAGATAGTAGTAAATAGCAAAAATAATGCTAAATGAATGCATATGCAATGCATAACTGGATCCTATCCCAAGGCATCCCACACCTAACCCTCCAAGTTAGGACTTTTTACACACCTAGCTCTCCAAGCTAGGAATTTTACCACCTAACCCTCTAAGTTAGGATTTTTCCACACAAACCGGGCTTTTTAAAGCTTCTCCCAAACTCCCCCTACATTGGACTTACAAAGGATTTTTAAGAACCTGTCCAAGGTTCCCCTTATGCCAAGAAGGGAGCAACCATGCTCCCCCTTAATCTCAACTCCCCCTAAACCTAGGGTTTCATGCAAAGGTAAGTTTGGTTTCCCAACTTAAACACAAACTTCTCTCCCCCTTTGCCATACATCAAAAAGACCCCAATAATTACCCAATTATTGGTTCTTTTAATCCCTAATGACCATAAACAATGTGTACTAGCCCCCATACACTTGTTTTGCATCATTTAGACCCCAAACCAGTTGCTGATACAAAAATTGGCCTTGACCAGTCGACTGCTAAAATGGCAGTCGACTGATACTCTGAAAGTCTGAAATTTCAGCATTTCTGATGAAATTCAGAAATGCGCCAAAAATTTCACAAATCTCCAAAAATTCCCAAATTTTGTGGAGAGGTTTGTGGTACCCATATCTACTTGGAAAAAATACATTCCAAAATGTATCTATCACCATTCCCAAGTTTGACACAAAACCCAAAAATTTCAAGATGAAAATTAAGGCAACTAGGAGGCAACCTCCCCCTTAACCCATGCCTTCTCCCAATTTTCATTTTCGAAGGGTTAAGTTCTACCCAACTTAACCTCCAAACACCAAGTTAGGTTCTTCCCAACCTAACACCCGAGTTCTTTTCCCTTTGAACACTATTAAAGGCTTGCTCCCCAAGCACCCTTATCCCTGGTGTCAATATGAACTCAACAAAAGTCTAAAAACTCCAAAGTTTGCAAGCACACTTGCTAGGATATACCCTATCCTAGAAAAATATGATATCATGGAAATATCAAGTGTGCTTGACTTTTGGTACACATCTAAGTTCCTTAAAAGATTTGGCATTTTGAAATTAAGTCATTATTCCTTGTGTTTGCCTCTTCTAACCCTTTCAAATTGACACAAGGAATTGTCCTCAACTCTAAGGTTCATCCATAATCCAAGTGTTTCTGAAAAACCCTTCAGAAATCACTTATTAACACTCTGCCCAGACCCTCAGTCGACTGTCCAAATGGCAGTCAACTGCCAAAACTCACAGAGAGTTTCCGGGCTCTTACCAGTCGACTGCCCCCAAGGCAGTCGACTGATACCTGATTTTCAGGTTTTCAGGCCGAAATTCAGAAATCTCCTAAAAATTCTACAAATCTCCAAAAATTCTAAAATTTTGTGGGGAGACTTGTGAAGCCAATATTTACTTGGGAAAAATATGTTTCCAAATAAATGTACTCCAAATCCCAAGATTGGCACGAAATCCTACTTCTTCTAAAATGTATCAAATGAGTTCATCCTAAAAGTACTAATTCTCACTTCTCTTCAATGCATCCTCTTCTCCTTGATCACAACTCATTTATATCATTGAATTATATAGTGTTCCACCATTAAACCTCAATTTTTATGAATTTTAGCTCCTTTTTCACCTTTTCTCCCTAAATTCTCCTTTTGATGTGCCAAAATCTAGGATTAAGACTTACCCAAGTCTTCCAACCCTTTTTGGCACATTTCACCTAATTTCCTAAGGGAGAAACTTTTGAGATTCATCTACCATGGACCCCAAAGGCTTCTAGAGCTCCCCCTTGAGCTCTTAGCCTTAGCCACCTCCCTAGGTGACTTAATCCATACTAGGCCACACTGGTGTGCCACCGGTGACTCTTGGCCTACAGAATTACCCTTTTTAACCTTGGACCCCTTGTTCTTGGTTAGGTCACTCTTTTTACCCTTGGATGGCATCCCCTTGCCATCCTTGGACCTTCCCTCCTTACTAAGATTGTATGTTTTCCCAACATACTTCTTTCCATTGCCCTTGGAGGTCTTAGATCGGTACCCCAATCCCGATCAATCATAGTTGGGTTTGATGCTACCCAACACTATGTCTAAGCCCTTAGATCCAACCGTGAATCTTTCTAGAGCTTTTTCTAATGTATTAAGTCTTGTCCTCAAGGCTTGATTTTCCCTTTCTAGGCCTTGAACCCTAGAGTCCATATGTCCACTTTGGGCATTCCTAGACCTATCCACTTTCCTAGGCATATATTTCCCTTCCTTGGGGTTAATGCCTTTAGCCTTGGATACATAGGTTTTAGGCCTATCATGATGCATGCTTTTTCTAGAGTGGTGATCTATCTTGTTATCCTTATTCCTATCATTGTACTTAAATCCAAAGTTATGTACCATTAAGTAATTTTCATAATTTCTAGCATACATGAATGAGTGATTTACATGATTTTTAAAATGCAAGGAAGAACTTGAAATTGAATTTCTTTTTAAACTAGGGTTAGAGGGTACCTCCCTTACCCTTGTAGTCCTTCCTTGTTGTGAGCTTCGCTTCCTTCTCTCTTCTTTCTCCCATCTTCTTAGATGCTCCATTTTCTTGAGCTTTCCACTCATTGGGCATCTTGTGTGGTAGTGTCCTAGCTCTCCACACGTGAAGCATCTAATTTTCTTCTTCTTAGCTTGAGCCTCTTTATTCCTACAACCCATGTTTGATTCAAATCGAATGGACTCGGGTTTAGAAGTTACCTCTCTTTTACCTTTTGGACACTTGTCCTTGTAGTGCCCCTTTTTATTACACCCAAAGCATGTAATGTGGTCCTTTCTCTTGCCTTTGGTGGAGGTAGATGCTAGGTTGACTACTTCTTCAATTTTTGACAATGTGGAGGCTTCCTCTTGATCATGTGTAGATGAGTGTCTCTCCTCCCCCTCAATCCTTGAGGTGATGACCTCTTCTTCTTCTTCTCTTGAGGAGGTCGATGATCTTTCACTTACCTCCTCCTCCTGAGCTATTGAGCCCATTTCCTTGGGCTCTTCCACCACTTGACCTTGTGTAGGTTTTTTATAAAATCCTTTGACTTTATTCCACAATTCATGTGCATCTCTATATTCACCTACACGCTTCAAAATGTTATTAGGCAAAATATCAATTAAAGTACTAATTACCTTCTTGTTTGCTCTCGCTTGATCTTGTTGTTCTTGACTCCAATATCTAGGCCTAAGCCTCTTCCTATGCTTATCCTTTGGAGTCTCATATGGCTCTTCAAGCGCAATCATTTGTTCCCACTCCATCGCGAACCACGTCTCCATCCGTGACTTCCAATACTCGAAGTCTTCATGATCGTAGGCCGGCAGAGTGTAGATCTCATCCCCAAGTGGACCTTCACCTTCCATTTCCTCTAGCGTATGCTCCCTCGGCGGTTAGTCCGATCAGGAGCGGTCCTTCGCTCTGATACCAATTGTTAGATCGTTGCCGGTCCGCTAGAGGGGGAGTGAATAGCGTTTCTTTGATTCTTTCAACCTATGTTGTTAGTTTGCACAGCGGAAATACAAGATAATAAAACCAACAACAACGAACAAACGCTAACAAACCATATTTAGTTGGTATCCACCCCGGCCAGGTGACTAATCCAACAATCCTTCGGCGGATCAAACCCCGGATAACCTCCGGCTATCACGTGTCGCTCCTTGTAGGTGGAGAAACCTCACCACAACACCAAACAAAGCTCTGGACACGAAGACTACTAACTTGCCCTTAACCAAGACAAGTTTCGTCAAGAAACTCAGCCACCACGACGTCCTCTTTAAATAGGACTCGGGGCTGATTTCTCACTACCAGTCGACTGCCCCCAAGGCAGTCGACTGGTACCAGCTAAATTCGACCGTTGCAACTCCAACGTTCGAATTTTAGCCAACTCACCAGCCGCTACCAGTCGACTGCCCACAGGGCAGTCGACTGGTCCCAGGCTGAGACCTTTCTGTGAGTTCCCTCAGTCGACTGCCCCCAGGCCAGTCGACTGGTCTACTCACCCACCTAAGGTTACCCATCCTGAGTACATTCCACTCCGCACTCAAACCCTAGGATTTCCCGAGTACAATCACACTGCACTCGTACCCTCACGACTCGACTGACTCCTCCTCCGCAGCCTCGACTGTTGCCTTCGCGCCCTCTTCATCTTCGGCCCTCGTCCCTCGGATGCGCACGCAAGCCTCCAGCTTGCCTCCATGCCACCCTTCACGTACGCCTCGAAGTCCACGCCCATCAGCTCATCGTCCCTGCTCTCCAAGGTCCCTCAGATGCGCACACAAGCCTCCAGCTTGCCTCCATGCCATCCTTCACCGTACTGAGGTCGTCCAGTCAAGTCCATATGCGTAACCTGTACAACCTGCACACTCAACATACGCATATCAAATACAAGGGTAAACCTAACTTAAACTCTTTGCCCAAACATCAAAACACATGGTCACTCCGGACCATCTTAGGGCTGATTTCTCCAACAGAAATCACCCAGGAGACCCGTCGGAAGACTGGTCAACAAGTTGTTGACCAGGGCAACCCAAGCACCCGAGTCAACCCAGGTTCTCGTATTGACTCAGGTACCCGAGCGTCCATACTCTATCCAAATTGTAGCCATTTCTCGGACATTGCGATGTGGATAAGCATTAACCACGTGTCAGGCACCTGTATGCACTCAAGTGCCCGAGAAGATCCACGTCAGCTTTGCAATAAGCTTTCATAGGAGCTATAAATAAACTCCTAAACTCAGTTCATTTCATCAATTCAACTGTAACAAATTCTGTAATAGCTTTCTACTATTTCTTCTGAGTTCTGAATTATGTAAGAGACTTCTCCACCCTCAAGGAGTACATCTGGAGATTGAGTATTCATTTGACTTGGATTAGCAATCTCTTAAGTTGTAAACCAAGTAACTCGTCTATGTCTCTTATTATTTTAGTAGTTAATATTTATTTTATATTATTGTTTTGCTAGTGAACTATCTTTATCTTTGTTGAGCAAGACAAAGGATCAATTTCATGTTTCAAGGGAAATTCATCTTCTCTTGCTGGCCATACGATTCAAACAAATGCGTCGTTCTTGTTTGGTGAGAAATTTCTGTGAGATCGGGCCGACCACCTCAGGTTGGACATTACCTAACATGGTTAATAATTTTTTTTATGCCCCTAGAGCTATGGTGCAGTAGAAGGGCGATTAATTGTCTCCAAAGCACCCACGGTTCGATCCCTAGTTTCGGTGAATTTTATAGGAATTTTTCCTCCAAATGGGGCACACAACCATAGAATGTTGGGCTTTTGGACCGCCTGCAGCAAGCGCTTCTCGATTTATCCTGATGGCCGATGAGAAACTTTCGTGGAACTAGGCTGGTTGCCTCAAGTTCGACATTACCCTACTTGGCTAATCATTTTTTTTTTATTATTTGTGCATTTGCAACTTGGTATATTAGTAAGCTTGTGTTTTAAAAGCAAAACAAAGGTATATTTTCTTTGTGCCCCCAGGGTTATGGTGCAGCAGAAGGACGATTAATTGTCATCCCAGGCATCCACAGTTCGATCCCCAGCTACGACATATTTTGCAAGAATTATTCTTCCAAATGGGGCGCGAACAATGGGACGGTAGGCTTATGGGCCGCCCACCGCGAGTACTTCACGATTTATCCTGTCGATTGGTGAGAAACTTATGTGGAATAGTTTTTATTGAAAAACTAAACGATTTACTCTTTCAGGGTCAACCTATATTGGCTTCATTCTAGCAAACTAAGTTTGCGATACATGTATTTTTTTCTGCTTTAAAATTTTCAAGAATGATCTTAAAACAATATTTGTATCTTGATTCACCTACGTATGAATTTAACAATTATGCTCTGAATCTATGTAAAATGTTGACCTAGTATTTTGTGTTTTTCTTTTCTGTGAATGATTTAATTAAACTATGATGCCTAGTGCCGGATTGAATGCAACTGGATTCTGTGACATTGTCTAGTGCATTAGCTGGTTCTCTCCAGCTTCCAACGATTTGTTCGAGAAATCGTTAGCATAAATTCTGAATGTCCTTTCTAGTCTCAAAATATTAAGGGGGCGTTTGGTTTATATTTTCCAATCTATTTTTCATTTTCATTTTATGTAGAAAATGTGATTTTCTGAAAAACATGTTTGGTTTACATTTTCCAACTTTATTTTCCAGAAAAAAATATAGCATTTTCTAGAAAACTGAAGAATGAAAAAAAGTCATTTTACAGAAAATTAAAAAATACGATTTTCTAGAAAATAAAAATGAAAAATAACACAAACCAAATGTCCCCTAAATTTCCATCTGCTTCCTCAATTTTTTAAACCTGCACTGTGGCATCCAAACTACTCTGGATTTGCAAAAAAACAACTGCAATCATGACCTCGTTTCTCGATAGCTTAAACACATTTAAACTTTTATCAAGAAAAGGGAAGAAGTATGAACTTTTATCCTATTATAACTTGTGTTGCAGGAGAAGGAATATAAATTTTTAAATTATTTATGCCGACTTGAAATCAGAGAGTTGCTGCAAAAGAGAGGTGTAGGGTCATTTGGTTTGCATCATTTTTTATTTTTTTTCAAAAAATCGTATTTTCTTATTTTCTAAAAAATAATTTTATTTTATTCTCTAATTTTTCAGAAAATGTTATATTTTTTTCTGGAAAACAGAGTTGAAAAATACAAATCAAACGCGTTTTTTAGAAAATTTTATTTTTTTCAGAAAATAAAAATAAAAAATAAGCATACCAAACGCTACCAAACGGACCTGTAGTGAACTTTTTCCGATACGATCCTGTTTTAGAATTGTATGTGCAATTCATGGTTATGAAACCTTTCACTTTTTCCCTACTCGAAAACTGAAACTGGAGCTGGTTACGACATACGAAGCTTCGGAAACGTTACCTACCTACAACACTCGAGCAAGTGTGTTCCAGTTTCGCAAGAACACATTTGCTTCTATCCATACAAATTACAGGATTTTAGGATCCATAGAATCCTTTACTTACTGTGGTTAACATCTATTGAAGTTAATTAATTATTGCTCGGAGCAGTAAGAGGCCGGGTGGTCTTACTGGCTTTGTTCTTGCCTCGCTCTCGAACGCTTTCTTACTGATGCGTGCACAAAAAGGACGTCCTCGATCCACGCAACAATGTTGAATGCCAAACTTTCCAAAACCCTCGAGTAACTCTCAAGAATTGCCTGTCCAACATCCTAATAAAAATGCAAAACATAGAAGCTGGTAATTGATTTTCTTTGATTATGATAACCAAACGTTGTTAATGTTACCTTGTTATGTTGAATTTTGCAAGTATCAAGCGTTGTCTGCGACAAGCCCGGATATCTTTGCTTAAGACATAGCAAGAGAGTATCAGCTCTAGATGCAAGTATCTGATTTTTGTTTTCATCAGCCACCAAATCTTTAACCATGTCCCAAGAAGATTTGGAAGTGTGCATGTTTGCCTTGCGTAACCATACGTGCATCGAGGCCTCCACGCGGTCTGCGAGCTCAAGCGCGCCGTGTTCCGAAGTAATATTGAGGCTATCGAGAAGATGATCAGGAGAGAAATTCTAAGTCGTCGACATGCAACGGTATATTGCATCTCCCACACCTACTCGACCATTCTGAAAAAAATGATGCGATCGAACTGGATCTTCATTAGCGTAAGATGAAATTAAGCTTGCGATCGAGATTCGGCTCACCTTTGGAAGTGCTGTCGTGTATGACTCGGGGACTTCCATTTCAGAGAGGATGTTGTTGTTGATTGCCATGGCGGCTTTATGAATCTGATTCGCGCATTCCCGCCTTTTATGCAACTCCTTGAGTGCTCTCTCGGAGAGGCCAGTACTGTCTGGGACGCATGGCACAGGCAGCCACCATTTTTCACCTTTACGTTGAACTATCCGTCGGAAGGACTTTGAGGGGGTGCTCAATGATTGATTGTCGTCTTCTACGTACCAGAATTCTGTTTTCTGAAAACTGTCGAGTATATCCTGCATGCATAATTATTCATAAAGATCAACAAGCTATATATCGAAATCTAGCTAGGATTTTATTAGCTATGAGTGATGTTAATTCCTCGATCGTGTGAGTTGAAAATTAACTTACCAGAAGCATGACGTCTAACTTTTCGAGTGCTGGGAGATTCAAGTAGATATCTGATCTTGGTCTCGTTGCCATGATCTGAGAACAGTAACACGATCGAGCATTGAACGCACGTCAGAAAGAAATTAAAACAAATACATGGGAGAGCAAGTCATTTTCTTATGTTTTATGAACCATATATCCTCACATCAAGGGTGGTCCCGTCGGGCAATGTTTGCGAAGAAGGGAAAAATTCAACAATGTAATCACAGACTGACACAAGGCAATCCATCTCTCGCCTCCACATGCTCTTCTTCTCAGCTGGAATAGGCTCTAGTTTATAGCAGTGACCAAATACCGTAGCTGCTCGATAAAGAAAGAAACAAAGAAAATAACACAATTACTACACTCAAGGCCAGAGCAAAGAATATATAGTAGAAAAGAAAGTTTGTCGATTTGTCATAATTAATTTACCGTAGAGGTTTGTTATGGCATTTGAGAGTGCTACAGCTGAGCAAACTCCTTTTCCACCTCCGGACATGTCTTCGCCCAGCAAAAGCTTCGAAAATTTCTCTTTCATCATCTCGATCTCTGCTAGAACGCATCATGGAATAGTACAATTAATGTATCATATTGAATTGTTGTTCTTCTTCGCGCGCAGTGGAAGATAAATTACCTGAAATTAATGCTTTCGCTTCAGAACCTGCTTTCCAGTCGAGCATGTCAACCTTCTTCTTCATTCCTAGCTTCTTCACCGAAGGTGATGCTCGTCTTACAAGCTTAGAGATCGGAGAACCAACAGGAGGATCAAATGTGCTGCCATTATCATCAGTGAGCTCAGAGTAGGATGATGCAGAGGATATTGTTCGACTGTAGTCAATGGAATCAGCTCCAGGTGTAGAACAGTCTATGTCCGTGTTTGATCTTGTCAATCGATCGGAGGAGGCATGGGAGTCCAACTCCAAGTTATCATCAGGAACTGAAAAGGAATCCATGGAGTTTACTGGAGAAAGTCGCACATGACCTGAAATGAAATCAACTCTAGTATCGAATTATTATTTTTGGTGAAACAGAAGATGTAGAAGAAAGAAGCATTTTAACTCGATCGATCACGCAATCAAGAACACGTTGCTGATCTAATAGAAGTGGCCGGAAGGAGGGCACAATGGGTTAAGGGCTCACCAAATTGTGCTGCCAACTCCTTGCACGAGACTACACCATAATGCTCGCTTGGAGTTGGAGAAGCAAAAACTTACAGGTTTGTAACAGATAGAGACTGTTGTTGTCGTCCTCGTTGTTGTTATTTTTCTTTTTATTGCTAATTTCTAAGGCAGAAACAAACATCACGCTGCTGCTGCTTTTCAGGACACAAAAAGAAAAAGAACAGAAAAGGAGATTTCACATTACCTTTTTTCACTATTTGAAATCTTGAATCCTGTGCTTGGCAAGTAGTTTGAAGCCCTTCCCTCCCATCGACACTGGTCCTGTCCCTTGGCGGATTAAAGAGACAAGAAGGAGAAACTGGATTCAAATCATATAGAGGCGAGGATGACAGAATAGACTAGTGACTTTTGGACAAGGTGGTGTGATAATATAGCTAGGAGCTTCAACTGAATTAATAATAATTAATCCTCAAGAAACAAGAACTTCTGGATGTGACATGCAACAACAACTACAATTCCATCTAAATAACAAGAAACACAATTCCAGCAATGTCAACGAAGAAATTTTTAGCAAATTTAAACTCAACGACTATTTTTTTTTAAGAGCATAATTAGAACATCATTGGAGTAGTGGAAAAAATGTGGCTTCCCATGATCTTCTCATCTCTTATTCTAATATGAGCTTGGTTGGTAGATAATGTACATGACAATCACTCGTACCCACCGAGCAAAGAGTACTAGCATTCGCATAACAACATTTGTTTATTTATCATAATAATGCTCCGATTGTCAATGCCTTTTTAAGTCGTACATAAAATTATAGAGATTGTAATAACTTAGTGATCACTTAAAACCAAAAGCTTAACTCGTGATTCATGAATACATCCCAGACTCATGAAACTACCCACCTCACAAGTCAATCTCTCTCTTGACTACCACCCGCAAGCATGTTGCCATCTAGCAATCTCTATTTTTACAATCTCGATTTTGCAAACTCCACTAGCTATCGAGCAAAGATCTCACCCATTCAATAAATTCCTCTTGCAAACTCAATAGCCATATATCGGGTAGAGATCTCCCACTTGACATTATGACCAATCTAATTCTTTAAAAAATTCGTCTCCAACATTAGTTTGGATTGCACACTTTGGTAAGGCGTGAACACAAAATTCCTCTTTGAAAGAAGAAGACCCTAGCTCTTTGATGAATACTATAGTGTACTCCCTTGACTGTTTTTTCCTACTGTTTAAGTTCTTGGAGGGATGACATTTAATTCAAGACATATTTGCGAATATAGGGACTTGTTTCATTCTAGATGCATGGTTAAATCTTAATATTATTTAAGATAAAAAGAATTGATAATCTTTATTGAAAAGTGAGACAATTTATATACAAATTAGGAATCTATCATAAGAAACTATAATAAAGCTAGTTGATAATTAACTAATTGATAGATAATACAGTGACTAATATACAAATAATACAGTGATTAATATATACAGATAATATTCACTTTTAAGTTGGAGCATAGATATTAATCATAACCTATTTATTATAAAGATAATCAACCCAAACCCTTTTTAAAATTTTTGTGAAGTTGTCTTCTTGTTATTCGCTAGTCTTCACATCTCCTATAAAAATCAAGCTTTGTTGAATTTTCTCACGAACAAAATGACAATCAATTTTAATATGCTTGATTCGCTCATGAAACACAAGATTCGATGCAATATGAAGAGTAACTTGGTTATCACATGACAATTTTTTGTAAAAATTTTAAGTCTTACTTCAGTCAAAAGTTGATATATCTACATTATCTCAACCAGACTATGTCATAGCCCTATATTCAGATTCTACACCAGATTGTGATCCAACACTTTGCTTCTTACTCATCCATGAGATTAAATTTCCTCCAACAAAAATGTTAGGACCGAACGAATTTATATATCTCCATAAGAGTATGATATTATCCATTTTAAATTTAAGCCCTCAGAGTTTTATTTTTGGGCTCTACCCAAAAAGCCTCATATCAATGGAGATATATTTTCCTTATAAGCTCATGATCTTTTTCATGTGTTTTTAATGTGGGACTTTGTTTGCAATCTTGCAACCCCAACAATCTCCCCACGCCCCCTCAAACGAATGATCACAGGGCCCCCTCAAGCGCCAAGTCTATCTGTTTGACCTACGATAACTTCCTTTCCTAGCTGTAACTAAGACTTTCTGCCTGGTATCTGGTTCTCTTAATTCTAACATGGGAGACCCCACTATAGGATCAGTGTCATCGATAGAGGGTGAATATCAACTCTCATGATCTTTTGTTGTCTCGTTGTTCGTTCGTCTTCTTATCAGAGATGTTAGTAGTACACAGTGGAATATTAAAGTAAATAAAAATAAGACAAAAGTAACACACGAGATTTATTTACTTGGTTCCCAACCCCCCAGGGCTAGTACGTCTAAGGCCTATGCACTCGGCGTGAGTCCAATAATGGTCTCCTTTCCGAAATTTCGGAAGGTGGAGAAAATCCATCTTACAGTTCATGATTACAAGTACAAATAAATGAAACTTAAGTATAACTTATAATAATAAAAGAAAACCAAAAAGAAAGAAGATCCTGGCCAATCCGGAAGTCCAAAGTGCAGTGCACTTCCTCCTAGAGGCTCCTTGGTCGTAGAACTTTGACTTAGCACTTTTGCTTCGCAGAGACTAAGTAATAGAATGAGAGAATTGATGATTTAAAAGCTCTGCTTGAACCCCTTTATACACTAGTCACTCGGGCGCCCATGTAGCCTTCTCGGGTGCCCTCGAGTCGATACTTATCCGATCCATTTGTCGAGCCTTATTGCTGAGGATAAGAGTTGTGGAATTGGTCTCGGGTGCCCGGGACCATTGGGGGTGCCCGGGTCACTCGAGAGCCCGAGACCCATGGGGGCGCCCGAGTCCCATGGTGGCGGATCCGGGCGCCCGGGATCAATGGGGACTCCCGGAATCCCCTATCTCAGGCTGTGATTCCTTGTTTACTTGAGTTTTCTCTCCTATCTTGCCTCCAGCTCTAGGTTCCTGCAAGATAAACAAACACAAGACAAACAAACAATCCTAAGCCTTAGTTTTGTACATCTACCTGATCTACTAGACTTTGCTTTGGAATTAACTCTCCAGGACTTTACTACCTAAGGTCAACTGCATAGGATTTCCCATTACCTAGCATCACTCATTAGGACTTTATCTTGCCTGGCTTCACTCACTAGAACTTTAACCCAGCTTCACTCACTAAGATTTCATGCTCGATTCACAGTTAGGAATTCGTCCTTAGCTTCACTCACTAGGACTTCGCCACCTAGCTTCACTCACTAAGACACAGCTTCACTCACCAAGATTTTATGCCCGATCCTCGACTAGGATTTCAGTGCCCAACCCTCAGCCAGGTTTTCGTGCCCAATTCTCCGAACTAGAACTTCGGTACTCAACCCTCAGCCAGGTCTTTATGCCAAATTCCCTTAACTAGGACTTCGTGCCCACTTCACTCACCAAGATTTCGGTGTCTTAACAAGGACTTCTTTGCTAGTCATCTGATCTTCACTAGACTTCTTTCTGCCAATCATCAAATCTTGTTTGGTTTAGCCCTTAGTCAAACTGACCAGGCCTGAGTTCTTTACTAATCACTTTGTCAAATATTAAGTCATGTTTGGCTAATCCTTTGGTCAAACTGATCAAACCTGGGTTTACCTACCAAACATCAAGTCCTATTTGGCTTAACTCTTGGTCAGACTAACTAGACTTTAGTATATTGTCAAACATCGAAGCCCTAGAGGTTGACTGTCTTTGTCTGATACTTTTTGCACCAACACCCACTTCCTTTGTTTGTGATTAATATTCAACTCACATGACTTGATTAGACCATAGCTCTTGTGCACAATCGACGGTTAGACCTTCTAGTAGTCTAGGCTTTAACCAAAGGAATTTAGATATCTCCACAATTGTATAATATTGTCTACTTTGGGACTAAGTCATCATGGTTTTGTCTTTGGGCTCTACCCAAAAGGCCTCATACCATTGGAGATATCTTTCCCTTATAAATCCATGATTTTTATTATGTATTTACAATGTGGGACTTTATTTGCAACCTTGTAATCCCAATAAAAGATACAATACTTAAAGTAGATCATCTATCCATTTTAGAACCTACCCAATCTGTATACAGAAAACATTCAATATGCCTGTGCCCATGATTTACATATATGATACCCCATCATGGTGCTCCCTTCAAGTAACACAAAATTTACTTTAATGCAATCCAGTGATCAACGGTTGGAGATGAGATAAATTGACTAACAACACTAATTGAATATGTAATATTTGGATGAGTCATAGTAAGGTAATTCAACTTCCCAAGCAACCTTCAATATCTCTTAGAATGCTCAAATAGTTTCCCATCTCCCGTAAAGTACATGTGCTGAGTTATTGGAGTAGTACAAGGCTTTACCCCTAATTTTTCTTTCTCAGTTAATAGGTCGAGGACATATTTCTTTGAGATCAAAATATAACCTTATTACTTCTGGTAACTTCAACACCGAAGAAATTCTTTAGCACCCCTAAGTATTTCATGTGAAACTGAATATGAAAGATTTAAGAAATACTTTAGCACCCCCAAGTAGTAGGCGAAGGAAATTAATCAAGAGGTTAACGCCTGAAGTAGACTTAAATAATAGGAGGCTTGATAGGAGCCGATTTCAACATAGGTGTGAACGACCAAATTATCCTCCTCCCTTTGAGAGTCAGAATAGGTGAGGGCGGACAATAAGGTATATCTTCCATGAAGGTAACATTAATTGAAATAAGTTATTTGTTAATCTGGGACAATAACACCTATAACCTTTCTAACGATGATAATAACCAAGAAAGATGCACTTCAAAGACTTGAGATGTAATTTAGTGGCATGCAGACGAACATTCCGAATAAAACAAGTACTACTAAATATACTAAAGTTAACCGGAAATAACAACTTATTAGAAAAAAGGATTTTGTAAGGTATCACACTATGAAGAACAAAAGATGATACGAGGTTAATGAGAAAATATGTTGTAGAAATTGTATCAGCCCAAAAAGCTTTGGGAAAAATTATTTGAAATAAAAGGGCTTGTGCTGTTTCAAGAATATATCTATTTTTACGTTTAGCCACACCATTTTTGGGATGAAGTATTAATGTAAGAGGTTTCATGACACATATCATTCTGACCCATTTTAAATTGGAATAAACTAGGTGAGTATGCCTTGACATTACCACTTTACAAAGTACAGATAGACCTGTAATATACCAAAGTTAAATATATCAATTTAAATTAATATGAAATGAAATATTAATATAATTAATAAGAAATAAAGAAATGAACATTGTTCCGGAAGGAATTGACGTCGACGGCCAATCACCAGGGTTTAGCCCACGCGGATGCTAACGATGGAGGAGGAACTCCACACCCTACGACATTAACACGAGCGTTAGGGGAACACGCCGGAGGTTGTCCAACGGAGCCCACTCCGACGCTCAAGTCAGTACCTCGATGGAGAAGATGAAAAGAAGGCAAGATAGTATGTGAGTAGTAGAGAAGGTGTAACCCCCGTACCAGAGGAGTTGGAGTATCTTTTATACCTGTGGCGGCTGCCTTTGTACGCCCCCATGATCTATGCCACGTCCCCCCCCCCCTTCGTCGGTTACCGAATAGTCTTTGAAACGGTCCACGCCGTCATTAAGTTCGACCCATTGCGACATTTAAGGGTTATGATGATCCGAGAAAAGGGGGACCGTTACTTGAGGTCGAATGCTTCTTGGGCTCCGCTTCCCCGAGGTGATCTTGGGGTCTTCTGGCCCGGGAGGTCCCGGGCGCTCCGCTTCCCCGAGGTGGTCTCAGGGCTCGACTTCCCGGGGTGATCCCGGGAGGGGTTTTCTGATCTGATCTCCGGGGCGTGTTTACCGTGGGGGGGCCGAAGGATCCCCTTCCCGAGAGGGTCCCGGGAGCTCTGAAAGGGGAGTCGCTCAGACTCGCCACATCTTGCCACCCAGCTTCTTCAGCCCACGTGTCCGCCACGGGCTATTCAACCCCATCACAAATCCCTCCATTCAAGTCTGATCGAAGGAAGTGTTGCTGACTGATCGGACTAGTGTGGTGATGAAGAAGTCGTGTCTCAGTGGGTCCTTGCACCCGTTACTGCTCCCTTGGCAGTTATACTGGGTCCTAGGGTTGTAGAATTTGCCCCGGGTCCCGAGGCAATCCCTTTTTGGTTTTGTCTTTCCTAAAAGGCTTCTATGGCTTTCGAGGTACTGCAATGATACCTGTCTATCATTCATAAAGGCGCATGGTGCTCTTTGATGGCGACAAGGTCCCTTCACAAATGCTCCGTCGCCACGTGCCCCAACTACTCTCTTCAGGACCTCTTACTGACGTGCTCAACTGTAGCCAGCTCACGTCAAACGACTTTTCCCTAGCGCTGCCCCGATGTGGCGGTTTTTTGCCTTCCACGTGCCTTGCTCCCATTGCACTCATGCGGGTGGCTTCCTCTGTATAAGAAGGGGAGATGAAGACGTTCAACCAACTTCTGACTTCGTGACTGGGGGTACCTCGTCTTCATCTTCTTCTCTAAGGACTCTTTTTAACGTAAATCATCTGCCTCCTTCTCATCTTTTCCCTTAGGAACCATGGAAGGTTATCAGGCGGAGTGGTACGAGTCCGCCTCTTCGAGAGTGAGGCCAGAAGCTTTGCAAGCGGCCATTGAGACCTACGGCATTTCGGCCGAGATGGCGGTGGTGATCCCTAAAGTAGATCAGACGCCGGTGGAGCCTCCCATACGCTTCTTTACCTTCTTTTTAGGGCAAGTAGAATCGGGGCTCCACTTCCCCATTCCCCCATTTTTCATGAATGTGACCTCCTATTTTGATATCCCCCTCCACCAAATGGCTCCTAACGTCTTTGCTCAAATGGGCGGGGCGTACATTATCTTTAAGCTCTTCAACATCCTCTTGACCCCACGCCTTTTCCATTTATTCTTCGTTCTGATCGGCTCGCCCGGGGTTTTCAGCTTTTCAGCGCGTCCCGACCATAGATTCCTTGGGGGGGGGGGTTCCCTTCTTCGGATAAAGGATGGAAAGAGAAGTTCTTCTTCATCCAACTGGCTACGCAGCCCTTTAGCCCTCTCCGCTGGACGAAGGATCTGTCGACTCCTCCCTCCTTAGTGGATTTCCTCCATAATCCAGCCTACCAGCGGGCCAGTAACATACTCTCCGCATGGAGTTCAGTAGTGCGGGTTTGATGCAGAGTGAGGAGCTCATGTACTGAGCAACCCTTAGCTCTAAAGTGACCCAGATCAGTCCCAACCTTAGTACGTTCATCCTTTTCGTTAATGCTTAGTAGTTCTAATTGATATCCCTCAGCCTGACTATTGCAGAGGAACTTATGTTTCCGAGGGCAATGCACCAACTTATCAAGTGAGAGGAGGCCAACAAGGAGGCATTAGCTCCTCCCTCTGCCGCTCCTGATGCACCCTCTGTGCCCGCCGAGTCCTCGGAGGGGGCTGTCGAATCGTCCCATGGGCCTGCCTTACCAGGAAGGGCAGAGGCTGTAAGAATACGGAAAATTTGTGGGTTTAAAAGTAAATTTTTTGAACTTAAGGGCATCTGTGTGAATTTCGAAAATAAGAGGGGTTAGATACAAATATCCCTTAGTATATTAAATTGTCTTCCCCTCTTTTTGTCGCAGAACCCATCACCGACTGATCCTTCTCTCTCTCGTTTTCTCTCGCCTTCGTTTTCCTCTTCGCCGAGATCGCCGGCTCTGAGGGGAGAAATCTCGCATGCGCATGTAGGGCGTGGATCGGCTGCTTCATCCGACGAATCGAAGGTGAGTGAGAGTTTTTGATGGTTTCAATCGATTTTCTGATCATGAAACGAGATCGTATTTTGGGATTTAGGGTTCCTATTCCTCACTGTCGATAGATCTTGTGTTGAATCCAAGATTTAGGCTTATTCGCGATTTATCTTTCCTCTTTCTCTGTTCTTGGCAGAATTGAAAGGGTTTCTGGCGATCGGGGGGCGGTTCTCGGATAGGAGCAGAGTCTGCCGACGAAGAATCAAGGTAAGGACCTTGCTGTGTGAGGGTTTTCGATTGCGTTGATCGAATTCAAGAATTATGGTTTCGATGTGCTTGCTAGGTTCTGTGTTATTCTTGCTTCTCGCATTTTCCTTAGCATGATCGATCTGTAGCGGTGGATTGATTTCTGTGTTCTGTGAATGTTAGGTTCGGAACCTGCGATCTAGGGTTTGTGCTGTGTTCCTAAGCAGAGGAGTTCATTTGAGGTAAGCTCCATCTCAGGTGGTGATCTGTTTGGGATAACGTTCGAAGTTAGATTTTTCCTTGTGTGAATTTGGTGTTCTCTGTTCCTGAGTTTCGGATCTTTGGATGGTTGCGTGCTATTGATCATGATCGGTGATTGAAGTGGAATACCTATTCTTGCAGATTTCTATTTCTGTGTTATGCTTGGATGACGGCCGTGAATTAGATTTGGTTTAGATCGAGTTGAATCCAATTTCTTCGGTTGTTCTTCTATTTGGATTTCCACCTTGCATCCTGTAGTTTCTTGGTCATTTTGGTTTTTGATCGGTTTCTGGGATGAGAAGTTGCACTCTTGTTTGTTTGCCTCTGATCAGAATTGGATTCTATCATTGGGAGTTAATTCTGTGTGATTGTGTGTGGGATTAATTTGGATTAATTATTGTCAAGTAACCCTAACTATTTAGATAGTATGTTGGTTAGGAAGTTAGGGTTTAATTGGGATTAATTAATTATAATTAATCCTAATTAATCAAATGGGTGTTTAATTAGGATTAATGGATTAGAATTAATCCTAATTAAATTAGAAGTTATATTTAGCTAAGTGATTGTGTATTTGATGCAGGATATTGAGTGTCACGGCTATCTTCGTCGCGGCTATTATTTTTGGACGGGGGGTTCTCGACGCCTAGACTTCTTCATATCGAGGCGGGTACCTCTTTTTATGCATAGATAGATTTAGTTAGCAGTAGGGATATCTGACATCTTTATCACTGTACTCTTGCTTCGGTAGTTGTATCTGTTAGCTTTACTGCTTACTATTTTCTGTATGGATTGGTGATGTACAGTTTACCTTATACCTTACCCTAGGATTTAGGTATTGGTGCATACCGGTTATCTGGACTACTGCATATCATGTAGATGACAGCAGGGATAGATAGTGGATGATGCATGGGATAGTGATATCCATCATTGTTGCACGTAGCATAGGGGACGACCTTTGACTCCCTGGAGGTTGAGATGGGCCGTCGTACTTGCTACTCGTGTAGGGGCATATGTAGGCGACCTTTGACTCCCCTAGTGGTTGAGATGGGCCGTCAGACCTACCACATGACCTGTCGTGCAGCCCCGTTGGCGGACCCGGCGCTGCAGCAGGTCCCCTACCTATCCGATGATAGTGAGGGACGTTTAGAGCGCTACTTCACCCGATGGTGGGGTACGTTCATGGTCTCCGACCCTACCCATTTGGTCTCGCGTGTACCGCCTCATATACCGTCTGTTTGTGCAGGGAAGACCAGGTCAGAGCCCTACCCACTTGGTTTGCGTGCTTCCGCGACCTAGACCGACTGGCGTCAGGGGTGACCCATGTTGCATCATGAGCATGCTCTGCATCTCTGCACTTGGTTGTGTTTGCTGCACTTGGTTGACATGCATACCACCGGGTTTGGATCGACACAGGTAGGTATATATTTCCTTGTTTCTTATGGTTCAGCTCTGCATTCCCTTCTTATTGCATTTATGTTTATTATTGTGGTAGATGGTGACTTACTGCTAGTATTTCTTCCTGTGCATATTAGACTGTATTCGCTGAGTTCTTAGGACTCACCCCGTTAGCTCTGTTTTTCTCATTTCAAGATAATCGTCTGGATTGCCCAGCATCCTGTCCCAGTTCATGTGTCTCCGAGACGATTTCCGCGGTTGTTCTGTGTTTTGGTTGTGGTACATGTTGGTACCCTTTTCTGTTATTCGTTTGTTTCTTTTCACTTCCGCTGTCATAATTTGTGCTCTGTTGTGTCGTCCATTTTACGACAGTATAGTTGTACTTTTGTGTGCCATGGAGGCCCTCGATTCCGTTTTGGTTTTGTTGTAAGTCGTATCGGTACGCAGCTTTGTCGTCGTTTTCGTTTTCGTTTATTACAGTTGCTTGTTCCAGCCTTATAGGCTGTGGTACAAGCAGGCTGAGGTAGTCGTGGTGATCTTGTTTTTTTTTATTATCCGTCGGGACAAGGGTGTAGCTGTCTGGTCGGTATCGGACGAGCGGCTCCTCGGGGCGTGACAATTTATTTGGTATCAGAACCTAAGTTCTCGAGATACCTTGTGGTCTTGTGGGTATTTTTTCGGATTTTGTGTCGAAGTCGTTTTCTCGATAGACGTGATTGGGACATGGTGGCGACGGGACATCTCCGGACGATCATGAAGGAATGGTAAGATCTTGTTGGTAGTTATGAGAATAACTGTAATAATGTTTGGGTCATATCTGTACAGGTATGCCCCGTCGTATCGAGCTGACCCCGCCCCGACCCCGTGGTGGCCCTCGGCGACCACCACGTCGATTGACTCGGGAGATTACGGGAGATGCGACTGTCGGAGCAGAGGCGGAGTCTCCAGAGAGACGACCTGCGGTTGATGCCGGACATCGTAGACAGATGTCTCCGGGCCAGAGGCTTCCATCACCGAGGATCCTTCGCTGTTTCTGACAGCGGTCCCAGTTGCACCCCCAGTAGTGCCTTCTGTCGCTCCCCCGGTTGTGCCTCCCGTAGCACCACCGGCGGTACCCGCTCCAGTACCACCAGTCGAGCAGTCGGCATCACAGCCTCTTCAGTTGATGCTACAGACCCTGCAGCAGCTGATACAGACGCTGCAGCCTATACTTCCATCTGCACAGTTGGTGCCATCTTCCGCACCACCAGTGCTTCAGTCGGTTCTGGCCGCACCTCTAGTGGGGCAGGCATCGGGTCCGTCGGGACAGTCAGAGCAGCCAGTACCTCCGATAGTGCCGCCAGTGATTTCAGATGTATCGCCTGTGGTACCGACGACCCCTACGGATCGAGTCATGGACAGATCATGAATTCCGGCATTGGCTGCATCCGTGAAGGGCAAGTTCACACTGTTCCACGGAGGGACTGACCCGAGCATAGCCCGATCATGGCTTAGCACTTTAGAGGATACCTTCTTATATATGTCTTGCTCCGATTGGGAGAAGGTTGGCTTGGCGACCTACCACATGCGAGAGCGGGCCACGACATGGTGGACGACTCAGCAGACCATCTTTGGCGAGCAGTCGATTACTTGGGACATGTTCAGAGAGGCCTTCCGACAGAAGTACCTTCCCGCAGTGTATCAGATGACCCACCGTCAGGAGTTTCTGCATCTTCAGCACGGGGATCGGACAGTATTAGAGTACGATGCGGAGTTTAACCGCTTGGCGGAGTATTGCCCCCTGTTAGTCGCAGACGATGGGGAGCGGAGGATGCATTTTATGCGAGGGTTGGCCTCGAATATTCAGCTTCAGCTGTCCACCTGCGACATTACATCGTACCGACAGGCGCTAGAGCGAGCCCTTATCATCGAGTCTACTCGACAGCGACTATTCGGGGACAAGAAAAAGGATAAGCAACCAGTTTCTGACGCAGCACAGCCTCAGCCACAGCGGACCTCGCGGAAGCGAGGCAGGCAGAGGCAGCCAGGGCAGGATATTTTTGGGGCTACATCCGGGCCTCAGAAATCCGGACGTACGACGGCGGACTCCTCCCAGAATTCTCAGCATGCCCGGAGGACCCCCGCTAGACATTGTTGCACGCAGTGTGGCTCCAGGAAGCATGATAGGTCCGAGTGTACTCTGGTGCAGGCAGTGTGCTACCACTGCCAGTTGCCGGGATATATGAGCCGTGATTGTGCCCGGAAGACACAAGATACGACATCCGGAGTCGCATCACAGGGCGAGCGTACCGGTCCGGCATGAGCACAGCGCGGGGGACGGGGGTCACAGACTTGTTCGCGGACTCAGCCGACCGCCCCTTCGCCCGTGCATGTGTATTATATGTTCAGGCAGGGCCCCGAGCATACTCATTCATCAGCGGTCCCTCAGCACCCTGTTGTGGAACCGTAACAGCAGTCTTATACCGGACATCAGCCTGCGGTGTATCTGCCTCATCAGTCGTCCAGAGTTTCTATACCACAGCCTCCACCGGTACCTGCTTTACCCCCACCGCCACCTGAGATGGGTCGAGTGTATGCACTCACCCGAGAGGAGGCTCAGCGAGCTGATGGTTCTATTTTCCGAGGTACCATTTCCCTTTATGCGCATTCTGCAGAGTTACTTATTGATACTGGTAGTACCTATTCCTTTATATCACGGCTGTTCTTGAGCAAAGTTTGTAGGTTACCGACGATTAGGGCACAACCTTTGTCTGTGTCCCTACCTTTCGGAGAGGTATTGGAGGTCACTCAGGAGGCCAAGGGGTGTCCTCTGGACTTTAGTGATGTCATCCTTACCATGGATCTCTCCGTATTAGATATGATCGAGTTTGATATCATCCTTGGCATGGATTGGCTGACGACCTCCCATGCCACCGTCGATTGCCATTCGAGGGTGGTCACTTTCCGACCTCCTGGCCAACCCTCGTGAGATTTCCTTGACATTCGGGATGATGGTATATCGGTCATCACCGCTCTTCAGGCGCAGAGGCTTCTGTCACAGGGATGCCGGGGATTTCTGATTTTGTTGATCAGTACAGATGTCAGTGGCAGTCCTCAGATCTCAGATGTTCCTGTGGTCCGAGAGTTTTCTGACATCTTCCCAGATGAGCTACCAGGGTTGCCTCCCAGGAGGCAAGTGGAGTTTTCTATTGAGCTGATTCTGGGGACCGCGCCGGCATCAAAGGCTCTTTATCGGATGGCACCGAAGGAGCTGGATGAGCTGAAGGTTCAGCTCCAGGAGCTATTGGACAGGGGTTTCATCCGACCCAGCGTATCTCCATGGGGTTCTCCGGTATTATTTGTGAAGAAGAAAGACGGCTCTATGAGACTTTGCGTTGATTATCGACAGTTGAATGCAGTCACAATTAAGAACAAGTACCCTTTGCCACGGATTGATGATCTATTTGACCAGCTGAGAGATACATCAGTGTACTCAAAGATAGATCTGCGATCAGGCTATCATCAGCTGAGGGTCAGAGATTTTGATATCCAGAAGACAACTTTTCGCACCCGATACGAGCACTATGAGTTTTTGGTGATGCAATTTGAGTTCACCAACGCGCCTGCAGTGTTCATGGATCTCATGAACCGAGTATTCTTGGAGTACTTAGATCGGTTCGTCATTGTATTTATCGACGACATTTTGATCTATTCTCGTTCGTTAGAGGAGCACGCTCAGCACCTTCGCATCATCTTGGAGACGCTCCGGCGGGAGCAACTATATGCGAAGTACAGTAAGTGTGCTTTCTGGTCATCTTTCGTGGGTTTTCTCGACCATATTGTGTCTAGCAGAGGCATTTCTGTTGACCCCCAGAAGATTGAGGCTATCACCAGTTGGGAGCAACCTAAGTCAGTTCACGAGGTGCGCTACTTTCTGGGCTTAGTTGGCTATTACCGACGCTTCGTCGAGGGGTTTTCTAGTATTGCTGCACCACTAACACACCTGACCAGAAAGGGCGTGAAGTTCATTTGGACCGAGGCATGCGAGACCAGCTTTCAGGAGCTAAAGCAGCGGCTTGTATCTGCGCTAGTGCTAGTATTGCCGTTTGGAGAGGAGGGTTTCACCTTGTATACTGATGCATCTCTTCTCGGACTAGGCGCAGTGCTTATGCAGCATGGACGGGTGATCGCTTATGCTTCTCGGCAGCTGAAGGAGCATGAGAGGAACTACCCCGTTCACGACATGGAGTTAGTTGCTATTATTTTTGCGCTGAAGATCTGGAGGCATCATCTTTACGGGATCACCTTCGAGATCTTCACGGACCACCAGAGTCTTCAGTATCTCTTCACTCAGCGAGAGCTGAATCTTCGACAGAGGAGATGGATCGAGTTCCTGAAGGACTACGATTGCACCATTGGCTATCATCCTGGGAAAGCCAATGTGGTAGCAGACGCACTGAGTAGGAAGACCAGAGCAGTCTTAGCCTGTCAACAGGTGATTGTTACAGAGTTGATCCAGAGTTTTTCAGAGTTGGGATTAGAGGAGCGGTCCCAGACAGAGAGGGGTTTGCTGGTGACTATGGTTGTGCAGTCAGCTATCAAGTCCAAGATCAGAGAGGCGCAGGCCAGTGACCAGCATCTGCAGTTTCTTGGCAGTCGCATTTCCGCCGGGCAGCCGTCTGACTTTACGCGGGACGATGAGGGCATCCTGTTTTTCCGAGGGAGACTATGTGTGCCAGAGTCACACCCAGTCATGGAGGAGCTGTTACAGGAGGCTCATCGTTCGCGGTTCACTATACACCCAGGCGGTACCCGGATGTATCGTGATTTGAGACATTCCTATTGGTGGAACTACATGAAGAGGGACATTGTGGATTTCGTTGCTAGATGTCTCGTCTGTCAGCAGGTTAAGGCGGAGCACCAGAGACCTGCTGGGCTACTTCAGAGGATTTCCATTCCCGAGTGGAAATGGGAACACATTACGATGGATTTTGTGGTGGGACTGCCCAGGACTAGGAGAGGTCACGCTGCGATTTGGGTGATCGTTGATCGATTAACCAAATTGACACATTTCTTAGCTATTCAGAGGACGGATTCTCTCGACAGGTTAGCGGAGTTATATTGTCGAGAGATCGTCAGATTGCACGGAGTACCCCTGAGCATTATATCGGACAGAGATCCTCGATTCACCTCCCGTTTTTGGCAGAGCCTACAGAGGGCCATGGGGACAGATCTTCGGTTCAGTACGACATTTCACCCGCAGACAGACGGTCAGTCAGAGCGTACGATTCAGACATTTGAGGACCTGTTGAGATCGTGTGTTCTGGATTTCGGAGGCAGCTGGGAGGACCATTTACACTTGGTGGAGTTCGTCTACAACAACGACTATCATTCGGCGATTCAGATGGCACCGTATGAGGTGCTGTATGGTAGGCCATGTCAGACACCCACCCTTTGGGAGGAGGTTGGGGAGGCCCAGCTGCTAGGACCAGAGAGAGCTCAGCAGGAGGCGGAGTTTGTACGCACTATCAGACGGAGGATGTCAGAGGCACAGGATCGCCAGAAGAGTTACGCTGATCAGAGACGGAGACCTCTGGAGTTCTCGGCAGGCGACCATGTCTTTCTTCGTGTTTCACCCACGAAAGGTGTGAAGAGATTTGGACTTAGGGGTAAGCTAGCTCCGCGGTACATTGGACCTTTCCAGATTCTGGAGAGGATCGGAGTCGTAGGTTACCGTCTGGCACTTCCTCCTTCCTTGGCCGGTGTGCATGATGTGTTCCACGTCTCTATGCTGAGGAGATACGTGGCCGACCCAGCACACATTCTATCAGAGGTATCGGGTTCACTGTAGCCAGATGCTACCTATTAGGAGGTTCCGGTGCGGATTTTGGAGCACGGGGAGCGTTAGTTGCGGAACAAGACAATCCGACTGGTTAAAGTCGGATGGCAGCACCATACAGATGCCGAGGCGACCTGGGAGCTTAAAGATACCATTCGAGCTCGCTACCCCCACTTGTATGCTTGAGGTACGTGTGAGTTATTGCATTCAGTACATATATCCTGCATATTTCCTGTTCAGTTGGTTTGTACTGTATGTTAGTATCTGATACACGTAGAAAATAAATTTGGGGACCAAATTTTTGTTAGTGGGGGAGGATGTAAGAATACGGAAAATTTATGGGTTTAAACGCAAATTTTCCGAACTTAAGGGCATCTGTGAGAATTTCGAAAATAAGAGGGGTTAGATGCAAATATCCCTTAGTATATTAAATTGTCTTCCCCTCTTTTTGTCGCAGAACCCATCACCGACTGATCCTTCTCTCTCTCTCTCGTTTTCTCTCGCCTTCGTTTTCCTCTTCGCCGAGATCGCCGGCTCTGAGGGGAGAGATCTCGCGTGCGCACGTAGGGCATGGATCAGCCGCTTCGTCCGACGAATCGAAGGTGAGTGAGAGTTTTTGATGGTTTCAATCGGTTTTCTGATCATGAAACGAGATCGTATTTTGGGATTTAGGGTTCCTATTCCTCACCGTCGATAGATCTCGTGCTAAATCCGAGATTTAGGCTTATTCGCGATTTATCTTTCCTCTTTCTCTGTTCTTGGCAGAATTGAAAGGGTTTCTGGCGATCGGGGGGCGGTTCTCGGATAGGAGCAGAGCCTGCCGACGAAGAATCAAGGTAAGGACTTTGCTGTGTGAGGGTTTTCCATTGCGTTGATCGAATTAGAGAAGTATGGTTTCGTTGTGCTTGCTAGGTTCTGTGTTATTCTTGCTTCTCGCGTTTTCCTTAGCTTGATCGATCTGTAGCGGTGGATTGATTTCTGTGTTCTGTGAATGTTAGGTTCGGAACCTGCGATCTAGGGTTTGTGCTATGTTCCTAAGCAGAGGAGTTCATTTGAGGTAAGCTCCATCTCAGGTGGTGATCTGTTTGGGATAACGTTCGAAGTTAGATTTTTCCTTGTGTGAATTTGGTGTTCTCTGTGCCTGAGTTTCGGATCTTTGGATGGTTGCGTGCTATTGATCATGATCGGTGATTAAAGTGGAATAATTATTCTTGCAGATTTCTATTTCTGTGTTATGCTTGGATGACGACCGTGAATTAGATTTGGTTTAGATCGAGTTGAATCCAATTTCTTCAGTTGTTCTTCTATTTGGATTTCCACCTTGAATCCTGCAGTGTCTTGGTCATTTTGGTTTTTGATCGGTTTCTGGGATGAGAAGTTGCACTCGTGTTTGTTTGCCTCTGATCGGAATTGGATTCTGTCATTGGGAGTTAATTCTGTGTGATTGTGTGTGGGATTAATTTGGATTAATTATTGTCAAGTAACCCTAACTATTTAGATGGTATGTTGGTTAGGAAGTTAGAGTTTAATTGGGATTAATTAATTATAATTAATCCTAATTAATCAAATGGGTGTTTAATTAGGATTAATGGATTAGAATTAATCCTAATTAAATTAGAAGTTATATTTGGCTAAGTGATTGTGTATTTGATGCAGGATATTGAGTGTCGCGGCTATCTTCGTCGCGGCTATTATTTTTGGACGGGGGGTCTCGACGCCTGGACTTCTTCATATCGAGGCGGGTACCTATTTTTATGCATAGATAGATTTAGTTAGCAGTAGGGATATCTGACATCTTTATCACTGTACTCTTGCTTCGGTAGTTGTATCCATTAGCTTTACTGCTTACTATTTCTATATGGATTGGTGATGTACAGTTTACCTTATACCTTACGCTAGGATTTAGGTATTGGTGCATACCGGTTATCTGGACTACTGCATATCATGTAGATGACAACAGGGATAGATAGTGGATGATACATGGGATAGTGACATCCATCATTGTTGCACGTAGCATATGGGACGACCTTTGACTCCCTGGAGGTTGAGATGAGCCGTCGTACTTGCTACTCGTGTAGGGGCATATGTAGGCGACCTTTGACTCCCCTAGTGGTTGAGATGGGTCGTCAGACCTGCCAGATGACCTGTCGTGCAGCCCCGTTGACGGACTCGGCGCTGCAGCAGGTCCCCTACCTATCCGATGATAGTGAGGGACGTTTAGAGCGTTACTTCACCCGATGGCGGGGTACGTTCATGGTCTCCGACCCTACCCATTTGGTCTCGCGTGTACCGCCTTATAGACCGTCTGTTTGTGCAGGGAAGACCAGGTCAGAGCCCTACCCACTTGGTTCGCGTGCTTCCGCGACCTAGACCGACTGGCATCAGGGGTGACCCATGTTGCATCATGAGCTTGCTCTGCATCTCTGCACTTGGTTGTGTTTGCTGCACTTGGTTGACATGCATACTACCGGGTTTGGATCGACGCAGGTAGGTATGTATTTCCTTGTTTCTTATGGTTCAGCTCTGCATTCCCTTCTTACTGCATTTATGTTTATTATTGTGGTAGATGGTGACTTACTGCTAATATTTCTTCCTGTGCATATTAGACTGTATTCGCTGAGTTCTTAGGACTCACCCCGGTAGCTCTGTTTTTCTCTTTTCAGGATGATCGTCTGGATTGCCCAGCATCCTGTCCTAGTTCATGTGTCTTCGAGACGAGTTCCGCGGTTGTTCTGTGTTTTGGTTGTGGTACATGTTGGTACCCTTTTCTGTTATTCGTTTGTTTCTTTTCACTTCCGCTGTCATAATTTGTGCTTTGTTGTGTCATCCATTTTACGGCTGTATAGTTGTACTTTTGTGTGCCATGGAGGCACTCGATTCCGTTTTGGTTTTGTTGTAAGTCGTACCGATACGCAGCTTTGTCGTCATTTCGTTTTCGTTTATTACAGTCGCTTGTTCCAGCCCTATAGGCTGCTGTACAAGCAGGCTGAGGTAGTCATGGTGATCTGTTTTTTTTTTTGATTGTCCGCCGGGACGAGGGAGTAGCTGTCTGGTCGGTATCGGACGAGCGGCTCCTCGGGGTGTGACAGAGGCTACTGCCGCGCCTCCGCAATTTGCGAACCAGGGGACTTCCGGTCGATCGGTTGATCCTTGGGCGAACATCCCTTCAGAGGGTGACGCCCCCAGTTGCTGTCCATTCGGAGGGGGTCAGCGAGGGGTCCTCACCTCCTACTACCCCCTCAACAACCCAATTCGCTGGTCGGCAGAAGAGGCGGGTTCCGGAAGGCTCGAGTCCCAGATGGAAAAAGTTGTCCTTCTGTGGCCCCAGCACCCTTCCCTCTGTCCCTGAGGAGGATGTTTCTCCTTCCAATGGTGGGGAATCCATTCCCCTATCTTCTCCCGTTCTGCCGGCTGCTGTTCTGGAGGCAGGTTTCCAGGCCTCCGGCTCTTCTTCAATTGACCCTGTCGAGGCTCCTAAGGGTAAGAAAGTATTGCCCACCCAATACTGAATGTAACTCGACTGCCTTCAAAAGAGGCTAGATGCGGCATTGGAGGCTTCCATGCAATCTTTCCCCCCAGTGCAGTTGAAGGAGGTTCCCACCGAGGGACCCTCTTCTAAGGGGACTTCCAGCTCTGAGGAGGGTGACTTTGACCCTTCTACACTGCCCCCCCTGAGCTCTTGCTGTCCAGCTACTTCCTCCGCGTAGGGGCTCGTTGCCTTCTGAGAGTCGGGCTGACACCTTGAGGTCTCAAGGGGGAGCAGCCGTACGAGTCTCTGCGGGGCCTCTCACCACTCTCCACTAGTCCCTTCTGAAGGTGTGTGTTCTTGGTACATAAGATGTTTTCTTGTATGTTCAATAATTCCTTGGTGCAATGATAGGCGGCTGAAGACTGCCTGACAGTCGGTTGTGGCTTGTACGCCTTGCCCAAGATTGAAGCCTTGACCCGCCGAACCCTGAGAGTAGAGGCCGCAGCTGACCACGAACACCGGGCGGGACTTATGCAAGCGGGGGTCAGCAGAGCTCCACGCGAAGGTGGAGCATCAGCTGGACACCTTGCTAGCCATGGAGTCCTCTCTTCAGAGTTCTAGGCACCGGGAACGTTTGACATCCGAGAAGGCGGTGGCCATCACTAATGACCTGCTCCAGGTGACTCGGGAGTGGGACCAACTTCAAGCGAAGGAGAAGAGGTTATTCGGCGATATCCGCCTTCTAGAGGCCTCGGTCGGGAGGTCAAATGAACGTGTCAAAAACCAAGTGTGGCAGCTTGCTCAGAAGGAGTCTGACCTCATGATGGTGGCTGATCGCTTGTGTATCTTCGAGGAGGATCTGGCCCAGGTATGGTCGGAAGTGTGTGCCATCTTGGACAGGCTCAAGGAAGCTTTGGCAGACCAAGACAAAATGACTGCAGAGATGGAGCAGCTAAAGCGTGCCAAGGAGGTTACTGAGGCCGCCGCGTGCAACTTTCGGGCTGCCGAGACTTCTCGTATGAAGGAGGCCGAGGCAGACTTCAAGGCTGAGTACCTGGAGTCGGATGAGTTTGGCGACATCATTGTCGGCCAGGTAATGAAGCGCTTGAAGCAAGGCTTCTATGGGGCGATTGACTTGCTGAAATGACCCACCTTTTGCCTCCGGATGCTAACCTGGGCTTTATGAGCATTGGCCGAGTTTGGGAAGAGCTCTCTCCCGAGGACAAAGAGTTGTAGGATTATGTGTTGCCCGGGAGCTTGACCCTGATTTACCCATTTTGATTAGAATGACAATATTTCTTTACCTTACTGTCACATGCATGCTTTTGCGTTTGGCTCCCTGTGTCATTTGTCTTCGCATCGAGGGCTCAGAGAGTAGAAAGATCGAGGTTTTTCGGGTTTGATCCTAGGTACGGATCTCCCCAAGCTACCCCCGCAAGCCCAAGTACTAAGCACGCAGCTATTCCCCTGTGGGGCCCATGTCGACTCTTCTCTCTAGAGAGTGTTGGCGGCTACCGAACCATCGTCTCCGAATCCCAAGCAATCCATTGAATTGACCCATAAAGGGTTGCGAGTTTCCAGGCACGGCGGAGGCATACCAATCGACGCGACGCTTTAGGGTTGACATCCATTACTGTTCCTGCACCGTGCCTACATTAAATGTGGCTAGATAACCCCTATATAAAGGTGGGCAGCCAACGCGTTTCATTCCCCTCCATCTCTTCTTCCCCGTCTCATGGACCCTAGAGGACAAAGAGGTCATAGCCTTGAAGGGAACCCGCCAAGGGAGAAAGTTCGCCGCCCAACGGGGTGCGAAGTCCCGTCGGTTTGTGCTGAGTCAGGCACTCCCGGAGTCCCCTATGAAACGTATCGCCTTCCGATGCATCCTCCATCGTCCCCCCTTCTACCAGGGTTTTTGGCGTCGCTGGAGAGCATAGCAGAGATGATGTTGCTTCTTTCCGGGAGAGCACGGCAGGGATGGAACCACATGTTCCACACTGTCATCTGGAAAAGACCTTACATGCTTCGCTGAGGAGCATGTCAGAGATGACCTCCTTTGTTTCGCCCAGGAGCATCTCCTGGTGGTTCATCTCTTGTACCTCCTCGGTTGCTCTCCTCTACCTGATCGCCCGTTTCCCCGAGTTTTGGGCATTGGGCATCAATCGGGCCAGGAGTAGTTGTCGTCTGGGGAGGAGTTGCGACCACTGCTTTCCCTCCTCTTCCCTTTGTATTTTGTAATTCTTCTTTATCCTTGGATGGGAGTTAACTGTAAGTGGCAATCAGAATCTTTAAATGGAATTGTTTCGTCCATGTGTACCCCGAGTTATTCCTGTTTCTCTTTCATTTACAAATGGTCAAGAAAAGGGAGAATCCAGAAGTCCCAGCCACATCCACAATTCAAAGACCCTGACCATTATGAAGATGGCTCCCCGCTTGCCCACCCCTGGAAGAAGGCTCCAGGCTAAGCGACAATGGTGGGGGATGGGGGATGGGGGATGGGGGATGGGGGAGGGGGGGGGATGATGAAGCGATAGAGGAGGGCCCGGGCAGATGAGTGATATCCTCTAATGGCCTTACTGATTGCATCCCCTATTCACTGTGTTATCATTGTCAATGTATGTTACATAGAAATGAAGGAAACACTTGTTGTTTCTGATGTGTAAGCGCTTTGACTAGTAATGAAAGGTCCTGTTGGTTTCCCTTTGTCTGAAGATGCTTGTTTCATGTCTGGTAGGTTATGTGTTAATCATACTTCCGTAGCGCCTAGGTATCCTGGGCATCCGTAGCACCGCGAGGTATCAAGGTCTCGGTTACATGGTCGGGCGTCCATAGCACCTAGACCAAGCCTAAGTACCCCAGACATCCGCAACACCGCGAGGTATTAGGGTTTTTGATTCTTGGTTGGGAGTCCGTAGCACCCAGACCAAGCCTAAGTATCCCGAGCATCCGCAGCACCGCAAGGTATTAGGGTTTTGATTCTTGGTTGGGATTCCGTAGCACCCAGACCAAGCCTAAGTACCACGGGCATCCGCAGCACCGCGTGGTACTAGGGTTTTGATTCTTGGTTGGGAGTCCGTAGCACCCATACCAAGCCTAAGTACCCCGGGCATCCACAGCACCGTGAGGTATTAGGGTTTTGATTCTTGGTTGGGAGTCCGTAGTACTCAGACCAAGCCTAAGTACCCCGAGCATCCGCAACACCGTGAGGTGTTAGGGTTTTGATTCTTGGTTGGGAGTCCGTAGCACCCAGACCAAGCCTAAGTACCCCGGACATCCGCAGCACCGCGAAGTATTAGGGTTTTTGATTCTTGGCTTGGAGTCCGTACCACCCAGACCAAGCCTAAGCACCTCGGGCATCCGTAGCACCGCGAGGTATTAGGGTTTTGATTTTTGGTTGGGAGTCCATAGCACCAAGACCAAGTCTAAGTACCTCGGGCATCCGCAGCACCACGAGGTATTAGGGTTTTTGATTCTTGGCTGGAAGTCCGTAGCACCCAGACCAAGCCTAAGTACCTCGGGCATCTGCAGCACCGCGAGGTATTAGGGTTTTTGATTCTTGGTTGGGAGTCCGTAGCACTTAGACCAAGCCTAAGTACCCCGAGCATCCGCAGCACCGTGAGGTATTAGGGTTTTGATTCTTGGTTGGGAGTCCGTAGCATCCAGACCAAGCCTAAGTACCCCGGGCATCCACAACACCACGAGGTATTAGGGCTTTGATTCTTGGTTGGGAGTCCGTAGCACCCAAACCAAGCCTAAGTACCCCGAGCATCCATAGCACCGCGAGGTATTAGAGTTTTTGATTCTTGGCTAGGAGTCCATTGTAACGACCCGGAAAATTTTCTTAATATTTTCTTTAAAATATTAAGCATGTCTAGATAATTTTCCAAAGGATCTAGAAATATTAGTACGAACCTTAGCTTAGAAATCCATGATTTTCTCATCTAAATTGAGAAATTAAGTACTAAGGGGCCTTATATGGGCTTTCTAGTACCATGATTATGAGTGAATTTTAGGTAAAAGTTAATAGAAATATAAAGGGGATTTTAATGAGAAATATTAACATAATTATGGGGGAATTTTTAAGGAATTTTCGAAATAATAGGAAATAAAATAAAAATAAAATAGAAAAATTAGTGCATGCACCAAGGATTGAACCTTGGACCTCTTGTACAACCATGCATGTACTAACCAATCCACCTAGCAAGGGAGTGCTATGAGGGAATGAAGTAGATATTAGTTAAGGCTTAGGAAAATGAAGAGTCATCAAGGAAGAGACACCATGACTCTTCACTTACCCCCTTTAATGGGGATTAAAGGCATAAGAGGGAAGTTACCTTTCATTTCTCTCATTCCATCAAGTCATTTGTTTTCTCTCCTTCTTCCTCCCCTCCTAGCCGAAACCTCCAAGCTCCCTTCTCCCTTGAGAAAAGTTCACATAAGCCTCCATTTTGAAGATCTAGGGTCTCTTCCAAGGCTACAAGGGCAAGGAGAGTTCAAGTGTCAAAGGGATTTACAAGTTCCTTCTCCTTTAAGGTCTAAAAACCAAAGGTAACCCAAGGTAAAACCCTCTCACCTGTGGTATGCTAGTTTTTCAAGTTTTTGTCATGATCAAAGTTTCTATTGGCATGATATGTTGAAGAATCCATGATTAGGGGTTCGGCCAAGCCTTGTTTGGGGCTAGAAATCATGTTAAAGACTTCCTTTATGTTTTCAAATGATTTCTCATGATAGGTTAAACCTAAAAGTATGGTTGTGGAGGTTTTGAAGCACCCTAAGAACCCCTTAGGGTTTCGGCCACCTTCAAGTATAGGGTTAGATTTAATCTTTAACTCTCCAAGTATGCTTAGTATGTCTTGCTATGATCTAGTATGGATGAAAATAGTGACTTATATGAATTTTCTATGGGCTTGTTACCCTTATAGGTTTCGGCCAAATCATGTTCTAGGGCTAAGACTTAGTGTTAAGTCCAATCAAGGGTTCAATTGGTCTTCCATGGCATGATATGCAAGGTATATGATGTTAATCTTAACCTAGGCAAATTTTCTATGGAGTTACACTTCTTCATGTTTCGGCCAAGACCCAAACCTAGGGTTTGGATTGAGTTAAGGTCTCAAGAATGCATGTTCCTAAGTTACTATGGTGCTAGTAAGTAGTTAAGTATGAAGTAAGGATCTTTATGTTACTAAAATCTTAGTTTATGTGTAGTATAACATGATTTTGTATGTTAGATTTTAGGTGATGCTTTACTCATGAATATTTAGATCATATACCATGAATATATATAATTGATGTAGGATGTAAGTTATGATAGATAGAATGATGCATGTACGATGATAAATGCTTATAATAGATTTATGGTTTATGAAGGTATATGCATGTTTTAGGGTAAATGCCATGAACCCTAGTAGTATGTGTCATGTTTATATGTAGCTTACCATCCATGCTTTATGATGAATACTAGGATTATGTATGCTAGATGAAATGTATCATGTATGAAGCACATGTTTAATTATGTATTATGATCAGGCAAGCTTTATGAACCAAGATAACGTTTATGACTAGAAATATGATTATGCATGTATGTCCTATTTTATGAATAAAGAATGATAAGTATGAATGAAGATGATGGTTATGCCTTAAGTATGAATGATAAGTATGAATGATAAGTATGAATGATGAAGGTATAACGATGATATGAAATAAGTATGAATGATAAGTATGAATGACAAATATGAATGATGAAGCATGCATATTTATTTTTATGAATGAGGCTTGTACCGGACCGAAGTAAGGGTCCAAGGGATGTGCACATTAAGAACGCCCCGGTTCTGGACTACCGAAGCTGTCCACGGTTCTGGCACTACCGAAGCTGTGCAACAGAGATGAGCACCTTAAGAACGCCCCGATTTTTGGAACTACCGACTATGCTGTTCCTACCCTAGTAGGTCGGGGCTCGCTACCTCGTATTTACTTATGGATGCGCGCTTATGATGTATGTATGTGGTACAAGCCGGGGACCCCAATGATGTTATGTTTATGTTAAGCATTAAAAAGTATGATTTTAAAATTAAGCATCCTTATATAGTAAATGCATTTGACTCATGCATACATCCATGTTGTGCATCGCGCCAGGGTAAGAACATTTTATTCTTATGCCATGATAAGTATGTCTTATGTTCATGTATGCTAAGGATTATGCCATGATAAGTATGTCTTATGTTCATGTATGCTAAGGATTATGCCATGATAAGTATGTCTTATGTTCATGTATGCTAAGGATTATGCCATGCTAACTAGGTTGTAGATCTATGGTGATGTTAGGAATTATGCTATGTTGGTTGTTCATATGCTTATGACTTATGCCATGACTATGCTTATGTTTATGTTCGAAGTTATGTTATGTCAGATACTTGATATGTTTATGTTTAAGTGACGTAAGGTTTTAGTGAGTAGGAAAGGGGTTTTACTAAGCCTATGTGCTTATAGTTTTATTTTCCTCGTACCGCAGATCAAGCAAGAGGCTATTAAGGGAAGCCGCAGGAGAGGCAGAAGCACGTGTGTGTGTAGCAGTGACTTGGCAAAGAATTCTTATATTCACACATAATGCATGTCTAGGGTGTGGAAATGTTTTCTTAAATTCTATGCTATGTTTTATGGTTATGACTAATGGGTGACTTAAGACGCATGATGCTACGTTTATGGATAAGTACATACTACTTATGACGATTATGAATAAGCTATGGAATGGTTAAGTCATGATGCCATGCAGGTCAATAATATGCCAAGTTCAATTACACTAAGTTTATGAATGACAAGTTTAGATATGTATAGATGTTTCATATGTTAGTTGCATGGTTAAAAGCATGTGTAGGAAAAAAAAAATGTTCCGCTGCATTAAGATGTTCTCTAAGTCCATGTATGTTAAGCGTAACGACGCCTTCTTCGCCACCCCATAAGGGGTGGGAAAAAGGCGGGCGTTATATCCATAGCACCCAGACCAAGCCTAAGTATCCCGAGCATCCGCAGCACCACGAGGTATTAGGGTTTTGATTGACACACTAGTACTTGCGCGAGGGCATGTTTTTTTATTTCATAAATTCACTGCAAGGCAACAAGAACACATAGACAAGTACACACTATCCGACACACATCTTACCGGGGGTGACCAGACTGGAGACAGCTGGCCTGCCCAGCTTTGCGAGCCTTCCCTTCCTGTCCTTCTGTTCATGGCCGCCTCCTCCGGTTAGTCATCTTGCGCCCTCGGGTTCTCCGGAACTTCACCCTGACTTCCCCATTGTAGCATCGCCAAGACACCAGCTGGTCCCTTTTGACTTCAGCCACTCAGTCGCCAATCAGGAATTTTATCTTCTAGTGGTAGATGGAGACCACCGCCTGAAAGATACTGAGCGCCGGGCGGCCCAAAATAGTATTGTAGGATGAGGGAGCATCCACGATCAGGAAGGGTGTCCTCCTGGTCCTCTCCAGTACGTCGCTACCCAATGATAGCGATAGGGTGATTTGCCCTATCAGTTGCACTCGATACCCGGTGAAGCCGAACAGCAAGGTTGAGACCGATAGTAGTTCATCCTCGTCAATCTGCATTTGGTCCAGCGCCGCCTTGTACAATATGTTAATGGAACTTCTTGTATCCACGAAGATGCACTTGACCTCATAGTTGGTGATGCGGGCAAGGATCACCAAGGCGTCTTCATGGGGAGCTTCCACCTCTTCCATATCTTCGGGGCCGAACGAGATCGTGGGGCCACGATCCTAGCTCCGGCTCATCCCAATTGCATAGTTCTCCAGACGTCGAGTGTTGGATTTCCTAGTCCGATGGGAATCTCCACCAGTGGGACCTCTGGAGATAACTCCCACATGTCCAGAGGGAGGGTCGCGTGCAGGGGCCTTGCCCTTCCGAGGGTCTCTTTCCAAGGAGGGAGATTTGCGGGGTGCTGGCCCCCGGCTCCTTCCCCTAGACTACGATCGGGACCGGTCTCGTTCTCTCCCGATAGCCTCCGTCTGGGAGAAAAGCTTCGCTGAGGGGAATTTCGGTGATACCCCGTCTTCTTCCACTTCTTTCGAGGTTTGGGGTCTACTTCTTCGCTCAGTTTTTTCTTCAAGGCATGACATGTAAGATGTGTATACTAAAAGACATGCTTCTTTTATATATATAAACATCTTCACTTTGAAAAGAGAATCACAACTACACTAGGTGCTTGTTTATATTAGTACATGCATAAAAGTCCATTACTTTGCATTGTAGATAACATGGTGTGTGTTGTCACACGAAAGATCATGTTATCAGTTCCTTGCCTAGTATAAGTAGAGGCTCACAACTGAGATGGAATTGGACAAACCATCAGGATGGTTGTAGTGTAATTAGGTGTGGTTGGTCTTGACCATAGAATTACACTAGTGTGCTTTGAGTAGATTGAGCAGGACCAAAACCAGAGGTTATCCAATTTGTACTGGCTTTATAATTAGATAGGACCTCAGATTTTATTATAGAGTTTGATCCTTTAATCCCGATATAATAACGGTCATATATTATTAATTATCATTTCTTTGATTTACCAATGGGCGAGATCTATTCTGTTAGATCAATAGATCCGGTAAGTTGGGAGATAATATTAATAATATGATGTGCCATTGATTATTGACGGAATCCGTGTCCTGGTGAGTCGGGATAATGATGCCTCCTTGATGAGCTCAAAAGGTTCATCATGCTAAACCCTGCAGGTGAATTTGATCCGGCATGATAATAAGGTTGAGTGGTACTAATGAAGGATCCAGAAGTTAATTAATTTGAATTGTCAGTAATTTAAATTAATTAACGAGCATTCGATATCTTAAACACGGGGAGATGGATGACTCATAATATGTGAAACCCATATGAAAATATTGGGGTTGGTGAGGAAGTTCAATTAAGATCCTTTAGTGGAATGAATCTTAATTAATGGATCGGGTTTAGATCCATTGGTGGGCCAAGATCCAACTCCACCTCTTGGTCCCTACCTTAGCCCTATATATACTCCATGGGATCAAGAAAATAAGGCTAATCAATCAAATTGGAAAACCCTTGGCCTCTCTCTTTCCTCTCTCTCTCATTCTCTCTCCTAGGGCATCGGCGCATACAAAGAACAGAAGGCTTCTTCTCTTCTTGTTCTCTCCTTCTTCTCTCGGCGTGGGCTGCTAGGAAAGGGTAGACTATCTCCCTTATCAGCTGGTGCCCGGAGCTCGTCGGGAAGAGGTTGGAGAAGGGCTGGCGGGTTGGAGAAGTGGCGCAAGGGTGCCGGCGGTGAGGGAGGATAGTAGAGAGTGGGCGACAGGTTTGGGGAAGAAGAAGAGCCTTCTTCTTCCTTCCTCTCATTCTTCTTCACCTTCCTTAGCCTCTGTTGGACAGAGAACTGGTGGCCAGCGATCTCGGGAACCCTTGGTTGGCCTGCGGCGCACGCGTGGAGGGAGTAGAGCCCGACGGTGCAGCCCTTTGATTAGGGTTTCGGCTAGGGCAAGGAGAAGAGGTTTTGGAGGCCTTGGTGATCTCGGTTCCCGATAGATCGTCACCCACACGACGTCAGGGAAGGGAGGGACATAAGGTAGAAGGCCGCGAGGTGATCGGGAAGGTATAACCTCTTCCCAAGCTTCTTGTTTATTATTGTGCCATGTTTTAATTACCTCGTTATTTGATGTTAATTAGTTAATTATTTTGATTGTTTGTCATGGTTAATAATTAACTAATTGGACCCCGGCCATAAACACAAAAGTCAGCAATCCACTCGTCGCCTTTTCCGCGGTCGAACAGTCAAGCAAATTACAAGGCTCGATCTTTGTGATTGGCCGAGTTGTAATTTGGATCGTTTGATACGGCACGAGATGGTTGTTGGGAGATGGGTCTCCATTCGGATTAATTTTTGATCCGCAGACAAGGAGAGGTCTCTCAAGGACGACCAAGTTTTCGCTAAGGAAACCCGCCAAGCCATAACCAACATGACACTCCTTGGCGGAGTGTGTCATACTGCCGTGGAAACCGCAATACTTCATCAGTGGCTCAGGCTGCTCAGTATCCACTGTCTCAACCAACCTTCGCCTGCCAACCCACTGGTTCTTCCCTAGGTGAAGGTCTTTTCATCGGGCCGGGTCAGGGGTTTCCTCCTCTTGGGCCGGGTAACGACCTGAGGGGGGACTCCGTTTGGTTCCTTACAACGGGTGAACTGCACCCCCTCCACATTGACGTGTTTGACAAAGCGCCATAGCAAGTCGTCAAAACTGGTGGGTGGCTTCTTCACCAGAGATCTGAAGAAATCGCCTTCTGCAACCCCTAAGTGTAGGCACTGACGAGGATCTCCGATATCACTGTTGGCACATCCTGTGCCACCCGGTTGTACCGCTGGATGTACTCCTTGAGTAGTTCCTTCGGCTTTTGCTTGAGAGCAAACAAGTTTAATGTCGTCTTCTGATAGCGACGGCTGTTGGCAAAGTGATGGAGGAAGGCGGTCTTGAACTCCATGAAGGAGTTGATAGAACCCGGGGGCAGCCTCTAGAACCAGTGTTGGGCCGCTCTAGATAGAGTGTTCAAGAACACCCGACACTTTACCCCATCGGTGTACTGGTGGAGAAGCGCCGCATTTTCGAACATGCAGACATGATCGTCCGAATCTACCTTCCCGTCATATTCGGCAATCCCCGGTCCGCGAAACTGCTTTGGCATGGGGTCTTCCATAATCTCTAACGAGAAGGGAGTGGAGGGAGCCTTAGGGGAGGATTTATGTTCCTCTTTCTTCCCCTGCCCCTCTTCATGTTTCAGTGCACTAGAGGCTACCGAGTTGGCCTTCTTAACATCTCCGGGGGAGTCTCGCCTGGATCCCGGGGGTGCACCGGCGCGTCACCCCGGTGGCGTGACGGATCTTCGCGGTTGAAGGTGCGAGATGGAGACTCTGGGGATCTCCTCCCGCATAGGAACACCTTGCTGTAAGGTGGCATGCTCGATCTGGTGCTGTTCGAGCGCCTCCTTGACGGCGTTGGCCACCAAGCGATCTAGTTCCTCCTTTGTTAGGACAATGGGTTGTCCTGCCGGCTCTGCCATCGGTGCTCCTTCTAGTGCTTTACTGGTTTCCCACAAACAGTGTCAAACATGTTCTGGAAGGAATCGACGTCGACGGCCAGTCACCAGGGTTCAGCCCACGCAGATGCTGATGCTGGAGGAGGAACTCCACACCCTGCGAGATTAACATGAGCGTTAGGGGAACAAGCTGGAGGTTGTCCGGTGGAGCCCACTTCGACACTCAAGATAGTGCCTCGATGGAGAAGATGAAACGAAGGCAAGACAGTATGTGAGTAGTAGAGAAGGCGTAACCCCCGTACCAGAGGGGTTGGAGTACCTTTTATACCTGTGGTGGCTGCCTTTGTGCGTCCCCATGATCTATGTCACGTCCCCCTCTTCGTCGGTTACCGGATAGTCTTTGAAATGGTCTACGCCGTTATTAAGTTCGACCCATTGCGACATTTAAGGGTCATGATGGCTCTGCGGTAGTGGGGATGATTATCCGCAGATCTGAGAAAAGGGGGACCGTTACTTAAGGTTGAATGCATCTTTGGCTCCGCTTCCACGACGTGATCTCGGGGTCTTCTGGCCCGAGAGGTCTCGGGCGCTCCGCTTCCCCGAGGTGGTCTTGGGGCCCGACTTCCCGAGGTGATCCTGGGAGGGGTTTTCTAATCTGATCTCCGGGGCGAATTTACCGCGGGGGAGGGGCCCGGAGGATCCCTTTCCCGAGAGGGTCTCGGGAGCTCTGAAAGGGGAGTCACTCAGACTCGCCACATCTTGCCACCCAGCTTCTTCAGCCCACGTGTTTGCCATGAGCTATTCAACCCCATCAAACATAAAAGAATATATATATATATATATATATATATAATATTTTATAGAAATTTTTGGATATTTTTAGAATTTTTCCTTATTTTTTTAAGGAAGTTAAGAATATTTTAATTGCATAATTTAGTTAGGGCTTGGCAAAGTCTGCTTGGTTAACCTATTTAAATAAGGAGTTGATTGAGAAAGTTAACCTAAGTTTTGATTAAACACTAAGTTCATTCTGTCTCTCACACAATTTGTTTGTGAGCTGCACAGTAGTTGCCACACATCGCGTTGGTTAATTAGTCACGGTTTTCACCGTTGTCGCTGCCTCCCTAGTTGATTGAGAACATTGAAGACATCCGTGTCTATTTTCCAGGGCCCTCACCATGGGCAACCAAAGGAACAACGGCGAACTCTGTCGGATATTGTCGGGCACAGTCGTGTGTTAGCTGCTACGGTATTCCACTAGCGGGCTGCAGTACCCCACCTCCTCTCATCACTCAAACACTAGCATAGACTTCTCCACGTTGTTTCCCTTGCCGCCGAGAGTTAGCCACCAAAGAAGAAGATGTAAGGGTAACATCGATTAAATTGGTTGATTAAAACTAGATTAGCTAGCTTAATTAATTATTCCGATTGTTACTAGATGTAAGGTTAATTGGATTTTGGATTATTGTTAATAATTAATTAATTGATGATTGTTAATTATTGATTCATTAGGTGACTAATTATAGATTAATAAATTAAAATGGAATTTTACATCTGTTGAGTAAACGGAATTATTGGTAATCGATTTAGCTAATGAATAATTAACAAGTTTGTAACATTTAATTGATTGATTAATTAGTTAATTAATATTCTTATTGAAAGAGTAATTAATGAATTAATGGAATTGTAGAGTGATTAAATTATTAAGTTAAATATGAATTAATAATAAGTTTATTAATTAAATAATAGATTAGTTAAGTGATTGATAATTCGTTGATCAACTAGCTAAAAATTTGCTACAAATTCTTTTAAAAGAATTTAGACGATTGCTAAAGAAGAAAATAAATGATTAACCTAGATAGATTATTTATAGTTACTATGATTATTTTAATACTTAGTTGCTTCGTATCCTATACTTGTAGGATTCGAATCTGAGATAGATGCTCACACTAGAAGATAATTAGATAATCTACTATAGAGGTGAGTAATTTTTCTTTAATCTTTATAGTTTTTGTGATCTTAGTGCATGATTATTTATTGTTATATATTAATTAGACAAAGTTACTTGCTTATCTTATATCCACTCTGTATTATTCTTGAGACTGACCTTTGTTGTTTATCCTTATTTGTTTGTTAATATTGACATCTATGCAATCTTATTGTTTTTATGCTCAGAGTATTTACATACGTATGATATTACCAAACCATAGTATAGTTATAGACTAATGCTCATACGCTTATACCATAGTATATAGTTATGTACCTAGGTTCATATCTATACATGATAAATATCATACCATAGTAAAGTGGAAGAGTATTCTATTATATTTGAGAGGTATCCTAAGGCAATTGCCTTTAATATTATTTAAATTGACTATTTGAGCATACATTCTCTATGTATCTGATTGGATTTTAAATTCATTCACTGAGCACAATACAATTCATAGCATGAGAAACTTGTGATTAGATCACAACTAATGAGCATCTTTGCATGTGTAATTATGAATGTATTGAAATAATTTCTATTTGATGAATAGATGAGTTCGGATATCATCGATTCTGAGAGACTAACAACTGTTATACTTCTTGGTTTAACTAAGCAACTATTTTTCACTAGTTGGAGACATTGGGATGTCAAGAGTTAAATATGAATATTAGTTAAGGGTAACTAGTTCATTGGGGTGACCTTCCATGAAACTTCATATAGTTCTATACATATATGGATATATCAATGAATATCTTATTGCAGCTTAAGTATGAGTTTCTTTCAATTTGAGGTATTCAAGTCACTTTGGTCATGTAGGCCTATACTTTAATATCTTAAGCGAACATCTCCTTAGAGATGCAGACTCATGATGGTTGGGTATAAGTTGAAGTACTCTAAGGTATTTGGATAACCTACAAAGAATTCATTGCTTCTTACATAAGGAGACATATACCCTATAGCTACTTGTTAGGATTGTTATTCAAAGTCTTTGGCCAAAGCATCATATGTTAAGAGTATGATACCCTTGGACACAAGTTTGAGTAATTTAAATCCGCAAGATAAGGAAGTGTAACTTAAGCTAGGTGTGACATAGTTAGCCTAGTGGGGACTAACATATAGACCATGTCCTGAACCAATTGTGTATAAGACGAGTGAAAGGAATGAGACACGATTCACCAAAGCTACTGAAGATTTAGAAGTAGTTATCGAATCAATTGTGATTTTTTGATTAATTGGAGATCATGATATATAACTAGGTAATACACATGCTTGATTCATAATTAATGGTTAATTATAAGCATCCAACATAAACTGGGAACCTATTGACATGCACAATGAGAATATCTGCAAGGCTTAAAATAAATTTAAGAATTGGATTCTCATATTGAGAAAGAGTACTAAGTTTTGTAGGACCAACCGAGGAGCAAATATGCAAGGTGTTTGGCGCAATGAAAGTGATGATGGGAATGCCTCTTGTAAGCAAGGTTAGATTCATTATGGTTTAATAATAAACCAAAAAGGTTTGGTTTAGTTATGAACCAAAATAGTTTAATAATAAATCAAAAAGATTTGGATTAGTTATGTACTAAGATGATTTAATAATAAATCAAAAGGGTTTGGTTTAGTTATAAACTATGATGGTTTGGTTTTAAATCAAACTTAAGAGTAACGGATCGGGTTGCTATTGAGCTATTGAGTTTAGGAGATGACTTATTCTCCAAGTCATTAACGAGGTGTATAAATAAACCCCTCTACGAGGAGAATTAATGATTAGAATTGATTGTAGAATAACATAATGGAATTAGGCCTTTTCTCCTCTCCTCTTCCTGAAGGACTTCTTTGTGCCCCTACCACCCAAACTTCCTCCGGTAGCAGCTCCACCGTCGATGGCAGCAACTAGCCAGCGGACATAATCTATCTATCGCTATGCAGCTATGTTTTGGGCCTCCCCAAGATTCATTTCGCGAGTACACGTTGCTATCGGAACCTCGATGCCTTTGGCTATGTTATCCCTCATTAGTTGAGACTTCATTGACATCAAACAATGAGGAAAAGCTCTGAATAGCAGCTCTTTCCGGACCAGATAGTACCTTCTGTGTTGCTTGTTTTCCTCCTTTGTGTTGGCCAAGTTGTTGGCCGGACCTTGCTTTGTGCCGCTAGTTTGCCCACGCCGTTGGGTACAAAGTCGAGCTGGAGATCTCTCTTAGACCGCTTTGTCTGAATGCTTGGCTAGTACTGGTTGGAGACGAAAAACTTGTGGCTTAGAAAAACCATCTTGAAGAATCTCAGCGTGGATATCGCTAGAGGAAAGTCTCATTCAGCTTGCTTGTTGATTCTGATAGAGGCTAGCCTTGCGAGCTAGCAAACGGTCTCTACAAGGTTCAATTATGAACTTCAGGTATAAATCTCTTATTGAAATTTTGTTCTACGATTATGTCTACGTATATATATGTTGTATCCTGTATATGTGTGATGCACATATTGTAATAATTTAAGAAATTATTATGCTTCTACTGCTTGTATATGAAATAAAAATTTAAAACACACATAGACATCCAATAGTGGTATCAGAGCCACCGTGTATTTTAACATATATCGTAGATCTGTGTTTTCATGCATATAAATTTAAGTAATTTAAGATATGGAAACTATTTCCTAATCAAATATAAAATTTTCAATTTTGAAATCTATCAGGAAATTCAATTTTGTATATATATTTTAATTTATTAGGAAATTCTATTTTTGAAAAAATTTCTTCATTTATTAGAAAATTTAATCTTATAATTTATTTCCTAATTGGTTAGGAAATTTAATTTTGAAAATATTTCCTAATTTATTAGGATATCTAATCTTGAAATTTATTTCCTAATCAGTTAGTAAATCTAATCTTGGAAATTTATTTCCTAATTTGTTAGGAATTCAAATTTTGAGAATTATTTCCTAATTTAATTAGGAACTTTCAAGTTTAGAAATTATTTTCTAATAAAATATTGAATTAGAAATGGTTTCCTAATCTAATTAAGGGATTTTGGTTTATGGAAACCAAATCGTTTATAATATTTGATTTCCTAATTGGTGGCAAAAAAAAAAGACGATTAGCTTGCCTCCAATGCCCTTGCCAACCCGTCTCATAGTCAACACGAAGGAGATAAATCATAGGGGCTACTAGCCCGGATGCTGTGGCTAGTGTGTGGGAAGGGCAAACACACTGGCTTTGTCAGATTTTGGCATCCAAATCTCTTGATGATAATACTCATGCACTAATCATTAATTCATCTCATGGAACTTGATTTCCTAATTAATCTATGACAATTATGTCATGATTGAATGTCATAAGTGATGCCATGATGATGTCATAATTATGCCATGTTAGACCATTAAATAGCTTGTAGATTTTTGTAGCTTTTAGATTTTTGTATACCTCTTTGCATGTGATGGATGAAACCTAAATTAATGTTTATAGATTTTTGTAAATGGTTTACATGTTTTTTGTATAAAGCCCTTATAAAAATTTAAAGCTTACCGGTACATGTAGATTATATATGTTTTTAGTCATTGATTGACACACATTCACTTGTATATCTCGATTACGATTTATGTCATTGTACTTTATTTTATCATTTTATTAGCATGATTACTATTATTTGTTTAGAAATCTGCTCATCATTTATTTTCATTGTTATGATATGATTTGGAGCTAAATTGGAGCAAAATGCAACTTCAAAAGCAATAATCAGCAAAATAGGTTTGTTCCAACTTTGGCATGGCCCCTGTTCAGTTGGTTGAGACACGACCATGTCTTTCAGAGCAGTCCTAGAGTTTTCCAGGAAGGCACACAGCATAGTCATGCCTTGAGGCATGGTCATGTCTCGATTCTCAGGGTTGTTGATAGCTCGACATGCCCTGAGGTACAATCGTGTCATCTTCTCCAGTAGAAAACACAACCTGACCATGCCTAGAGGCATGGTTGTGCATTATGTTTCAGAATTGTACACGACATGGTTGTTCCTTCAAGCATGATTGTGCCTCATTTCACCGTGGCATTACATGCCATAGTCGTGTCTCGAGACACGGGTGTGTGGTGTGAAAAGTAGGGGGTGTGCCCGCACTATATAAAGGGGCATTCTTCTCCTTGAAAGGGGAGAAAGTGTTCGTGTTGGGAGCACTAGATAATCGAACCTAGTTTTGATGTTGGCAAAAGTTCAAAGTTAAGATTCATTGTGATCTTACATGTACTAAGCGTGCAGGAAAGTCTTAGTTGACCTAGGCAATAAATCCTAATATAGAGGATTGGGTACTAAGTTCTAGCCGTGTTGGTTGGGCAACGAAGACCTGGTCTGGAGGACTGGGAAGTAAGTCTTGGTCGTGTTGGTTGGGCAACAAAGATTTGGTTTGGAGGACTGAGCACAAGACTTGGTTGGACACTAAGTCTTGGTTATGTGGACTGGGCAAAGAAGGCATGGTTGTGTGGATTGAGCACGAAGCCTTGGTCTGGAGGATCAAAAACATCGAGAATTTCATAGTCAAGATCGAAGGCTGAGCAAAAGTTCAACTAGGAGTTGGCAAAAAGTAAACTAACTCTCCTGAGAGGAGTAGGGTGAGGATGCATTCTTTGACGAGGAAACAATGTTGGATCGAGAGAATACGATAGAGGGGGGGTGAATATCGTAAATTGTTTCGGATTGAAAAAGAGAATACGCAGCGGAAAAATTAAAACTAAACAACACACAAACACCAAGATTTTACTTGGTTCGGAGTCGCGGTCGACTCCTACTCCAAGGCCCACGGTCGTTGACCGTTTACTACGGGCAATTCTATATGTGCGCAAAAAGTTTACAAACAGATATTACAATTGCAGTACAGTAAACTTAAAAGGACAGCTCTTCGTTACCGACGTCCGGTGTGGAATGTATCTCGGAGCAGAGGGACGTCGTCGGCGCTTGTATCTCGAGTTGGGAGGTTTCCGGAGCAAAACGTTTGAGTAGAAGAGCGTATTGGCGTTGGAAGCAGTGAGTGTTGAAGCCTTGGGGTCGAGGGGCTTTTTATAGCCTCCTGGGGCGCCCTGAACATTGGGCCCCCCCCCACGTGTCACTCGATTCGAGCAACTCTCGGTCAGCCCTTATCCCACTCGAATAGGGCTGAGAGATGACTGTGGGGGCGCCCGGGACGCTGGGGGCGCCCTGGTTGACTCTTTCAGCGGGCTTCTCGGCTGGATGATCTTTATCCGCTTCGTTGGCTCAAGCCCGGGGTGCCCTGGGCACTGGGGGCGCCCGGGACGTTGGGGGCGCCCCGCCCAGTATGCTTCCGAAGCGTACTTTTGCTGAACTCATGTTTGGCTTTACTTAGGGCGCCCGGGTCCTTCCGGGCGCCCAACCCAACTGCTGCCTCACTCCTTTGAGGCTTTCTGAGCTGCAGACACTCATTCCTTCGGTCCTGCATCCAGGGTTAGTACCAAACAAGATAGAGCAAATATGTTAGTGAGTCTTATAGCCGTAGCTGTCTTGGTTCTGACTTTGGGTCTCCAAAATGGAGCCCTAGGTCGAACCGACGCCTACTGTTCCCTTGACGGGGAATGCGTCCTCACCTACTCCTCTCAGGAGAATTTACCTGTTGCCAACCGGCTCCTCCGGTTGGACTTTTGCCCAGCAGTCCTTCGCCAGGTCTTCAGTACCAAGCAATCCTTCGCCTGGTGCCCAGCAGTCCTTCGCCAGGTCTTCGTGTCCTAGCATTCCTTCGCGAGGTGCCTAGCATTCCTTCGCGAGGTGCCTAGCAGTCCTTCGCTAGGGCTTTGTATCCTGGCATTCCTTCGCCAGGTGCCTAGCAGTCCTTCGCTAGGGCTTTGTATCCTGCACACTTAATGAGCATGTTAGTTCACAAATAAACTTAACTTTGAATCCTTTGCCAATATCAAAACAAGGTTCGATATGGTGCTTCCTGCACCAACAAATAGTAGGTGTCGGTCCAACCTAGGATTTTGGTCGAAACCTAAAGGTCAAGACCAGACAACCCAAGCTATCAAATGCATTTCATTCATATATACTTGTGTTTTACCTATGCTAACTTTGTGGGTGCAGAAATCTAAGCTAGAGTTGTGCTGGAAGAAAGTGTTGGGGCAATCTAGGTACATTGGGTTTTGATGTTTGGGCAAAGGTTCAAATTAGGATTATTGTTGTATTTGATGTTGCATTGTCAGAATGCAGGATACAGGTACGAAGGAGAAAAGTCCAAGTGACATCTTGGCAAAGAAAAACCCGACAATAAGGACCGAGGGCGAAGGAAGCTCCAGAAGGTAAGGCATGAAGGATGGAGAGCCATCCGAGGGACGTAAGGCTGATGGAGGAGGCTAGAAGGCTAGGTTTAGCTTGGTCGGACGAGGTCGAGTGCTGAGTGACTGTACTCGGGGTTGCAACCCTAGATTTAGGATTTGGGCATTCGACTGCTGCATGGAGTAGTCAACTGGTGTTGGGCACAGAAAGATCAGTCGACTGATCTTCTATGCAGTCGACTAGTGTCGGTTGGAATTCGAACGTTGGGTTGTAACGTTCAAATTCAAGTGGACCAATCGACTGGTGTTGGCACCAGTTGGCTGGTAACGGTTGGAATAATACTGAGCTCTATTTAAGAGAGCACGGTTTGGCTAGGCAAAGTTGACGAAATAAGCTTGGGTAAAGCTTATTAGTTATCTACCAAGCTCAGGTGTGTGTGCAAGTGTTGTGGTGAGGTTTCTCTACCCATAAGGAGCGACACGAGCTAGCCGGAGGCTTTCCGGGGAGTCATCCACCGACGGATCGAGATCATCCACCTTACGGACAGCCGTGGAGTAGGAGTTTTATCTCCGAACTATGTTAAATTGGTTTGTCTTCCTTTGCGTTAGTTTTAGTTTATATTATTCTGGTTGCGCAAACTAACCGTGTAGGAAGAACCGGCGAATCAAATGGGTGATCAGCTATTCACCCCCTCTAGCCGGCACACCGATCACCAACAGAAAAGATCAAGTTTCTACAATCCGTCGCCACGTCACTAGGTTAGGGGCTCCCATATGGCCATTCAAGCACCCGAGATAGGCTATTTAAGAAACTTTGACCTAGAGCTTTAGAAATCAATTTCTACATCTTTGTCTCTTCTATGTTGTGCCAAAGATTGCTCAACAACGCTGTAATGCTGCTCCAATGACAATGCTCAACTTTCATCATTGTAATCGTCAGTATAATTGTTATTCTTTTGTACTTAACTCCTAATCTTTATATTCATAATGTATTGATAATGAATTGCCCAAAGTAAGCGGTCAAAGATAGTGGGCCTTGGAGTTGGAGCTATCATAGACTCCGACTCTTTTCCATTCCAAATTTCATAAAAGTGAAAGAGTGCCATTCACCCCCCCCCCCCCCCCCCCCCCCCCTCTATTGCTCTAAACGATCCTACAGGAAGGGTTTTCTCCATTGGGAAACCCACTTAGGCTTCATCTACACCAGATTTCAGTGATTTCTCAGCGATTTCTCAGCGATCCGTGGCTTGTTCCATCTCAGGCATCTATACGGCAAGGATTAGTTCCTGAAGACTCAATTTCGCCACCGACTAAGCTTTCTTCTCCCTTTTGTAGATTAGAGTTTTAGCTTAATTCTTTGATGTCATGTCTTCGGATCCTCTATGGATTTGTTAATCTCCTATTTCACTGACATGCTTATGCCTTGTTATTGTTCGATTAAATGTGTATGTGATGTTTAATTTCTTATATGTGTTGTTTGATTAGATGGATGTATAGATTGGTCGTCACATAGAGAGAATGCTCTAGATCATATGACTGGGGGGCCTTTAATGACAGAGGATATCCCTTTAACCAAACATCTAGAGTATTGCCCTGAAATGGAGGTCAATTCTCTACAAGGGAGTATCTAATTTGTGCTTAATGGTTGTTTTCCAATTTCGTGTTAGGAAGTGATTTGTGTAATTTAGATTGTATGACAGGGTCCCCTTAGTGACAAAGGGTATCCTTTTAACTAGGCTTTTTATGTTACCTCTTCTACTTAATAGCATTAAATGCCAATGAAACACTCTGATGTGACTGTAGCGGGGTAGCACTGGTATTTAGTTAGATTCTCTATAAGAGTATAAACATAGATGATGGGAGATGAACAATTCATAGTGCATCAATGAATATTACAATGAAACTGAAGTCCTAGAACTGCCTTCCTAAGCTAACCTTCCTCGCTTACATACTTTGTCTCTCTCTCAAATTCTCAAGCTTCCAATCAACAATTCAAACATCTAGATATTTCACTTTGCGCGGTTAATTTGTGCTTGATTAACAATCTCTATGGATCGATATTTTTTTTTTACTTGATGACTTTACCATGCACTTGTGGTGAGATAAGTTTTTGGTGCCATTGCCATTGTTTTCGATTGACATTAGTTGATTAACATTTGAGTTACTTTAGACATCTTTTCTTTTTGTTAATAATTTCTGTGCTTTTTCATTTTACACATATCTTGCAATTTCTTTCTTTTATTTCTGCAATTTATTTCCTTCTTTTAAATTCTGTATTTTTTTTTTACAAATAATCCTGATTTGAAATTTGCTCTTGTATGTGAAGGCAAAATACTGCAAGTGATTTGCTACATGTCGATCTTGAGATTGTCAGGACATTTAGAAGAAGGAGAATGTTGCAAAAACAAGAAGAGTAAGGACAAAGAGCAATGGCAAATAAACCATTGAAAGACTATGTCATACCTTATGCAAGAGGTCTCAACTCTAGCATCATCAGACCATCTATTGAGGCCAATAGTTTTGAGATCAAACCAATAGTCATTTCAATGGTACAACAGAATCAGTTTGGGAGAGGATCCATAGAAGATTGGAATCATCACATGGAAATTTTCTATGAAATTTGTAGCACCATGAAAATGAATGGGGTTCCTCCCAAAGTAATGAGATTACTTTTATTTGGATTTTCCTTGATGGATAGAGCAAAGGCCTGACTCAATTCTTTGCTTGTAAATAGTATTACCTCATGGGAGCAATGCGAACAGAGAAGTTGTTTCCTCCAAGAAAAACAACTCACATGACAATATGATGGCATCAATTATATGAAGCATCTGACAAAATGACAGAGAATCTTTATACGAAGTTTAGGATAGATTCAAAGGGATGTTCAGATTATACCTCCATCATGAATTAATTAAATGGATAGTGATCCATACTTTTTACAATGATATCAATTATCAAATCAATGATTCCTTAGACTCTGCAATTGGTGGAGCATTCATGAACAAAAGATTAGATGAAGCCGAAGAAATCATAAACAGTGTGTCATTTAATCACCATCAGTGGGCATCAAAGACATAGATGCGCTGAATCTTATCTCTACAGAGATGGATGTCTTTGTTAGGATATATACTAAAAGTCTAGCTTTTGTATTGACATCTACATTTTGAATGAGAATCACATGATGATTGTCTGCATATTTATATTGGTTATTTATGTGCAAAGTCTGATACTTTACATTGTAGATAACATGGTATATGGTGTCACACAGAAGATCATGTTATCAGTCACTTGTAGAGTATAAGTAGAGGCTCACAACCTAGATGGTTTTGGACAAACCATTGGCATGATTGTAGTGTAATTTGGTATTTATTTATCTTGAACATAGAATTACACTAGTATACTTTGTGTGTATTGAGCAGGACCGATATAGAGGTGATTCAATTTATACTGACTATATAATTGAATAAGACCTCAGTTATTATGGAGTACATGCTCTTAATCCCGATATAATAACGGACACATGTACTTAATATTTATTTCTTTGATTTACCAATGAGCGAGATTTATTTGTTAAATCGATAAGCCCGGTAAGTTGGGAAATAATATTATTTACATAGTGTGTCCTTGATTATAGAAGGAAACCGTGTCCTGGTGAGTCGGGTTGATGATGTCCCCTTGAGGAGCTTATAAAGCTCATCATGTTAAATCCTGCAGGTGGACTTGGTCCGACATGATTGTTGGATCGAGAAAACACGATAGAGGGGGGGGTGAATATCGTGAAAGCGTTTCGGATTAGAAAAGAGAATGCGCAGCGGAAATTTAACTCAAAACACATGGAACACAAGTATTTTTACTTGGTTCGGAGTCGCGGTCGGCTCCTACTCCAAGGCCCACGGTCCTTGACCGTTTACTGCGGGCAATTCTATAATGGCGCAAAGATTTACAAAGATTGTTAGAATAATAGTGCAATAAAGAAAATTATACTCTTCGTTACCGACACCCGTTGTGGATCGTACTTCGGAGCAGAGGGTCGTCGTTGGCGCTAGAATCTCGAGATCGGAGGTTTCCGGAGTAGAGCGCTTGAACGAAGAGCGTAGAGACGTAGGAAAATTGATGTGTTGAAGCCTTGGGGTCGAGCCCCTTTTATAGCACTCCTGGGGGCGCCCTGGACGCTGGGGGCGCCTGACACGTGCCCTCAGATCCGAGAAAGCTCATCCGAAGCTCGGTCAGCGCTTATCCCTCCAGAATCGGCCTCGGAGCTGACGGGGGTGCCCTGGACACTGGGGGTGCCCTCGGTTGACTTGGTCTGCTTGGCTTCACGGCTGAGTTTGCTTCGATCATAACTTGGCTTGGACCCAGGGCGCCCGGGACATACAGGGCGTCCGGGACCATGAGGGCGCCTGGGTCCTTCAGGGCGCCTGGCCTAGTATGCTTTCGAAGTGATTCTTGCTCAACTACTCGTTTGGCTTTGACCTTGGGCGCCCGGGACCTCTCGGGCGCCTAGCCCAGCTGCTGCCCCTCTCCTTTGAGGCGTTCTGAGTTGCAGAAACTCATTCCTTTGGTCCCTGCATCCAAGGTTAGTTTCACAACAAACAAGGCAAGAATGCTAGTTAGTTTTTCACAGCCGTAGCTGTCTTGGTTCTGACTTCTGGTCTCCCAAATGGAACCCTAGGTCGAACCGACGCCTACTGTTCCCTCGACGGGGAATGCGTCCTCACCTACTCCTCTCAGGAGAATTTACCTTTTGCTAACCGACTCCTCCGGTTGGACTTTTTGTAACACCCAATAATTTTCGTGAATTATTAGGAATTTTTCTGAATTTTCTAGCATTTTTTCGAATTAAAATAAAAAGAAAAAAAAAAGGTCGAGCGGAGGTTTGATCCCGCGACCACAAGCCAAAGCAAGCCCTTAAAGGCATCCGGATAACCAGAAGGGCGGGGTATCAAGCACAGAAAGGGATGAAGCCAATTAATGTTATAGGTAAGTTAGGCTTTTTCATGAAGAGGTATTTAAACTTCCGCTTAAGTTGTGTTAATACCCCATTAGGTTTTTGGAGGCTGCGCGAACAGGGGGTTTGGGGGCTGCGAAAACAAGGGTTTTCTTCCTCCTTTTTCTTCCTCTTGAGTGGAGAACCTAGGGCTTCTTCCCTAGGGCCAAGGAGTGAAGTTTCCTCGCAAGGAAGAGAAGAGGAGTCCTACGCTAGGTTTTTTCGAAATACTTAGTGAGTTTTCTTCAAGAAAAAGGGTAAGTAAATCACTCACCTGCAATAGAAGTAGTTTCGTATGTAGACTCTCGTTGTAGAACCGTAATTTTGTGATCTAAGTGCATACTTTGAGAATATTGTCTTATTGTGTGATTTAAGTTTCTAAAGAATATATGTTCTTATCATAGAACTTGAATTTGAGTAGGTTTGTATGTGTGATCTAAGTATGATAAGACCAAGTTCTTGAAAAGTCCCAAAAATGAGTTTTGGGTTAAGGGCACGCAAGGTGCTCGATGAAAGTTCCAAGTAAGAAAGGTAAAGTTTGTAGTGCAAAATTTATGCAAAAAGAAAGATAGCTTGATAAGTATAAGCATATTGAGTAAGAAAGTATTTTACTTTTGTAAAGTGACATGTACCGGGCAAATGAGAGGCCCACAGAAAGTTAGAAGGAAGCTCTAATAGGGTGCGGTGGCTAGCTACCCCGAAACCTATTAGGGATGCGCGCATTGGTACATTGATACCATGGTACAGTGCCAAGGCCTGAGAAAGTTGATTATTATTTTGAAATATATGAGTATATGTGAGTGTTTCAATTTTCTTAAGTGCATGTTTTTGTTATGTATGTTAACATGGTTATGTTACAAGCATGTTAAAGAGCAAGAGCAAAAAAGTTAATGTTTTAAAGTATGGAAATGTATAAGTATCAAGTCTCAAAAGAAAGCATGAGCATGTTAAGTTTGCAAGTGTTTTGATGCAAGTAAATGTTTTCAAGCATGATTGAGCATGATAAGTGTATGAAAGTTCCCATGTGCAAATATTTCCAAGTGCATGTATTTTGAAGCAAGCATTCTTTGAAATGAGCATGTTTATTATCGATAATATGGATTTGTGAGTTAGGATTTACTTACTAAGCAATTCGCTTATTAGTTGCATTTCCTTCTATTGCAGATAAAGGTAAAGAAAAAGCATAAGCTATGGAGGCGAACGAGACTTGCATTGATGTTCAGTGGCGGCGGAACCGTGGAAGAGATCTTTGGGTTAAGTCTTATAGAAACTTGTGGTTTGTGTTTTGGATTGGTAGAACATAAGGATTTTGTTTAAACTTTGCATAGAGACAAAGTTGAGTACAAACTCTAGTATAGATTTCATATGCTTTGATAGTTTATTAAATTTCGTAGAAATCTTAATTGCGAGTTAATGGATTTGTTTTGGGTTGTTAAGATGTTTATAAATCTAGTATAGAGTATAGATTTGGAGTTATTTATTTATATGCTTTGGAAGTGTATGAGTTATGGACCCTTGAAAGGTTTCCTCAGGTCTGAAACTGCAGTTTTCAGGCGTGCCAGTCGACTGGTTCAGAAACCAGTCGACTGCCCTATCGAACAGAACCTTCTGTTCGATGCACCAGTCGACTGCCAAGAGGCCAGTCGACTGGTGCCGGGCACAGAAAGTTTCTGTGGCTGACACCAGTCGACTGGCTATCTAGCAGTCGACTGGTACCATTGAAAAGAAAGTGTTGTAGGGCAGATGATTAGTGCTTCTCTTTTACAACAAAGAGGTCTAGGTGTCAAATCCTTGCAAAGCAAATAAAATGAAAGTTTTTTTTAAAAAGAAAAAAATTCAGAGCAAGTTAAGGGAAGTCAAGTAGTTGTAACCTAAGGCTAAGAATAAGGTAAAGTTAAGATTAAGTAAAAGTAACGTCCGCTTTAGTGGCAGAGAAGTGGGGTCGTCACACTTTTGCCCAGCAGTTCTTTGCCAGGTGCCTAGCAGTCCTTCGCCAGGTCTTAGACTCCTAGCAGCCCTTTGCCAGGTCTTCAGGTTTCGATGCCTAGCAGTCCTTCCCTAGGTGCCCAGCAGCCCTTCGCCAGAACTTCGTTCTGCACACTCAGTGAGCACATTAGATCACAATAACATCTTAACTTTTGAACCCTTTGCCAATATCAAAACCCAGGTTCGACTTAGGTGCTGCCTGCACCAACAATCTCCCCCTTTTTGATTTATGACAACCCGGTTCAAAAAGTTATGTTTTAAAAAAAAAGGTAAAATTCCAATTTCATTTCCTCCCCCTGGAAGGAATCTCCCCTTAGATTTTTCAAAGGTTTGCGAGGTTTGAAAAAGTTTCTAAGTCTAAAAGGGAAATTATTTTTTAACACTTAGAATCTTTTCCAAAAAAAATGTAAGTTTAGAGAATATTTTCCAAAAAAGATTTTTGGGTTGGAAAACAATGTAGGTTAGAAATTATTTTCCAAAAATAATTTTTGAGTTGGGCACTTGGAAAATTTGCACTTAGAGAATTTACACTTAGAAAATTTTCAAGTGTCATATTTAAACAAGTGTCATATTTAATTACAAAAATTAAATAACTTATCTAGCCTCGTCAATCCCGAGGATTCAATTAATTTACATCAAAACACAACCAATCATATACAAAGATTACAATTGTCATAATAGTTGGAATCTAGTGCCTGCAACACAAAGTTAGCCTATGCACATCCAAAAATTATCTAAGACAACCACGTGGTATGGCTTGGCGGTTTCCAAGACAACCACGTGGTCGTATCCGAGAGACCTCTCTATGTCTACGGATTAAAAATTTTTTAACCCAAATAGAGAGTCGTCCCTCTAATGACCGACTTGTCGTCGTGTTAATTAATCCAAGTTACAACTTAGCTAAAACCGAGGTTAAGGCCTTGTAACTTTCCGGATTAATTAACCGCGAAAAAATGACGATTTGGATCGCCGATTTTTGTGTTTATCTTCAGGGTCCAGTTAATTAATTATTGTCAATGATAACGAATCAAAATAATTAACTAACATGCATAACATGACAAGACAAAGCAACATGACACAAATAAACATAACAAAGGTAAAGTGGAGCTCGGGAGAGTTATACCTCGCCGTTTACCTCGCAGTCTTCTACCTTATGACCCTCCCCTCCTAGACGTCGTGTGGGCGACGATCTACCAAGACACGGAGTCACCAAGGCTTGATCTTCTTCTCTCCTAGCTTGGCCGAAACCCTAGTAGAGAGACTAGGGCTTTTCTCTCTTCTTTCTTCCAAGATCTCGCCGGTAAACTTGCCTCCAAGGAAGCCACGCCCGGCGATCTTGTTTCTACTCTTCCTTTGCTTGTGTTGCCACCAAGGGAGGATGAAGAAGGAGTGAAGAAACCGAGAAGAACAAAGCCCTAAAACCCTCTTCCTTACTCTTCCTTGCGCCGGCCACCAAGCTTTAATGAAGAAGCGCGGGCGACCTCTGTACTTCCACCGAGCGCCGCCAACACCTATTCCACCTTGGTAGAAATGCTGGCCACTGGTAGGAGGTGAGGATGAAGAGGAATCTACTCACCAAAATCTCCTCCTTCCTTTTCTAATCGCCAGCGCCGAGCAAGTCTTCTTGCACCACCGACGACACCTTCTAATCCTCTCGTTTCTTGAAGCCGGGCCTTGAGGGAAGAAGAGGAAGCAAGGACCTTGGGAAGAAGAAGAACCAACTTCCTCTTCCACCTTTACCGAGCTCTCCTTGGCCTTCTTCCTCGCCGGCCCCTTCAAAACCCTAGGAGAGAGATAGGTTGAGAGAAGGAGGGTTTTGCTTGGATGATCAATTGGAATTAATTCCAAAAATCATTAGCCTTGTATCATGACTCCTATGGGGTATTTATAGGGCTAAGGTAGGGACCATGAGGAGGAGTTGGTTTTTGGCCTGCTAATGGATCTAAACCCGATCCATTAATGGTGGTCCATTCCACTAAAGGATCCCATTGTACTTCCTCACCAACCCTATATTTTCATATGGGCTCCACATATTACGAGTTATCCATCTCCCCGTGTTTAAGATATTGTATGCCCGATAATTAATTTAATTTACTGATAATTAAATTAATTATCCTTTTTATCCTTGATTAGTACCACTCAACCTTTTTGTCATGCCGGACCATAGTCCACTCGCAAGATTTGACACGACGATCTTTTTGAGCTCACCAAGGGGGCATCATCATACCGACTCACTAGGACATGGATTCCGTCAATAATCAACGGCACACCATATTATTAATATTACCTCCCAACTTACCGGGCCTATCGATCTAGCAGAATAGATCTCGCCCATTAGTAAATCAAAGAAATAATAATTAATAATGCATGCCCGTCATTATTTCGGGATTAAGAGATCGTACTCCATAATATTATCCAAGGTCTACTCCAATTTATGAAGTCAATACAAAAATTGGATGACCTCTCTTTTGGTCCTACTCAATGTACACAAAGTACACTAGTGTAATTCTATGGTTAAGATAAACCACACCTAATTACACTACAACCATCCCGATGGTTTGTCCAACTCTATCTCAGTTGTGAGCCTCTTTCTTATACTTCGATAAGGAACCTGATAACATGATCTTCTGTGCGACACCACGCACCATGTTATCTACAATGTCAAGCATCAGACAGTTTGTGCACATACTAATATAAACATGCACTGTGTGATTTTGCGATTCTTTTTAAAATGTAAATGTGTCTTAACCAACAGCAAGGCTTTTAGTATACATCCTAACAGACTTGTTAAGAGATGCCGAGCACGAAGACTTGGTCCGGGGGATCGAGCAGAAGACTTTACCGAGCGGGGATTGCGGACAGGAGTTGAGACAGGTCGAGGTTGAACGTTGTCGAGTTCTGGGTTCTCAGAGGCCGAGCAAAATTCCTGGTCGAAGATCGGGCAACGAAGACTTGACAAGTGAAGTCGAGCATAAAGACTTGGTCCGGGGGACCGAGCATAACACTTTGCTGAGCGGGGATCGCGGACAGGAGTCGTGACGGGTTGAGGTCGAACGTCGTCGAGTTCCGGATTCTTAGAAACCGAGCAAAAGTCCAACCAGAGGTCCCAGTTGGCGCAAACTTCTCCAGATTGGAGTAGGCGAGAATGCATTCCCAGGGAAAGAAAACTGTAGGCGTCGGTTCGACCTAGGATCTCATTTGAAATCCAATGTCAGAACTAGATAGCTCTGGCTATCAGTCATTAAGGTTAAGGATTATTTGTTTTGTCTTGTGTTTGTTTGTCTTGCAGAAACCTAGAATTAGGGGCAAGATAGAAGAGCAAACGTAAGAAAACAAGAAACCTGGGAAAGGGCTCCCATGCGCCTGGGATGCAGGCCTATCTCTGCACCGAGTATGCCAGTTCGGATCGAGTTTCGACTATGACTAGGGCGCCTGAATGGCCTTTCAGGCGCCTGAATAAGTGCTATGTAAAGGGGTTGAGTGCAGCAGTTCAGACAATCAACTTATACATCCGCTCACTCATTCTGTGCAAAGGAAAAGTGCTGAGATGAAGCTCTACGACCAAAGAGTCTCCAGGAGGAAGTGCGCAATGCTTCGGAGTTCCAGATCGGTCAAGATTGTCGTCTTCTGTTTAGTTTGCATTTAGTTTGTAATTCTTTATCATTATTTTGATTGTACTCTCAATTGTAAAATGAGTTTCTCCGCCTCCGAAAATTCTGGAAAGGAGACTACTAGTGGATGGGTGCTACCCGTAATTAGGCCTTGGACGTACTGACCCTGGGGGTTGGGAACCAAGTAAATCCCACAAGTTCTTGTTGTGTTCTATTTGTTTTTATTATTCCACTGCTACTAACCACTCTGATATTAAGCGAACAATCAACAAATATCCGACGATAAACTGACGAGTCGATATTCACCCCCCCTCCTATCGACGCTACCGATCCTACAATTAGTATTAGAGTAGGTGGCTCTGATCGGACTCACTGCCGAAGGAGCAAGAAGGCCAGGAATTGAGGGGGAGTAAAGGGTGAAGGAGGTATTTTTATTTTATAATGTCTAATTTTAAGTTTCATATAATTTGTTTCAAGTTTAGTGAAAGAGGATACTACAAAAATAAGTGTCCTACTCGTAAGACTCCTATGTCACCACCGGCGGCAATAGAGGTATCAACACCAGCAGCCCGGAGGGACAAAAGCCACATCATGTGTTTCAAGTGCCAAAAGTATGGACATTACAAGAATCAGTGTCCGGACTGGAGGATTAGCATATCAACAATGCCAGAAAATGCGTCAAAGGTAAAGGAGGTAGAAAACTTTAATTTATACAAAAATGTTTTTCAAATTCCTACAAAGCTGTATAACTTTTATGGTAATTTAGATAATAATATTGATTTTTCTATCAAATTAGATCATTTGCATGAGAAATTAGAAATGTTACATGATAGTTTAAACACTAATAATCTAAATAATATCAAAGTTAATTCTGTAATTTTTTCAATTAATGTTGCAATATAAGAATTAATTCTAAGATTTTATCACATAAGTCATTAGATAATCTTGAAACTCTGTTTAATAATTTTATTAATTCTGAAAATAATTTCATTAATTCTAAAAATAATTTTATTAATATTGAAAATAATTTTAATAACTCTGAGGATAATAATCAAATCTTAATTAATAACTCTGAAGATAATAATCAAATCTTAATTAATAACTCTAAATATAATAATCATACCTTAATTAATAATCAAATAATTCTAATAACTTTGAAGATAATTATGGATCCTTAATTAATTATTCTACTTATTTTAAAAATAATGATATAATCTTAATTAGTAATCCTGAAAATTATTCTACTTATTTTGATGATAATGATACAATTTTTATTTCTGAATATGATTCTGAAGATCAAGATGAATTTATTAAAATTGAAGCTATAATTAAAAAGGCTTACAAGAATTCAAATAAAATAGAAGTATTAAATAAAATTGAAAACTTAAAAACAAAAGAAATATTAGATGAATCAGAATTCTTAGAATTAATGGAAATGATGTAATTAGATCCAAAATTATTATTTAAATCTTAAAAACTTAAATCTTAATTAATCCAATTCTTAAATCTTAATTCAAATCATGAAAACTTAAATCTTAATTAATCCAATTCTTAAATCCTAATTAAATCTTAAATTTAAATTAATTACCTTCAATTAAATCTTAATTCAAATCTTAAAAACTTAAATCTTAATTAATCACAAATCTTAATTTTAATTAATAATTCAACTTTAATTAGAAACTCAATCTTTAATTCAAAATTTAAATCCATGAACTAAATTCAAATTAATTACCTTCAATTAAATCTTAATTCAAATCTTAAAAATATAAATCTTAATTAATCATAAATCTTAATTTTAATTAACAATTCAACTTTAATTAGAAACTCAATCCTTAATTCAAATTCAAATCCATGAACTAAATTTAAATTAATTACCTTCAATTATGAAACTAAATAAAATTTTACCCGACAAGAATAATCAACTCAATAATAATAAATATGTCAATGTTGATTGACATATTTGCGGGTTCACACGTTTTGTATCAAATCGAGAATTTGATACTTTATTTGAAATCAAATTAAATTGCTTCAACTTGATTGACACATGCATAACTATCATGCTCATGCATCTGTTTATGTTTTTCTTCCATATACTGTCATGTCATTCATGCTAGTTTATTTCTTGCTTAATCTAGAATGGCTAGATAGGAATAAGATTGGTTGACACTTGCCTAACATAGTACCAGGGTGGGGCGAGATGATAGTACGTTAGGGATGCATGGTCTGGGAAGTCAGGAAGAGTAAGGAGTACTTGACTTGGTCGACCTAGCTAAGTGGAACTAGCCGAAGCTACTTCGCCACATCCTAGAGTAGTTAGACCAAAGTTTCTTCAAAAAGTAAATTGAAAGTATCATTTCTTTAAAAGGCTTTGTCTAAGAAAATGGTCGTTATCCCGATAACCAAGAAGGCCCCTGTGCCTCGCTAAGACCTGGAAGCTAATTATTGAAATTTACTTTTAAGTTACTAATTATTAAACTTGAATCTAACTCAAGGTCAAACAATCTATAAAATTAAATTGAGAAAAATTAATCAAGCATCTCACAACACCCATAAGGTAATCATGCTTGTCTGTACTGCAACACTTAGAATGGGTGAGATGATAAGGACTAATCAATTGATAAATATTTTCAAAATGGTTTTTCAAAAATCCTTAAAATATTTTCTTAAAAACCTATTTTTAAACTAGTGACTAAGCATAATAATGTTTTAATGAATTTCATGCGTGATTGTGTGTACTTATAAATATATTTCAAAAATTATATATCTTTTTGAAAGTTGTATGACCTGCACTTAGACACATACCTTCTAGGTCAACACTAAAGTCCCTTAAGACACTTAGGTAGAGGTCTTTGTAGCTAACAAGGGTAGCCAGAATGTGTCAGGTTCAGAGGGAGTTAGTATTTATCGTGTTCTCAAATGTTTCTATTGAAAAAATTATTTTTGAAAAACTATTCTTTCCAAAAAAAAGTTATTATCTCTTTCAAAATGATTTTTTTTTTGCTCGAAAAATTATTTTTACAATAATATTACTTCAAAAATTTATGTCCTTCGAAATATTTTTTTTAAATATTCCTTTAAAAATTTATGTATTTCAAAATGTTTTTTAAAAAATACTTCTACAAAATTATTATATTTTTCTAAAAATGCTTTAATTGCTCTTATGATTTGGATAAACTCTAAAAACACATAGGAAATTTTCCTTATGATCTGCAAGGATCCCTAAGATTATGTCAGGCTTAGGGGGAGTTCAATCAAAAGAACAATTCGTCTTTTGATTACTTTGAACCTAAAAAATTATATATAAATTATGTAATTCTTTTCGTTTAAATCGAACCCTAAGACTCAGAGGAAGTTCAACTTATGGTCAACAAGCTTCCTAGGACTGTGTCAGCTTTAGGGGAAGGTTCAAATTAAAAGAACCATTTAGAAGTTTTCAAAAATACTATATTTTTAGAAAATACTATCTTTTCAAAAACACTATATTTGTGAAAATACAATATTCTCATTTTTAAAAAAAATACAATAAAATCTTTTCGAACATCTTTGAAAATTGCATGAGTTTGACGAAATCTTCAAGACACTTAGGAAAATTTTCCTTGTAGTTAACAAGTCTTCTTAGGATTGTGTCAGATTTTGGAGGAATCCAAATTAAGAAATTTATTTTTCAAAAATTAAATACTTAAATTGAATATATTTTATCTTTATTGGAAAATCTCTAAGACACATAGGAAATTTTTCTTATGGTCAACAAGATTCCTAGGATTGTGTCAGATTTAGAGAAATTCAAATCAATAAAATACCTATTTTCTCAAATTTTACTCAAGTACTTAGTGTTCTCTAAAATATTTTATGAAAAAGCTACTTGAGTTATAAAATAAAAAAGGGGGAGGATTTTTGAAAATTATGTTTTCCTTAAAAATCTTAAATATTTTCAAAAATTGTATTGTTCGTGTAAATGTTAAGTTAAAATTTTTATTATTATCTTATAATTCTTTTTGATGTGTGTCAGAGGGAGGGAGAGTATCTTAAGTTAGATTTTTTCGATTTCTCCCAAGTATTGACCTAAAACACTTAGACCAAAATCGAACTTAAGATTATTGTTAATCATTAAAAAGGGGGAGATTGATGGTGTAAAGAGCATCAATTATGAATAGTCTACCTCTAGTGTTTCAATATTTGACAATATACTAAGGTCTTGTCAAAGTGATCAAGGGTTAAGGCAAACAAGACCTGATGTTTGGTAGGGTAAACCCAAGCTTGATCAGGTTGACCAAAGGGTTAGCCAAACAGAACCTGATGTTTGGCAGGATGATCAAACCTAGATCTGATATGTTTGATAAAATACCAAGGTTTGATCAGTTAGAACAAGGGTTAGTCAAATAGGATCTGACATTTGGCAAAGAACCTAGGGTTAGTCAGTTTGGCCAAGAGATAAGCCAAACAGGACTTGATGTTTGACAGAGTAACAGAACCCATTTGGACTAAGCTAAACAGGGCTTGATGTTTGGCAGAAAGAAGTCTAGTCAGGATTAAGATGACTAGCAAAGAAGTCCTTATCGAGGCACGAAGTCTTGACCGAGGGTTGGGCACCAAAGTCCTGGTTCAGGGAATTGGGCATGAAGTCTTGACCTGTAGGGTTGAGCATGAATACTTGGTCTGGGGGACCGAGCAGAATACTTTGTCGAGCGGGGATCACGGATAGGAGTCGAGACGGGTTGAGGTCGAACATTGTAGAGTTCCAAGTTCTCAGAGGCCGAGCAAAAGTCCTGGTCGAGGATCGGGCAACGAAGACTTGGCAAGAGAAGTCGAGCACGAAGACTTGGTCCGAGGGACCGAGTAGAAAAATTTGCCAAGCGGGGATCGCGGGCAGGAGTCGAGACAGATCGAGGTCGAATGTCGTTGAGTTTCGGATTCTCGGAGGCTGAGCAAAAGTCCAACCGGAGATCCCGGTTGGCAAACTTCTCCAGATTGGAGTAGGCGAGGATGCGTTCCCCGGGAAAGTGAACAGTAAGCGTCTTGTGTTTGTTTGACAGCTCTGGCTGTCAATCATTAAGTCTAAGGATTATTTGTTTTGTCTTGTGTTTGTTTGACTTGCAGGAACCTGGAGTTGGAGGCAAGATAGAAGAGAAAACGCAAGAAAACAAGAAACCTAGGAAAGGGCTCCCAGGCGCCTGAATAGCTCCCAGGCATCTGGGATGCATGCCTTATCTCTGCACCGAGTATGCCAGTTCGGATCGAGTTTTAACCGCGACTAGGGCGCTTGAATGGCCTTTCAGGCGCCTGAATTAGTGCTATATAAAGGGGTCGAGTGCAGCAATTCAGACAATCAACTTATACATCCGCTCACTCATTCTGTGCAAAGGAAATGTGCTGAGACAAAGCTCTGCAACCAAAGAGGCTCCAGGAGTTCCAGATCGGTCGAGATTGTCGTCTTCTGTTTGGTTTGCATTTAGTTTATAATTCTTTAACATTATTTTGATTGTACTCTTAACTGTAAGACGGTTTTCTCCCCCTCCGAAAATTCCAGAAAGGAGACCACTAGTGGGCGGGCGCTACCTGTAATTTGGCCTTAGTCGTACTGACCCTGGGGGGTTGTGAACCAAGTAAATCCCGCGAGTTCTTGTTGTGTTCGTTTTTGTTTTTATTATTCCGCTGCTACTAACCACTCTGATATTAGCGAACAATCAATGTAGATCTGACGATAAACTGATGAGTCGATATTCACCCCCCCCTCTATCGATTCCACCGACCCTACATAAGCCATCACTCAAACATTTCCATAAAATTTTGCTCACTTCATGCTACTAAAGATAAAGAAAAATCATCCACCAATTTTACTAGCACTAAACTTAACAACATGAATGAAAAATAAATGTGCTAGCATTTTCACTTGAGAACAAGACAACATAATGTGATGAATGGTGAACTATGAAAATTTTATTATGGAAGGAAAGCACAACTAAAAAAAAGGAAAGAACAACTAAAACTAGTTCATAGCCCAATGCATACATGTATGCCCCAGACTAAAGTTTTCATTGTCTCAATGAAAACAAAATACTAATGTAGAGGAGGTTCAAAAAGTTAAGAGTATTACCAAGTAGTATTTGTCAAATATTTGAATCATTACAAGGTATCCTTCTCTAGCTTGTATCCACACTCCTTCTTGACTTTAAATCCTATAAAAAAACAAATAGATACGAAAGGCTAAGTAGAGGGATTGAGTTATGAAACTAGAAGGCTAAAATGAATACAAAGAAAGAACTTGGGTTGTCTCCCAAGAAACGTTTGTTTTAGGTCATTAGCTCGACCACCTTGGAGAACTCATCGAAATCTCGATCTTGCTGGAGTGAGATACTTCCGAGTTTTCTTTCCAATTCCCTAATGTTGGGAGAGAGCTTTATGCAGAGGATGAAGCAAAGCTCTCTGCTTTATTGCCTCCTTGAATGCACGCTCTGGAGGTCGGAGGTGGTTCAGTCCTAGCACCCAGGCTAGGAACATGACTATCACAAAAGATGTCAAGGCCTTTCTCAGAATAAATCTAGACTTCGGTGGAGGTGGAAGTGTCAAGTCTCGGGGCTTCCAACTAACCAACACTTCCCATTCAAAAGAGTACACATCAAATATCTCATCCATACCTAATATAATAGCCACTTCTCCAAAAGTTCTTGATATGTAATCATCCATAAAGCTACCATCCTTAATTTCTGCCCTCTTTATAATCTTATCATCAATCAAGTGTGAATCATCCATATCAATGCTAGGGGCTACATCAAGAACTTCATCAAGAGTGGATGACGATGCATCACTAGTCCTATCAATATCTGGAGTGTCAAATGATATGTCCTCATCACACAAAACAACAGAGGAGTTTCAAAGAGCTGCTCAATCATAATAAGATCAACTTCATCTTCACTAACCATCTCCTCTGACATAAGATTTGATTGTGTCTCCAAATCATGACTTGATGTATCGATTTGTTGTAGGGACCGGAGACATAAGATCCCTTATTGCACCATAAGATCTTATAATTCTTGTGCAGTGGTGTCTATCTGAATGGGATAGAAGTTCTTTCATCTTGAAAATTTCCCAAGAAATTATCTCAAGGTGTTGAGGTTGATGTGGTCCATCAAGTGTTGAATCCTCTTGAAATTTTGATGGACTTTGGCATGTTTGAAATGTTCTCTCAACTCCTTACATGCTGTAATCAAAGTCTTCATAATCCACCCAATCTTGAGGTGGGTCAGAGATGTGCTGCTGTGGTTAAAAATATGCATGCTACTAGGGGACTTGTTAGGATTGAATGTTCTGAGTTGGTTGACTTACCCAATTGTAGTTATCAGTACTAAGAGTTAGTTCCTTCATAATCTGATGTTCAGGTTGGAATAAACACTGAAGTTCTATCGGAGCGCTAGCAGCTTGGTGAAACAAGTGGCATATAGCAATTGTATGAGTCGTGCTACCACAAATTTCGCAAACACATATTTAACTTCTTCTGAATCGTAGTCCTAAATGAAGTCTTCAAAAAGATTAGCACAAGGATCCATGATTATATATATAAAAAAATTCTAGTCTCTCCTGAAATAGTAACAACAAGAATCATAAGGCACAAAGAGTACCAATAAAACAAAACACATGAATGCCTATGATATAAAATAACCAAGGCTCCCAACAAATTTTATGTTAGACAAGGCAAAATTAAAAACTAGAAAAGAAATTTAGAAAGGAAAAGAACAGAAAAAGAAAAGTATGCTATAGATAAAAATAAAATAAAAGTGTCTAGACTAGCTAAATTATTTATCGACAAATGTTAATGTGAATAGTTCCCAGTAATAGTTACAAAAACTTTATGTTGATTCCGTAAGTGCACGGAAACGTCGTCAAATAATAAAATATCTATCCATAGGGACTGATGATTAAGCACTAGTCGATTATATATCCAGTACCTCAGAAATGTGAAGATCCAGGAGTTTTTACCGTGTCTTGTGAGATTGGAAGCAATTTATTTCATGATGCTATTTTAGATTTGGGAGATTCTATTAATGTGATGCCAAGATCAATTTTTCATATGCTTGGAATAGGTCCTATGCAGTCAACAGGGGTGGTTATTCAGCTAGCAAATAGAAGTCAAACTCTCATCCTGCAGGACTGATTGAAGATGTACTAGTGAAGGTGAAAGAGTTGTTTTTTCTGTGGATTTCTATATATTGGACATGGAGGGAGATTATCTTGCACATAGATCTCCACTTATCCTTGGGAGACCATTTTTGAAGACTGCAAGAATAAAGGTTGATGTGTATGCAGGGACACTTTCCATGGAAATAGGAGATACAGTAGTGCAGTTCAGTATTTTCGTTGCTATGAAGCACCCGAGGGAGGATCACTCTATTTTGAGTATAGATATTGCAGATGAGCTGGTTGGTGTGAATGCATTAGCTGATAGGGTTATATCTAGTATTCACAGAGTTGAATTCAGTTCAGATGAGGTAGAGGATGCCTTAGCTATGGAGGCAACTAAATTGAAGCCTAGTTCTGATTCATCTTCAGTTGGAGAAGATAATATAAGTGTAGGGGATTGCACTGAGCCCCAAGGATCACCTTTATTGATTGATATATCAGGAGATTCAGAGGATAGATATGTGAGTGTACGGGATTGCACTGAGACCCAAGGATCACCCATATTTTTTGCGTAATCACAGCTTGAGTTAAAGCCTTTGCTAGAGCACTTGAAGTATGCTTATTTAGGAGAACATCAGCATCTACCTGCCATTATTACCCAGAATTTAAAGCTAGAGCAAGAGGAAAAATTGTTGCAAGTTCTGAGGCAACACAAAAAAGCTATTGGGTGGGAATTGGCTGATATTCGTGGGATTAGTTCTGCCATTTGTATGCATCGAATCCACTTGGAGGAGAATGTGAAGCTGGTGAGACAACCACAAATAAGGCTCAACCCATTAATTCTTGACGTAGTAAAGAAAGAGGTGACTAGATTACTACAAGCAGGTATCATTTACCCTATTTCTGACAACAAATGGGTGAGTCCTATTCATGTGGTTCCAAAGAAATCAGGAGTGACAGTGGTGGTAAATGAAGACAATGAGTTGATGCCTACAAGAGTGAAGAATTCATGGAGAGTCTACGTTGATTATAGGAAGCTGAACCAAGCCACGAGGAAGGACCACTATCCTTTACCCTTTATCGATTAGATGTTGGAGAGATTGGCAGGGAAGTCCCACTATTGCTTCTTGGATGCATATACAAGCTATTTTCAGATTTGCATAGATCCGGATGATTAAGAGAAGACCACCTTCACTTGTCCTTTCGGTAAATTTGCCTACAGACGCATGTCATTCGGACTGTGTAATGCTTCAGGGACCTTCCAATGGTGTATGGTAAGCATTTTTGGTGAGTTATTAGAGCACTGTATAGAAGTATTTATGAATGATTTTTCTATTTTTGGTACATCCTTTGATTCATGTTTAGAAAATTTGTCTAGGGTTTTACATACATGCATCGAGACTGATCTAGTTTTGAATTTTGAAAAATGTCATTTTTCGAGCATGGGATTGTATTGGGTCATATAGTCTCTAGTAAAGGTATTGAGATAGACCCTGCTAAAATAAGTATTATATCTTCTTTATCTTACCCCGTATGTGTACGGGATGTTTGAGCTTTTCTTGGTCATGCAGGGTTCTATAGGAGATTTATTAGAGACTTCAGTAAGATTGCTCTTCCACTATCTCGATTGTTGCAAAAGGATGTGGAGTTTTGCATCGATGAAAAATGCAAAGAAGCTTTTTAGAGGTTAAAGGAAGCTCTCATTACAGCACCTATCATCAAACCACCAGATTTGTAATGCCCGCCCCTTACCGTTAAGGCGGCGCGTTACCTTTTCCTACTTAACTTACGCATATTATTGCATATGAATCTAAAGCATTGCAGCGGAAATAACACATAACTATAAACACATGCAACAAGAAGAGGGTATAAAGATCATATAGTATCTAGTAGCATCCATGCCTTAAATAAACTCCAAGTATCAAGTATAAGGTAGTAAAACATGTTTTCTTATAAAGATAAGTGCTAAGTCTATAATGGCACTAAAATGGATCGATCAGCCAAGTCACCACCACACACACAAGCCCTTCCTGCAGCTTCGCTTCCTTTAGTAATTTCTATGTTGATCTACAACATAAGCAATCAACTATAAGTACGAAACTTAGTAAGCTCTTTCCTACTCACTAAATCCACATGTCACGTATATTTGAAAGACATATAACATCTCATGTATAGCATAAAACTCATAAGGCACATAAGGTACATGAATGCATACAAACATAAAACATATGCATTGCAAAAACATTTAGGATGCTCTTTAGAAACATAATAAGTAATACTTTAACATAAGCATACATCATCTTTATTGGGGTCCCCGGCTTGTACCCATTCTTTCTTTGCGCGCATCCGTAAATAGATGCGAGGTAGCTAGTCTCGACCTACTAGGGTTACTACCTACTTTCTTTCAACCTAGGGACAACTTCGGTAGTCCAGAACCGTGGATCTTTTTCAAGATCCGGTACAAGCCATACTTTAAAATAAAATACATACATGCATTCTTTCCTTTTTCTTTCTTTCATAATGAATGTACTATAGACATTCAATCATTCATGAGTATAGACACACTTTCATGGCACAATCATTTACATAAATAGCATGACAATGTAGGATCTTTCTTTAAACACATGCAAGTGAAGCAAACATCATGCTAGTCTTATCAACACATCATTCATGTAACATATTTGTCTTAATCAAGGCAACACATTGGTTTTAGCTTTCTTTTCCTATCTTAATACATGCTGGCCGAAACTTCATAGGTAGGGTTTCATAGCATAAAATTCATATAACATTGAAATAAGTACACACTTCACACAAAAGATCATTTACATGTACAAGGGTAGTCTAAACTTCACTAAACATTAGTTTAGGCACATGATTATAGTTTGAACCCATTTTAGCCCTCAATCTAGTTGCTGGCTGAAACTCACAACTAGGATATTATAGCATAAAAATTCATGTAACATGGGAACAAATGCATAAGAGATCATTTACAAGTACAAGGGTAGTCTAGACTTCACTAAACATTAGTTTAGGTATATGATTTGTAGTTTGGACCTATTTTAGCCCTCAATCTATGTAACGACCCGGAAAATTCTTTTAATATTTTCTTAAAATATTAAGCATGTTTAAATAATTTTCCAAGGGACCTAGAAATATTAAGGAGAACTTTGGCCTAGAAAATCCATGTTTTCTCATTTAAATTGAGAAAACTAAGTACTAATGGGCTTTATGTGGGCTTTTTAGTACCATGATTATAGGTGGATTTCGGTAATAATTAGTATAAATATAAATAGGATTTAATTAGGCATATTAGCATGATTATGGGTAAGTCTTAGCCTAATTTTTCTATTTTAATGGAGAAATTAGGTACTAATGAGCTTTAAATGGGCTCCAAAAATGGGTATTAATTAGGTAAAATTAATATAAATTAGGTAAAATTAATATAAATATAAAAGAATTTTATTTAGGAATATTAGCATAATTATGGGTGATTTTTGGAGAATTTTCGAAATAAAAGGGAACTTTCGAAAATTAGAGGAAAAGGTTTAAATAAAATGAAAAATAAAATAAAAATAAAGGTGCATGGGCCAAGGATTGAACCTTGGACCTCTTGTACAACCATGAATGCTTTAACCAACTCACCTAGCAAGGAATACTTATGAGTAAATGAAGTGGAGGTTGGTTAAGAAGTAGAAGGAGATGAAGGGTCATGGAGAGACTCTTCATTTGCCTCTTTAAAGGAGCTATAAAGAGGGGGTTTGGGGGGTTACTTCTCTTCACCATCAAGTGCATTTGCTCCCCTCCTCCCTCCTCATTCTAGCCGAAATTCTAAGGAAGAGTTCCCCTTGGAAAAGTTTCCACCAAGGCTCCATCTCCCAAGATCTAAAGTTCTTACAAGGATCCAAGGACTAGGTGTGGTCAAGAGACATCAAGTCTTCTTCCTTTTCTCCATCCAAGGTCTAAAAATTTAGAAACCCCAAGGTAAGACTCCCTCACCTGTGGTATAATAGTTATCTATGATTTCCATGATTTTTAGCATGATATATGGGTTAGTTTTTGGATGTGATGTTGAAAGGAAAGAAAAACCAAGGTCCTTAAGTTTATGGATTTCGGCCAGCATGATTTAAAGGTCTATAAATATGTTAAAAATCATGATAATGTTATTTGATGTTCCCTTATGATGTGTAGAGGTTAAGTATAATTTTTGGGAATTTTTGGAGTACCCTAGGACACTCTAGGGTTTCGGCCAACATGAAAGGGGCAAAACCAAGGTCCCTATGTTTATGGGTTTCGGCCACCATGATTTAAATGTCTATAAATATGTTAAAAATCATGATAATGTTATTTTATGTTCCCTTATGATGTGTAGAGGTTAAGTATAATTTTTGGGAATTTTTGGAGTACCCTAGGACACTCTAGGGTTTCGGCCAACATGAAAGGGGCAAAACCAAGGTCCCTATGTTTATGGGTTTCGGCCACTATGATTTAAATGTCTATAAATATGTTAAAAATCATGATAATGTTATTTGATGTTCCCTTATGATGTTTAGAAGTTATGTATAATTTTTGGGAATTTTTGGAGCATCCTAGAGGCCCATATGGTTCGGCCAACCCCAAGGACCCAAGGGTTAGGGTTGAGTCTTTAACTTCAAGCATATGTTTATGTGTTGCCATGATATAAGGATGATGGATGGTGATTATGTGAATTTTCACATGGCCTTGGGACTCCACAAGTTTCGGCCAAGAAGGGTTAATAGGGTAAAAGTTAAGATTTATTTCAAGTAAGGGTCCCAATGGCCCTATGGTAAGATGTGATTTGTGTTTTATGAATGATATGCCATGTTTATGAATGATATGCCATGTTTATGCATGATATGCCATGTTTATGAATGATATGCCATGTTTATGAATGATATGCCATGTTTTAGGATAATATAAATGTATGCCATGCTCTATGAATGATGTGTACATATGCCATGTCTAAGAATGAAAATGATGAATGACAAGTATGATGAATGAAAGATGATGCTTATGTCTTTAAGGCATAAATAAGCTAAACGGCACGGTCGATGGTTGACGGTACGACGGTCGAGAGGACCGGTAAATGGGCCGGTAGACGGGCCGAGCCGTAACAAGTTATGATATGTTAAGTATGCTATGAATGTCTTATGAATGATGAAGCATGAAAAGTATTTTACTTTATGTATGGGCTTGTACCGGACCGAAGTATGGGTCCAAGGGATGGGCACCTTAAGAACGCCCCGGTTTTGGACTACCGAAGCTGTCCACGGTTCTGGCATTACCGGAGCTGTGCAACAGGGATGGGCACCTTAAGAACGCCTCGGTTCGGGGACTACCGACTATGCTGTCCTTACCCTAGTAGGTTGGGGATCGCGACCTCGGACTTGCTAGGGATGCGCGCAATGATGTATGTATGTGGTACAAGCCGGGGACCCCAAATGATGTTATGATGATTATGTTTAAGCAAATTAAAAGTATGTTTTAAAAGTTAAGCATCCCTTATGTATATGCATTTCACTCATGCATCCATTCATGCTATGCATTATGCTATGTTGAAAAGATGATATGCTTACGTTTCATGTTAAGAAGTATGCATGAGAATGAATGATCTATGCCATGATTATGTTAGGAAGATGTTCATATGCTATGATAGGTATTATGCCATGCTACTATGTTTATGATTTATGCCATGAAAGATGTCATGCTACTATGTTTATGATTTATGCCATGAAAGACGCCATGCTACTATGTTTATGATTTATGCCATGAAAGACGTCATGCTACTATGTTTATGATTTATGCCATGAATTTTGCCATGCTACTATGTTTATGATTTATGCCATGAATTATGCCATGCTACTATGTTTATGATTTATGCCATGAATTATGCCATGCTTAGAATGTCTACTATGTTTATGATTTATGCCATGAATTATGCCATGCTTAGAATGTCTACTATGTTTATGTTCATGCCATGCTATGTATACGATAAGTGATGTAAGATGTTATGTTCCAAGTAGAGCACCAAGTATGTTAATGTTTTATGTGCTCATTATGAGATGATGAATGATGAATGGTTTTGTGAGTAGGAAAGAGTCTTACTAAGCCTGTGTGCTTATAGTCTTATTTCCTTATACCGCAGATCATTCAAGGGGACAATGAAGGAAGCAGCAGGAGGGCAAGAACGCATGTGTGTAGTAGTGACTTGGCCCAGGAAACTTTATGTTTACGGTTTATGCTAGAACTTCACCTTGGTTACTTATATGTCTGAATAATGACCTGTGGAACCTTATGATATGATGTTACGTATGACATGATATGATATGATGCTTAAGTTCAAAGTTAATATGCTAAGGTTCCTATGTCATTAAGTTAAGAATGATAACAGGGCATGTATAAGTTAAAGTTATTCCGCTGCCTTATGATGTCTACATGCCCTAAGCATGTTAAAGTAACGCCGCTTAGGAAAAAAAAAAAAGCGGACGTTACAATCTAGTTGCTGGCCGAAAGTTACAGGGTTAATAAGGCCTAGATTCCACAACTTTCTTGACCTAAAACCTTACATAAGCAAGGGAAATTCACATAAGATCAAACCCTAGTCCATACGCATGCATCTCTACCCATCTCCACCACTTGGTCGAGAGGTTCTAAGTCCTTTACATCATGAAAGGCATTCAAACATCATGTATTCATCATTCATCTGCTATAAGAAGATAGCAATAAGCATGTAGAATCATCATCTAAACTTAAACATAACAAAAAAAGAGAAAACCTCCCTTGACCGAAACACACAACATGGCCTTTCTTCCATTTTTTTTCCACACAACATCACAAGCAAACATAAGGGATCATAAATACACATTCAAGGCTATTATGTTGCAGGTGAGGGAGTCTTACCTCTTGTGCTAAAAATTCCAAAAGGTGTTCTAGACTTTGGAGAAGAAAAGGGGGCTCCTAGGCTTAGTACTCTTCTTGTTCTTCTTCTTCTCTTCCGGTTCCTCAAGGATGTGAGGCTCGGTTTTGGGCAGCAAGGAGACCCTAGGTCTCGGTGAGGGAGAGGAGGAAGAGGGAAAAAAAACTTGGTGAGAAGAGAGTGGAGGCTTGTGGCCGAAAATGCCTTGGGCATTTCTTCTCCCCATGCTCTTTTATAGGGAGTGAAAAGGCAAGCACTCTTTCAATGGTGCCTCTTCATTTTTCATGTGTCTCTTCACTTATTTTCTACTCATCTACAATTTCCCATCTCCTCCTAATAACACTCCCTTGTTGGATGAATTGGTTCCATATGCATTCTTAAGGCTTACAACATCTCTAAGGTCCAAGGTTCAATCCTTGGCACCTCTTCTTCTTTTTGCTTTCTCTTCCTTTTATTTTTTTCAAGCCCGTATAACCAAAGCCCATCTAGAGAATGCTACTTATTTAATTCATACACATGCATATGCATATCATTATTCATTCATACATGTGTAGGATATTAAGCATAACATTAAATATAATACATAAGCATAATTATCACACATTCACTACATGTCAAGATAATGCCTAACATTTCTTTATTCACAACTTTTCCCACTAAATTCATAATATTATTCTTGGCCACATGTTCCATTATTACAACGCTAGAGAGGGAAATTTGGAGCGTTACACCTGGCTTTGTACAGAGGATTGAGCCAAGCTCAATTGGTTACCAGGATTCATAAAGAACTAGACTTAAGCCTGGGTCTAGGGTTCGAATCCTGGGAAGGCAAAAATTCACCGACCAGGCGGTGGGAAGACCTAGTATGGTAACGACACGGTCGACGGTCGACGGTCGACGGTCGACGGTCGACGGTCGACTACCCACAGAAAAATAAGGAGTCGCCGAATGAGCCGCCAAATGGGCCGGGTCGTTACAAGATTGCAGTTCACCTTTTAAGTTGATGTACAATGCTTCAACTATGCTGTAGGAGTTGTACTTGCACAGAGAGTAGATGGAGCACCACATGTGATTTGCTATGCTTCAAAAACCTTGGATGCAACACAATCCAACTACACCACCACAGAAATGGAGCTTGTTTATATTGTTTTTGCTTTGGATAGATTTAGATCATATTTATTGTGTTCTCACGTGGTTGTGTTTTTTAATCATGTAACCTTGAAATACCTCTTGAAGAAGTCGGATGATAAGCCTAGGTTGATTAGATGGTTACTACTACTCCAGGAGTTTGATTTGGAGATACGTGATAGGAGTGGGAAGGAGAACCTAGTAGCTAACCATTTGAGCAGACTAGAGGGGGATGGCCACCCCACGGCAATTGATGATGATTTCAGAGATGAGCAGCTTTTACAGCTGCATGGTGAGTCACCATGGTATGCAGACTTGGTTAATTTTTTAGCAATTAATGTTTTTCCTGCACAACTCACTAAAGCTCAAAAAGATAAATTTAAAAGTGATGCAAAATATTATGTGTGGGATGATCCTTACTTGTGAAAGTTTTGTAGTGATCAAATCATTAGGAGATGCATACCTAATCATGAGTTTCATTCTGTACTCACATTTTGTCATTCTTCATCTTGTGGTGGACATTTTGGACCACAAAGAACAGCTAAGAAAATTTTAGAGTGTAGATTATATTGACCCACCATATTCCGTGATGCATATAATTTTTATAAGTGCTGTGATAGATGCCAATGAACTGGAAACATAGGTTCTAGAAATGAAATGTCTCAGGAAACTATGTTATTTTGTGAAATATTTGATGTTTGGGGTATAAATTTTACGGGACCTTTTCCTGTTTCATTTGGATTTCTTTACATTCTTTTAACAGTTGATTATGTTTCTGAGTGGGTGGTGGTCATTCCCACCAGGATTGATGATTCATCTGTCGTTGTTAGCTTTGTCAGGTCACACATTTTTTGCAAGTTTGAAATTCCAAGAGCAATCATAACCAAGAATCCCATTTTTGCAATAGGCACATGAAAGCTCTACTTAATAAGTATGAGGTCATACATAAAGTTTCTACTCCCTACCACACTCAAACAAATGGGCAAACCGAAGTGTCAAATAGAGAGATCAAATCAATTTTGGAAAAGACCGTGGGACCTAATAGGAAGGATTGGAGCAAATGGCTTGAAGATGCATTATGGGTATATCGTACTGCATATAAAACACCCATTGGAATGTCTCCCTACAGACTTGTATATGGGAAGTCATGTCATCTACCCGTGGAGATAGAGCATAGAGTGTATTGGGCAGTCAAGGCTTGTAATTTTGATGCTACTAAAGTTGGAGAGAAAAGGAAATTGCATCTTCAAGAACATGAAGATATTAGATTGGAGGCCTATGAGAACTCACGGATTTACTAGCAGAAGATTAAAAATTTTCATGATAAGCACATTGTGGAGAAAGAATTCAAAATTGGTGACAAAGTGCTTTTATACAAGTCACGACTTAAATTGATTAAAGGTAAGTTGAGGTCCAGATAGGAGGGTCCATTTTGTGTTAATAACATTTTTCCCTATGATGTCATTGAAATTAAGGATGAGGATACTAGTTGAGTGTTTAAGGTTAATGGCCATCAGCTCAAGAAATTTCATGAAGAGGTCAAAGAGCTAGAGGTGGATGGATTGGATTCTATGGATGCCATATACCCTACTTGAAGGGGAGTTTGTTCCATCTTACATTTATTTTTCATTGTAGATATCACTTCTTTACTTTGTTGCAATAATAATTTTTATTTTACATGCACAATTTGTTTTCCCAAGTAGAGTTTTTAAATTTTAAATAATTTTTGCACTGTAAATATCAACAGTTAGGTTTGGATAGTTCATTTATTGCAAAAATTTTGATTTAAGGAATAAATTGTACTCCCTAAGAAATTCTCTTTATCATCTTAGAATCTTTTGAAAGTGAGTTAAATATTTATTGTTAAATTTTGAGATTTAAGTCCATGGATCAAATTTTGGATACTTGAGTTACTATTTAGTGATGGATTCTAGATTGATGAGATTGAGATGATAATTTCAGGCCCAGTGAGGATTTAGCCTATTGGTGTGATGCACTTATGTGATTGTTACTCTAGAACTTGCTTGGATTCTTTTAAAGCCGCATTCTATGATTAGATCATACTTATGAAGGAGAATTCACTTGCCATTTCTCTTTCACATTTAATTACTTGCTATATTCTTTGTTATTCATCTTGTCCTTCTAGCATTTCTTTCCATTGATTATTTTTTTGGATATGGGTACTTAGATTGTTAATTGATGATGTTTTGTCTGGGACGGACAATGATTTAAGTGTGGGGGAGGTATTTTAATGTTTTTGGATTTTGGAATGGTGTAAGTTTTAAGTAAAAATGAAGAATTATTCATGGCAAGGAGTTTTACTGAAATAGACACATATTGCTATTCATCACCTGAGATTGTTTGAGTTGAAGTTAAGAAATTACAGATTCTAGTTGATTGAAGGATGGCTTAATGTGGAAATCTGTTTGGTGATGATGTTAGAAAATGTCTTGCCAAGTTGGTTGTCTGATGGAAGCTAGTTGTGGGGATCCTTTTAAATGTTTCAATGCAGGAACACCAAAATTTCTGTGTGCCAAGTGGGATATGAAAATGTCATTGGATTGGAATTAGTTGAAGTTGTTTTGTTGGCACACTGTTTTGTTGAATTTATAATTTCTAGCACATTGTTTTAATGGGTCTAGGAGCAATAAATCTATTCCCTTTTGGCACACTGAGATTATTGGAATTTCAAAATTTATTATGATGAAGTATACAAGTGTGTATCAATTTTACTTTGGAAGTATATTTCCACCCATGGGTTGATTCAAGTCAAAGGATCTGGTACTGTAAGTTGTTGTGAAATCACTGCTATAAGCTGTAAAGTGCACAAATTTAGATTGCTAAAGATTTGTAATAAATGAAGTCGTTTTTCAGGTAATTAAGGGATAAGATCTAGCGGTTTCTCTTAAATGTTCAGCTGCTTTATTGGGAGGAATGTTTGGGCTGAGCTGACAACTTTCTTAATTCCTGAATTGTTTCCTTATGGATGCCACATTAAACTTGATTTAATTTTCTGCTAATGCAGAAGAGAGACTGTGAGATGTTAATCAGTTTTGATATTATACAGATGTTGATGTCGGAAATCCGTGAGAATACTCTTTGCCAGAAAATTTGACAGCAACTCGGATATGCTGTGTGCCAAGTCTTTGTTGCAAGATATTGTTCAGGAAAAACTCCAATTGAAGCTCTTGCTCTCTTCTTGTTTCCCTTACTGAGTTTGTTACCAAATTCTTTTATGTCTCAACCTCTGTAAACCTAAGAAGTTGTCATCTGAATTATTGAGTTGTGCATTGGATCAAAACTGTCGTGCGCTAAAATAGCTATGGCAAGCTTCTGACAGGGGAAGATCAAGAAGAGCACGTGAACTTCCTTGCTATTTATTTCTTTTCAGTGCTGAATTTAGAAAGTGCAATGGATTGAAAGAATAGAGAAAGAAATAGATGAAAAAAATGAGTGATGAGAAGCTTAACTTCAGTGTAAGAATTCGGTAGGTTGGCAGGAAGAATTGAGGTATCAATTTGTACTGTTGCATGCCAAATGGGGATGCACGCATTGATTAGTGCAAATTTTAAGTGGAGCACCTAACGTTTCCATCACTATTTGATGTTTAAAGCCTTTAACGATCCAAGGAGCTGTGGAGAAATTAGAGACCATAAGAGTGAATAACTTGAAATTCTATAGTCTGAAAATGATGTTGTGAAGCTGAATTTCAACCGAAATGCAGTAATGTTCACTTCTGGATTCAACTTCTTGATTCCATTGAATCTGAAATTACTAAATGCACAACTGCAGCTACAAATTTGTTATGATGATTAATTCAGTTAAGCCAGATTAGGGAAATGGTACAATACTTTGAGACAAGTTTCTATCCAGAATACAAATTGAACTTAAGCCCTTTAAAGTTGTTGAAAGGGTGTTTTCTTTTAAGCTGGATTTTCTAGTATTTGAGTTAGAGTTGTCTAAGATACTAGATGCTGAAACTCTTACATTCAAATGTGAGTTGTAGTGTTGAAGACTATTGAATATTAGAAGTGTAGAAGAAATTGGATATCAAAAGACCTCCTATGAAGTAGAATTGAATAACTGTTATGTGCCAACTTATTCTTAACTTAAATTTGGCTGGAAGATTTGTTTTTATGTCAAGAAAATTTATTGAAGAAATGCATCCAAGTGAAGATTAGTTGCTAGGAACCTGCAGATTAGAGTTTTAGTGCTTGGAACAATGTTTCTGCGCATCTCTTCTTTAAAGTTTCGAACACAGTTCAGAAATGATGAAATAAAAGAAGCTTGAATCTGAAATAGCTGCAGGAAACAAAAAGTAAAAGAAGACTATCAAGGTTAAGGATGGTGTACCAAGGGTGTTGGATAGTTATCAAATTCGAGGAAAGTTTGATTCTATATATCATTCATGCTGACATATGTTGGTTTGAAATCAAAACTGAAAGGAAGCAGTTGGATGGCTATAGGATGTGCAGAAATGTTACTGAACAGTTTCAGGAATTGTAAAGAAGTGTACCCAAAATGAAACAGTGTTGGGAATAAATGGATCGACTTCTGAAACATTGAATTTGATTAATGGGTGAGAGGAATCAAGAAGAGGTTTACTCATCTAACAAGGAGGGAATGGATGAAATCTGAAAGAATTGGAGAGGAAGTGGCTTGAAAGTTGTAAAAAAAAACAGTGAAAAAAAATGGGAGTGTGCAACCTGTAAGCTGAATTCTCTAATCAATAAGAATTGAAGTCGAGCTGCATTAGGTGCTTACTAAGATTATTTTGAAGTAAGAACATTAAATTGGCACAAGAACAGAAATAAATTGCAGAAATTTTTGAAGGGGAAGCAAGTATGTACCAAAGAAACAAGATTTTACAAATTTAGATGTACATTGGATCACGTAGAATTGCAGGGACACAGTGATTAGTAGGATTGAAAAAGAGCAAAATTCATCAAGTAACATCCATCTGTGCCCATATCTTCCACCATCATCTTGGATTATTCTTTTCTTATTTCTTTTCTAACACTTCAATTTCACTTGATTTAGTTCATGATTGCCTTGAAAAATCAAAATAAGCTTTTATAAGTGTGAATTCTATATCAAGGATAGTGGTGGAGAGTAGAAGACAAGCAAGTATATGGTAGTGTATGAAACATGAGTAGCTTGAGTGAGCTCTACTATTATCATGAATTAGAAATTAGGGTGAGAGCCACCCGAAAATTCCCTTTCAAAGGATTAGTGTGCTAGATTTATCTCAATTAAGTCATGAAGGATGAAGATCATTATGTTATTAAACAAGAATAAGAGTCTAGTCCATGAGTACTTGGGTCTTTGAGATTCGACAATCCTAGGTAACTTTCTTTTAATTGATTTCTAAGTATGATTGAGAATGTTTAGGGGGGTACAACATTAATAGTTTCTTAATTTTGTTTACTTGCACGGGACACGCAAAAAAAAGTGTGGGGGATTTGATAAGCTAGTATTTGATCTACTATTTTGGGTTCATGTTGGGTATATTTTGTGCAATTATATGCTTCATCCTACACCTTTTATTACGTTTATGAGATGAGGATCATTTTGAGCTCAAGTATAATTTTTTGCAATTTACTGTATATAATTCCTCATTAATTTGAATTGGTTCTGTAGGGAAAATCGACATGGACCAAGTTGGCATATGATTAAAGCCCAAGCAATTGGTTCATCCAACAAAAGGGAGAAGCTCAGACCAAATTGATCTAATCTACATCAAAGACTCAAACTTGACCCGAGTCAAACCCCGTGCAACAATCCCTAAATTCCACTAAACCCAAATCAAAACCCCACAAAAAACCCGGTTCACCCAGCTGATATAAAAGCACAAATTACGCAGATGAATAGTAGTCGCGCTTGCTGTTCTTCCGCGTTTCTTCTCCCATCCCGCACCCCATCTCATCTCCTTCCTTCCTTCCTTTCAAGCTTCAGGATCATTGAGGAAGTCTAAAATCATCACCTGGCCTATCGCAATGTCGAGGGTTTCGGCATTGAGTCTGCTTCTGCTTTATTCTACTGCAATTTCTGCTAATTTCTGCTTGACGACGTCAATAGCAAGATTGGATCACAATTCACTCATTCTAAAGGCATCAGAGGGGTTCTCTGGTGAGCTAAGATTCCTTTCTGAGCGCTCCCATAGTCATCCGCATCAGCTTGGAGCAAAGATACAGAGCTGCAACCAAAAATATGCTTAGTTTGATTTCATGCTTGAGGAAAAGTTTTTTTGATTGGTGATTATCAGATTTGATCATATTCATATTCGGATGATGTCTTTTCCTTCTTCTTTGATTTCCGAAGTAGAAGGTTTCTCTTCAGCTCTTGTGCGACAGCAAGAAGTGAAGTTTGCATTGGTTATAATGAACTTGAAATTTAGCTTTAATTTTGAAATTTACTTCCAGATACTTCGTTTCTAAACTTAACTCCTGCTGATAAACCAGGCAGCAGACAAATTGAACCTGGGGTGACCGGCCCGGCCTCACGGAAGTTTCTAAACTTAACTCGATATGCTAGCTGATCGATTGGTGTTAATGTGCTTGAGTCTTTAGATTTTCAATTTATGCAAAAATCAGTTTAGTTCCTGCAATTCCTAGTGCTGCACTGTCAATTTTCAATTTTCTTTAGTTTTCCTAGTTTACTTTAATCTAGTTTTGAATTCATTTATTAATTAGTAACTAGTCTTTGAATGCACCTTAGTTAAGCTTTGAGAGTTTATTGTTTAATTTTAATGCAATTGAGGTTCGGTTTCTAGTAGCTCAGCTTAGACCATGGAAAGTTCCTTAGCGTAATTGTTTCTTTAATTTTTAATTTAGGATTTTCCTTTTGTTGTGTGCTCAAAATCAAAACACCCATTTTAAGTAAAAACCCAATAAAGAATCTTCATTCTAATTAGACCAAACATCTACTAGCTCCTTGTGAAAAATACGATTTAAGACCCTATTCTATATCTTTGTTTATGAGCTGTGGGTTTTCAATATTTAAACAATTTGAGGCTCATTTGTGACACTAATTGTTCTAAGGTACTTATCTCAATATCCTTAGAGATGTAATATGCATCTATTATAAAAGTCTAGTTCGGGGTCCTCGAGAAGGCGTTTAAGGCATACCTTTGTGCGTCGCGATTTGTTACTGTTTCTCCAAGGTTTTTAAGTCCCGTGATCAGCTCTTTGATTTTGGTGTGCAGTTGGGCAATTGATTCTCCTTCCATTTGAAGGTTGCTGAGTTGGTTGTGGAGCATGTTTCATTTTGCCAGCTTTGTTTCAGAGGTACCTTCGTAAAGCTCCAAAAACTTTTCCTAAAGTTCCTTTGCTGATTTGTATATTCTGATGTGGTTGACTTCTTGCGCCGGTAAAACGGTTAGCAGATGAAACTCTGCTTTCCCGTTTTCCACGAACTCCACTTTCTCCTTCTATGTCCACAGGCTTTCTTCTTTGTCTTTATCATAGCCGTCTTTGGGAACTTCAAAATCGTTTTTCATAATTAGTAATAACTCAAAATCGATTTTAAAGAATACCTGCATTTGCTTTTTTCCATATAGCAAACTTCCCCTCGAATTTTGACAGGTAGATGACTAGTCCGACCATTTTCGTTGCTTCAGATAGCAATTAGTCCTTCTGAAGCATCCTTGCTCTGATACCACTTGTTGGGGATTATACGGTCGATAAGAATAGGGTGAATTGCCCCTGAAAATAAAAACTATCTTTTGTTCATCTTAAACAAAAATAGAAGTTAGTACCACACAAATAACATAAATAGATTAATAAAGCAGAAAAGAAAGAAAAGTGGCACAAATAGTTTACTTGGTTTGCAATCAGGATGGTTACTAATCTAAGTCAAAGTAAAGCTCGATCTCCTGATTAACTCCTTGGGGTGGAGAACCTCTTTACAGATTTATAACTCAGAGGAAAACATAGAAAGCATAAGAAGAAATTCGTTACAAATGAATTGATAAAAATAACTGAGCTCTGGGGTTTATTTATAGCCTCAGTGAAATCTATCCAGTTGTTGACGTGACCTTACACAAGCGCCCGAGTGCACACAGGCGCCTGACACGTTGCTCCAGGGTTATCCTCGTTGCAACGGTCGCGAACACCTACTTCTGGATGAAATTTGACCTCTCGAGCGCCTATGTTGATTGGGGCGTAGGGGAACACGAGTGCCCGAGTCAATAAGGGCTCTGCCATTCACGGGCGCCTGAGTTTGACTTGGACACCCAGGTTGACATTGATCAACACTTTGCTAACGAGTCTTCCGACAAGGCTTCTTCAGTGATCTCGGACCTTCCAGAGTTCGGCTCACCTAAACCCTCCTCCGACCTTCTCCTTGAGCATGCTTTCTCCTGACTTCTTGTCCCTTGGACGTCGTATGCATCCTTCTCGCTCCATCGGCGTACTCTTCCGTAGACCTCCATGTCCCTTGGATGCACCGAGCCCGTTAGCTCCCTTCCCGTATCATCTTTCTCATCCATTGTATTTTTCGCTTGAATTCCTGTGCTTCTTAAGTTCCTACACACATAAACACAGGGATTAGATGTTAGGATGTATACTAAAAGTCTTGCCTTTTCTGTATGATCATCTATATTTTGAAAAGAGAATCACAACAACACTAGATGCATGTTTACATTAGTATATGCATAAAAGTCCAATACTATGCACTATAGATAACATGGTGTGTGGTGACACACGGAAGATTGTGTTATCAGTCCCTTGCACAGTATAAGTAAGAGGCTCACAACCGAGATGGATTTGGACAAACCATCGGGATGGTTGTAGTGTAATTAGGTGTGGTTTATCTTGACCATAGAATTACACTAGTGTGTTTTGTGTGCATTGAGCAAGACCAAAACTAGAGATCACCCAATTTGTACTGACTTGATAATTGGATTAGATCTCGGATTCAGTATGGAGTACAATCCCTGAATCCCGATATAATAACGGACACGTATTATTAATATTTATTTCTTTGATTTACCAATGGGCGAGATTTATTCTGTTAAATCGATAGGCCCGGTATGTTGGGAAATAATATTAATTATATGGTGTGCCGTTGATTATTGATAGAATCCGTGTTCTGGTGAGTCGGGATGATGATGCCCCCTTGATGAGCTCATAAGGTTCATCATGTTAAACCCTGCAGGTAGATTTGATCCGACATGATGATAAGGTTGAGTGGTACTAGTCAAGGAGCCAGAAGTTGATTAATTAAAATTGTCAGTAATTTTAATTAATCGACGAGCATTCGATATCTTAAACACGGGGGGATGGATGACTCATAATAGGTGAAACCCATATGTAAATATGGGGTTGGTGAGGTAATTCAATGAGGATCCTTTAGTGGAATGGATCTTCATTAATAGATCGGGTTTGGATCCATTAGCAGGCCAAAATCCAACTCCTCCTCATGGTCCCTATCGTAGCCCTATATATATCCCATGGTGGCATGAAACCAAGTTGATGATTAATCCAATATAACACTAGAAAACCCTAAGTTTTTCCTCTCCTCTTCTCTCTCCCTCTCTCCCTCTCGGTGCGGCGCCAACTTTCTGTAGGATCGATTCCGTACGCTAGAGGGGGGTGAATAGCATTTTCGAACTTTATTGTACCTATGTTGTTAGTTGCGCAAGCGGAAATACAAAAGAATAAAACTAACAACAAAAAGCAACGCTAATAAATCAGATTTACTTGGTATCCACCCCGGACGGATGACTAATCCAAGAATCCGTCGGTGGATCACTCCCCGGATAACCTCCGGCTAGCCCTCGTCGCTCCTTGTGGGTGGAGAAACCTCGCCACAGCACCAAGCACACTCTGAGCACAAAGATTACTATCTTGCCTTTAACCAAAACAAGATTCGTCAAGAAAAGAAAGCATGAAACGAGTCCCTTTAAATATGGCTCGAATCTGAAACAGCCGCTACCAGTCGACTGCCCCTGGGGCAGTCGACTGGTCCCACTCAGATTTGACCATTGTCGTACAACGTTCGAATCTTCGAGCCTGTTCCAGCCGACACCAGTCGACTGCCCCCCAGGGCAGTCGACTGGTCCGAATCCTATGCCTCAGGTTACACTCCCGAGTACATTTCACTCCGCACTCGAACCCTCCCGGCTTAGCCCCTGAGTACAAACACTCATACTCAGACCCTCACAATCCGGTTAATTCTTCACCAGCAGCCTCAACTGTTGCCTTCACGCCCTCTTCATCTTCGGCCCTCGTCCCTCGGGTTGCTTCCATGCCACCTTTCACATACGCCTCGAAATCCGCGTCCCTCGGCTCATCATCCCTACTATCCACGGCCCCTCGAATGCGCACGCAAGCCTCCAGCTTGCCTCCATGCCATCCTTCACCTGAAGTAATCAACCAAGTCCATGTGTACCTGTACACCTGCACACCCATGTACACATATTAGTCCACAATAAACCCTAACTTAACCATATTGACCATACACATCAAAACCCTATGATCCTCCAGATCATCTTAGGGTCGATTGCCCCAACAATCTCCCCCTTTTTGATGTGTGACAATATGTTAAGTTAGGTAAACATAACAATAATAGCAATAACAATGGCAATAGCAATAGAAAATCAAAGCATAACAAACAAGAGGCAACTTCCCCCTTAACCTATGCTTTCTCCCAATTTTCAATTCTCATTGCCAATCTCAAGTTAAGTTCTACCCAACTTAACTTCACAAACACAACACCACGTTGAGTTATACCCAACTCAACATCACTCAACACCAATCAAAAAGATTTAATAAACCAACCACAGTTAAGTTTAAACCCAAACCTAACTTAACACCCAAGTTCTCCCCCTTTGACACCATCAAAAAGATTACCCCAAGCAATCCTACCCCTGGTGCCAAATAGAACTTATCAGATTTCTGAAAAACCCCTAAGAAATCACCAAATTGTAATCTATCCAAACTACCAGTCAACTGCCCCCAGGGCAGTCGACTGATACGCCAGTTTCTGATTTTCCAGCCGAATTTCAGAAACACGTATAAAATTTCAGAAAATCCGGAAAAATGTGAAATTTTGCAAGCACGTTTGTTAGAGTATACCCTACCCTAGAAAAATATAATTTCATGAAAAAATCAAACGTGCTTGACTTTGGTACAAACCTAAAAGTCCTTAAAAGAATTGACACTTTGTATCAACTTTCAATGCCATTTATATTTCCTTATGTTTGCCAATTCCATTCACTATGGTTTTGCCCAGAATGATTTTCAAACCTCCCCTATTTTCATTTGGATAAAAACTCCCCCTCTTTATCTCTTAACTCTAGATAATCCCACATGACCCTCTTATGCCTTTGTTTAGAAGAATCTTATTGTTAAGATCAACCAAGACAATTAGGCAAGACAATCAATATCATGAAAGCACAGATAAAGATTTTAACTTAAAAACCATAGCATATCATCAATACAATTTACTAGTCTCAAGCAAAACTCAAATCATGTGTAAAAACAATAATGCAAGTCAAAATCAAATCATGACATAAAACCACATAATATAAATGTATTATACATAAAAACATAAAGACAGTCATGAAATAAAACATGAGAAAGTAGCAGGGGCCAAAGCCCTGAAGTTATCCAAAATGATACAATTTTCAGAACAAGGAGTGTTTGAGAGATATAAGAATACATCAAATAAAAATGCTCTTAACACTAAGTCGCTCTAAATGCTGTGCCATCCCATCAGTTCATGTCGTTGTCACCTGGAGGAGGAGGAGGAGGAGGTGGGGCCTGATATGAGAGATGCATCTGCCGTAGCATCTCGTACATCTTGTCCTGCCGGCTGGTAAACCCATGAACCTCCGCCTCAATCCTCTGCTGGAAGCCCAGCTGCTGCTGTTGATGCCGTGAACATCAGCCCAGAGCTAAGAGAACTCCTCGCGTGTAACCCCCGCAGCAGGCTCCTTGTCAGAGCTGGAGGACTCCGGACGCTGCCTCCAAACAAATGCCGCCTGCCGACTCTCAATACCTGCCAAGGACAGTTGGCGTGTGTCAATCTGGTCATAGTCCTTGGACAGGTGCCTCACCTGACCGCTAGTGACATGGATACCAAACCGCAACTGGAAGAACTCGATCAGAACGTGGCAAAACGGCATGTAGATTTTCCCATTAACACTTTGGGAAAAATGACAGATGGAGGTAAATACATGAAGGGAGACGTCTATATCCAACCTCCTCTCTAGGGCATACATCATCACTAGATGAGGCAATCAGATCCTTGCCCTTCCCTTGGTGACGATGGGTAACAGACATTCTAACACAATCTTGTATAATACATGACTGAAAGGACTCATAGGCTTGGCATCAAAAATGCACTCAGACTCATGCCTATGCCTCCTAAAGTAATGCAGATGAATTTGATCGATCGTGACGTCAGGAAACTCAAAAGGCTCAACAACATTAGGAAAATAAGTGTTTACATTATTGGACGCCCTACACTCTAAAAAACTAGCTAAAACCATTGCCGAGAATGGAATGGTGACTCCGGCTACTCTAGACTGATACAAGTTATTTTCAGAATTAATGCAAGTCAAGTTGGCATAGAATTCCTTGCATAGGTCAACATTAATATCATGTTGACAATACACGAGTTGTTCTATCCCAAATTGGGTGACCATCTCGGTGATTTGAGGTGACTTTTCTTGAAAGTAAGACTTATTCAAATACCTACAGTTCATCGGGACAAATTCATTTTCCTCAAATCATTTCTAGCATTCCAAAGACCTAAACCTAGATTCTCCTGATTGTCCCTGACCTTGGTGAGATGACCCCTCACCCCTTGGCCTCTTAGAAATAGCCCTAACATCCCATATACATGCATGCACACCAAGACACCCCCCTCAAAAGGAAAAATAACAAATAAAACATGCATAAATTATCACATTAGTTCCAAAATATAGTTTGAATGAAAAATTGAACCTTAAACAATAATACCTTTTTGCTAATCTCTTCATGATGATGATTTGGAAGTCTAGACTTGGGAAGAGGAAGTTTCACAAGCCCTAGGTCGTAGATCGGGGCTAGAGAAGGCTTAGGGAAGAGATTTTAGGGCTTGGGGAAGGCTTAGAACGAGAGAGGGGCTCGGGAGAGGAGGAAATCGCCAGGGTGGCACGCCAAAACCCTAGGTTTTGGCTGCTCCCCGCACCCCTTTTTCTTTTATAGAACCCGCGGACCAGTCGACTGCCCTCAAGGGCAGTCGACTGGTAAAGTTCACAGAAAGTTTTTCCAGTCGGGATCAATCAACTGCCCCTGGGGCAGTCGACTGATAAAACATACAGAGGGTTCTGTGTTATGGACCAGTCGACTGGCTTTGAGCCAGTTGACTGATACCTGAAATCCTAGTTTTTCAGTCTACTTTCAGAAATGCATAACTAATTCCACAACCCTTCAAAAAAATCTAAAATTTTATGGAGAGATTTGTGGATCCTAAGTCTACTTGGGAAAAATATGATTTCACACAAAATTATTCCGAATCCCAAGATTGATACGAATTTCAAAACTATCCAAATTGAGTCATTTAAACCCAACTAGAAGTTCTAATTTGGATCTCTTCTTGATGCTTCTTCCCATACTTATCCATATTACACTGATAGCATCAAGTTATATGGTATTTTCACTTTAAAACCAATTTCTTCCAATTATAATACCATTTTCAATCTTTTTCTCCATAACTCTCTCTTTAGCGTGCCAATTCCCTAGTATTAAGGCTAACCTTAGCCTTTTGAACCCTTTGGCACACTCCATAGCTCTTCTAGTCTCCTAAAAGAAAACCACCTGAGATCCATTGACCATGGATCCCTTCTTGGCTTCTAGTGCTCTCCCTTGAGCTCCTAGCCCTAGTTACCTCCCTAGGTAACTCATCTATAAATGCAAGACCACACTGGTGCTCCTCCGGTGCTTCTTGACCTTCCACTACTACTCTCTTTGTTGATGCAGTCTGACCCTGATTGTTGTTTTAGTGTTGACACCAATTTTAATTTAGGTTGATGACTATGATTATGATTAAGTCCTGATCGGGGATCAGATATGGTATGAAAAATCCTAGCTTGGAGGGCTAGGTGTTGGAAAATCCTAACCTGGAGGGTTAGGTGTGGAAAATCCTAGCTTGGAGGGCTAGGTGTTGAAAATTCCTAATTCGGAAGGGTTGGGTGAAAATTCCTAGCTTGGAGGGCTAGGTGAAAAGTCCTAACTTGGAGGGTTAGGTGAAAAGTCCCAACATGGAGGGTTAGATGAAAAAGTCCTGGCTTGGAGGGTCAGGTCCTAGCTTGGAGGGCTAGGTTTGGAAAAGTCCTAATTCAAAAGAGTTGGGTAAAAAGTCCTAGCTTGGAGGGCTAGGTGAAAAGTCCTAACTTGGAGGGTTAGGTGAAAATTCCTAACTTGGAGGGTTAGGTGAAAAGTCCCAGCTTGGAGGGTTAGGTGAAAAAGTCCTGGCTTGGAGGGTCAGGTCCTAGCTTGGAGGGCTAGGTTTGGAAAAGTCCTAATTCAAAAGAGTTGGGTAAAAAGTCCTAGCTTGGAGGGCTAGGTGAAAAGTCCTAACTTGGAGGGTTAGGTGAAAATTCCTAACTTGGAGGGTTAGGTGAAAAGTCCCAGCTTGGAGGGTTAGGTGAAAAAGTCCTGGCTTGGAGGGTCAGGTCCTAGCTTGGAGGGCTAGGTTTGGAAAAGTCCTAATTCAAAAGAGTTAGGTGAAAAGTCCTAGCTTGGAGGGCTAGGTGAAAAGTCCTAACTTGGAGGGTTAGGTGAAAATTCCTAACTTGGAGGGTTAGGTGAAAAAGTCCTAGCTTGGAGGGCTAGGTTGGATGTAACCCTAGCTTGGAGGGCTAGGTTTGAGTCCCTGGATCGGTCTGGTGACTGATCAGGGAATTTGGCACGCTGCTCCTTCGCGGATCGGTCCGGTGACCGATCTAGCAATGACTGATCGGTCTGGTGACCGATCAGGGAGCGCACAGTGAGGTTGGGAACCTACTGTGTGGCTCCTGATCGGTCTGGTGACCGATCAGGGAGCAGGCCGTTGCCTCGTTGCTTGGCTCATGATCGGTCCGGTAACCGATCAGGGAGCAGGCAGCTTCCTCACTGCCTTGCTTCTGATCGGTCTGGTGACCGATCAGGAAGCCCACAGTGAGTTGAGTTCCCCCGCTGATCAGGTCCTGAACGGTCTGGTGACCGATCAAAGACTTAGGATTTGATTTCCGCGGTTACTGTTCACTCAGACGTGGATCGATCAGGCTTGAGCCTGATCGGACAGGGAGTTACCTGATCGGTCTGGTGACCAATCAGGCTTAACTCTGATCGGTCTGGAGACCGATCAGGCTTGTGTCGCCGCGAGAGCTGGGAGTCCCAGCAAAGCGGTGAATCGGTCTGGTGACCGACCCACGAGCCCTGGATCGGTCCGGTGACCGATCACTTTAATTCAAAATGCACTGTCAGACGCTCTGTTCGCATCTGAACATATCCGATTCTCTGCGCTTAACATTTGATACACGATTTTCTGCTTGATATGCTATGCTAACACTCTGATTGAGTTGCAGGTGACAGGGAAAGATTCAAACACTCAAGGAGAGTCAATGGAGGCCTTTCCTTGGAGCAGGTTTGTCCGTTTTCCATCTCAGGTTGCAACGGCTGGAGCTGCAGACTGGAGCTGTTGACTGGAGCTTGGCTGAGGGAAGCTCAGGGAGAGCTCAGTGGTAGCTGGCATTGGCAGGTAAGCAGTTGGAGGCTGCTGTGAGATGGTGTCACCTGTGCTCAGTGGAGAAACAAAAGGGCGTAGTGGAGAGTTCGCTGAATCAACTTCAGGCTTGAGTTCTTGCTGCGTATTTGTGTTCTCCACACTTTGCTTGTGTGTTCTGAAGCTTCATCATCTTGAGCAAGCATCTACAATCAGAGAAGCAACCATCCCTTACTTGAGCGCTTGGAGGAAGGAACAAGAGGCTTTGAGTCCAACAGCGAGAAGACACGAAGAAAGGTTTCTTGCGTGAGATCGTCGCTGGGTGGAGCTCGGGAGAAGCTTGTTGTGTTCTTGTCTGTGCTAAGTATGATTTTTCTTGTGTTTCATTGTGCTTAAACTATATCCTTGATTGAAACGCTGTGGAGAGGTTACTCCACCGAGAAGGAGGTTGCTTTCTATCCGGAACTTCCGGGGCTTGATCTGTCGACGATCAACGGGCACGCCAAGGAGTAGGGGCAAGTTATCCCCGAACCTTATAAATCCTCTTGTTAGCGTTCTTGTGTTTGCTCATAGTTTAGGGTTTTGGTTTTCTACATACTTTGTTTTTATTACTTCTGTTGTGTTACTAAATGTTTAAGTGCAGAAAATTGATAAGAACTTATAGTCCAAGTGATTGGCTATATTCACCCCCCCTCTTTAGCCATCTGGGTTCCAACAAGTGGTATCAGAGCTTGGGGCTCTATTTTTGCGGATTAACAACCGAGAGCTATCATCCATGGCTTTGAGAGAAGGTTTTTCCACCACTCGACCTCCCTTCTTCGATGGCGCATATTTCCAATATTGGAGATCGAAGATGGAGTATTACTTGAAGATGGACATCAATACTTGGTTCGCGGTGAAGGAGGGTTTTACCCCTCCGAAGGATGATGAAGGCAAAGAACTTGAATCGTGGCGGTGGACGGTTGAACAAACTCGAAAGAGTGAAGCCGACGCGAAGGCGGTAGTCACCCTACAATGCGGCATGAACAAAGACCAACTTATCAAGGTTGGTCCTTTCACAAGTGCAAAAGACTTGTGGAACAAACTCATCGAACTCCACGAGGGCACCCGGGATTCAAGAATCGCCAAGAGGGACTTGTTCCTCAATCAACTTCAAAATCTCTCCATGAAGGAGAATGAAACCGTAAGTGAGTTACATAGCCGGTTCAAGGAAGTCCTCAATGGGCTTCATTCTATTGATGAAAAGGTCGAGAATCGTGACCTTGTGAGGTATGTGCTAAAAGCATTTCCAAGGAATGCTTTGTGGTCATCCATGTTTGATGCCTACAAAGTCTCCAAGGATTTATCAATTATTAAGTTAGATGATTTATTTTGTGAAATGGAATTGCATGAAATGGCTAACAAAGGCCCCAAGGAGAAGGAGATTGCCTTAGTTGCAGGGGAACGATCTAACAAGAAGAAGAAGGAGAAGAAGAAGGAGAAGGAAGTCTCTTCATCTTCATCCTCTTCCGAATCCGAGTCTGATTCCGAGGAAGATGGCAGCGGGTCTTCTTTCTCCGAGATGGCTAATTTTGTGAGAAGAATGATGAGAAGGGGTCGACGCTTTAAGGGTAAAGGTAGCCCTAGTGAAGTTAAAGTTGATAAGTCTAATACTTCTTGCTATGAGTGTGGTAGGAAAGGGCACTTCAAGAGTGAATGCCCAAAGCTAAAGAAAAAGGAGGAGAAATCCAAGAAGAAAGAGGAGAAATCAAAGAAGAAGAAGAAGGCCTTGAAGGCCATTTGGGATGAATCCTCCTCAAGCTCATCTGATGAAGAGAAGGAGGAGAAGAGTACACGGCACGTGGCACTCATGGCTCTTGGAGAAGATCAAGAGAGCAGTGGTGAATCCTCCAACTCCTCGAACGCAGCTTCATCATCTTCGGATGATGAAGAGGTAACTTCTCCCGAACTAGAAAAATGTTATAGAGCTATTGCATGTTTAACCAATATGTTGAAAAAGTCAAAGAATAAGGTTAAAACATTGCAATTGGAAATTGACCAATTGAAATCGTTTAGGGATGATAACATAGATGATTTGCATGTTGAAATGTTAGAGGATGAGATTAAGTCATTAAAAATTGAGGTTGAAAATTTGAAATCCTCTAGGGTTGAGGATGTTGATGATTTGCATGATGAATTGATAGAAGAAGAAAACAAATCATTGAAGAGTGAAGTTGAGAGACTCAAGAATATTCTTGAGAAGTTCTCAACTAGCTCTAAAACCCTAGATATGATCTTGAATGCCCAAAGGGCAGTCGACAATAGGGCCGGTATTGGTTACCGACCCAAGGAACCTTCATTTGTGTCCCTTATGTCTAGGACTGGTGTTAGACCAATTAAGACACCCAAGGTTCAAAACAAAGTTGTCAAGGCCTGGGTGCCTAAGTCTTGTTTAGTAAATGCTTTAGGTCCCAAGGTTTGGGTACCTAAATCTTCCATTTTTCGAATTGTATAGGTTATGATTGAGGGGGAGCATCTATCAACTTGGTTTGTTGATAGTGGGTGCTCCAAACATATGACCGGGGATAGATCATTGTTTACTACCCTTCAAAAGAAAAGTAGAGGTAATGTTTCATTTGGTAACAATGGTAGTCCTAAGGTCATAGGAATAGGAGACATTCAAATATCCGAATGTCTTAGAATCTCAAATGTCCTTCTAGTCAAGGGGATGACATTTAATCTCCTAAGTGTCAGTCAGTTGTGTGACACGGGTTACACAATTGATTTTCAATTAAGTCAATGTCTAGTTAGACAATATGACACCTTGGACACGGTACTAGTAGGAACAAGAGTAGATAATATTTATCAAGTTTCATTTAAAAGTACTGCTAATGCTTTTGCTAAATGTCTCACGTCAAAAGAAGAAGAGTCCACTCTTTGGCACCGGAGGCTAGCACATGTTAACATGAAGAACATCCGGAGGTTGGCCAACAAGAGATTAGTTCTTGGCTTACCGAGCATCAAGTATGAAAAAGATAAACTTTGTGATGCATATCAAATGGGTAAGCAAACAAAATCTGCACATAAAGGTAAAAGCGCTGTAAGTACATCTACCACTTTAGATTTACTTCACATGACTCTATTTGATTGTAGCACTATCATATCATTGAATGGAAGTAAATATTGCTTTGTTATCATTGATGATTTTACTAGATATACATAGACTTATTTTCTAAAATATAAGGACCAAACCTTAGATGTTTTCATTTCTTTTTGTAGAAGAGTTGAAAATGAAAAATCATCAACCATTAAGACAATTAGAAGTGATCATGGAGGTGAATTTCAAAATCAACGATTCTTAGCATTTTGTCAAGATAGAGGGTATAGACATGAGTTCTCTACTCCTAGAACACCACAACAAAATGGTGTTGTAGAGAGGAAGAACCGTGTTTTACAAGAGGCTGCACGAAGCATGCTTAATGAGTACTCACTACCGAGTTACTTATGGGCCGAAGCTGTAAATATAGCTTGCTATGTACAAAATCGAGTCCTCATCCATAGGTTCTTAGGAAAGACTCCCCATGAACTTTGGTTTGGAAAACCACCTACGGTTAAACACCTTAGGGTGTTTGGTTGTAAGGTGTTCATCCTAAACACCAAGGATCACCTTGGAAAGTTCACGGCAAAAGCTGATGAAGGGATACTAGTCAGTACTCCCTCGTTAGCAAAGCCTATGTCTACAACAAGAAATCTAGATTAGTTGAAGAGTCTTCTGATGTTGTCTTTGAAAAAATTCCAAAAGTCAATGGTCAACCAGAAGATGAAGTCCAATTCGAACTTAGGAGACTAAGTTTGAATGAGAGTCCAAATGTTATTGATGGTGATGAATCCGATGACGGTGAGCCTAGACAATCCATAGATCAACCGGATCCTGAGGCTGAGCTTGTATCTAGTGAACCCATTCAAGAAGCACCACCAACACCTAGGCAAACTAGATTAGTCTCTAGTCATCCCCAAGACCAAATTGTTGGAGACATCCATCATGGGGTTAGAACTAGATCATTCTTTAGGAATGAGGCTAATGAAGTTGCCTTAATTTTCGAAATTGAACCTAGAAAAATTGATGAAGCATTAAATGATCCCGATTAGATCATTGCAATGCAAGACGAACTAGGTCAATTCGAAAGGAGTCAAGTTTGGGACTTAGTCCCTAGACCTAAGAAGACCACCATCATTGGAACCAAATGGGTCTTCAAAAACAAATTGAACCATAAGGGAGAAATCATTAGAAACAAGACACGCTTAGTAGCCAAGGGCTATAGTCAAGTTGAAAGCCTTGATTATGATGAGACCTATGCTCCCGTGGCACGATTAGAATCCATTCGATTGATGCTTGCATTTGCAGCACATCGTGGCTTCAAGCTATACCAAATGGATGTCAAATCGGCCTTTCTAAATGGTCTAATAAGAGAAGAGGTCTATGTCGAACAACCTCCGGGGTTTGAGAGTTTCGAATTTCCAAACCACGTGTTCAAGCTCAAAAAGGTACTTTATGGTCTTAAACAAGCACCCCAAGCTTGGTATGAGTAGTTGTCGACATTCCTAATTGAGAAGGGCTTCGTAAGAGGCCAAATAGACCCTACACTATTTCTACGTAGAGATGGTGACAATATTTTTGTGGCCCAAGTATATGTCGATGACATAATTTGTAGCTCAAATAACAAGGGCTATTTAAATGAATTCATTGGACACATGGAAAGTGAATTTGAAATGAGTCTGGTGGGAGAGTTGACTTTCTTCCTTGGACTTGAAATCAAGCAAATCCGAGATGGGATCCATGTGCACCAATCAAAGTATACTCAAGAAATGCTCTGTAAGTTCAATATGAGTGATTCGAAAGAGGTGAACACTCCCATGGCTACGAACACAAGACTAGACAATGATGAGAGTGGTAAACCCGTTGATTTGACTCAATATCGGAGCATGATAGGTAGTCTGCTATACCTCACAGCCAGTCGACCTGATATTCTTTTCGCTGTGGGTATGTGCGCTAGGTATCAAGTTTGTGCCAATGAATCTCATTTAATCGCTGTTAAGAGAATTTTGAGATATCTTAAAGGCACAATTGGAGTCGGTCTTTGGTACCCCCGTACCGAATCTTTTGATTTAATTGGCTATACCGATTCCGACTACGCTGGATGTAAGTTGGATCGGAAAAGCACGAGTGGGGGTTGCCAATTTCTAGGATCATCTTTAGTTAGTTGGTCAAGTCGGAAGCAACATTGTGTTGCTCTCTCCACGACCGAGGCAGAATATATTGCTATGGGAGAGAGTGTATCGCAATTGTTGTGGATGATTCATACTTTAGAGGACTATGGATTGAGTTACAAAAGTGTGCAAGTGTTGTGTGATAACATTAGCACAATTAACCTAACCAAGAATCCAGTCCATCATTCTAGGACCAAACATATTGAAGTGCGTCACCACTTCATTAGAGATCATGTTGATAGGGGAGATATTGTACTCTCACATGTAGAGTCCAAGTCAAACCTGTTAGTGATATGAGAGAAGTGTCCTAAGGCAATCCCCTTATGATTGTAATCATTTATTTTAATAAATGAATATTCACTATTTGAGTATACATATTTGTGTATTTGATTGAGATCTTAAACTCATTTACTGAATATCCGCAATACAATTCACAGCATGAGAGAATTTGTGATGAATTCACAACTAGTGATTATCTCTACATGTGCAATTGTGAAGTATTGAAATTGTCCCTAGTCGATAAATTGATAAATACGGACACTATCAATTTTGTTGAGACTAGTATGAGTTATTCTCTAATCAGCTGATTCTCACTAGCTGGTGACATTGAGATGTCCGGAGATAAACATGAATGCTAGTTAAGGGAACTAGTTTATTGTAGTGACTAGCTGTAAAACTTCATATGGTAGTCTACATATAGATATGTCAGTGAAGTTCTTACTGCAGCTTAAGTGCGATGTTCCTTTGACTTGCGGTGTTCAAGTTATCTTGGTCATAGAGACTTATACTTTGACATCTTAAGCAAGCATCTCCAAGGAGGTGTGGACCTAGGATGATTGGGTATAAGCCGAAGTACCCGAAGATGTTTGAACAACCTACAAAGGATTCATCACTCCTTGCGAGGAGATGTATACCCGAGGCCTATCGTCGGATTGTTACTCGAAGCCTCTGGCCAGAGCATGACATGTTCAGAGTATGAATCTCTTAAATACATGAGAGTAATTAGAATCCGTAGGACGAGAAAACGTTACTTGGGCTAGGTGTGACGTAGTCAGCCTAGTGGGGACTGACACACATAGACCATGTCCTGAACAAGTGGGTATAAGATGGTGAAGGGAATGGGGCACGATTCATTATAGCTGCTGAAGGGTTTCAGAATTGTTTCTGAGGTCAACCGTTGATCTTTCGATTAATTGGGGATCATGATGTACTACTAGATGCCAATCATGATCGTTCTATAATTAATTGATTAATTATAGACGACCAACATAAATTGAAAGCCTATTTAGTCACACGCACTATGAGTAATCCGAGGGATTTAAAACGAGTTAAAAATTAGATTTTCCAATTAAGAGAGATTAAGTTTGGTTGAGCCAAACGATAAGTCGAATCTGAATTTTTCAGAGACGCATCGGAAGCGTAAAATGACTAAGTCTTTTGAAGACTTAATAGATGAATTAAATAAGTTTAATTCATTGGGGCTTGGCTTGGATGGGCCGGCCAAAGAGGGCCTCCATCCTCTTTGCTTAGCCGACCACAACAAAGGGAGAGAACCAAGTTTTTGGTTCAATTTATAAAATAAACCAAGTGTGGTTTGTTTTATAAAATTATGGATGATATAAATTTTTATATAATAAACCAAGGTTTGGTTTATTTTTCATGGAAATTAAAATGAACCATGGATTGATTTATTTTATAAAATCAATCATGGATTGATTTACCATGATAAGGAAATTTATTCCATAGGAGAGAAGAGACTTGATTATTTTTTTTTATCATGAATTAAAATATGATTTTGACCATGATATAAAATCAAACTTGGCATGATGGAATAAGTTATTCCATATTTGAGAGGCTTGATGGTTGAGAGGCCACTATATAAAGGACCTAAGGCAAGGCTTGGGTGATAATCGAAGAGATGAAGGCATAGACTCTCTCCCTCTCTTTCTCTCCTTCTCTTCTCCCCTTCTTGTCGTGCGCCAACCAGCCCCAAGAAGGAGCACCAGCCGGCCGCCCTTGCCCTTTCCCTGCCAACCACCACCTGCTGCCGGAGAAGGAAGCTCCGGCCATCTCTTGGCCGGAAGAAGGTGCTGCCGGAATTAGAGTTTGCCGCAAGGATCTTTTTGCCGCAAGCCTCTTCTTTTGCTTCGTCGAAATTTTGATTTCGACCATCCTTTTATGGTTAGTCTTCCGACTTCTCTCTTGGTTTTTCTCGTCGCGTTCTCGGAGAATCTAGTAGTTCTCGAGAACACGAAACTCGTGGCTTTGCGAAGTCATCCCGAAGATACTCGGCGTGGACGCGAATAGAGGCGGAGCTTCTAAGGGACGCTTACGGTAGGATCTCGTCCCTTCCTTCGAGTTACGCGAGGTAATACGTAAATTAGTTTATGTTTCTGCAAAATTTTAAATATATGATCATGTCTACACAAGATAAAATTACATGCTTAGATGTGTGGTTAAATGATTTAGAGAAATTATTTATGCTAAACCTTCCGCTGCACGTAATTAATTTTGAAATTACGAACCCGCATCCATGTCAACATGCACCCGGTCCCGACAGTGGTATTAGAGCCGAGGTTTGTGTTCGACATAATCATATAATTGTTTTACGAAAAGCTTTATCATGATCTTAATTTTGGAAAATTTTCAATTATGGAAACTTTCCAATTATGGTAAATTTTCGATTTAGGAATTTCAAAGTTTGGAAATCCTCATGAAATTTCGTAAACTTTTGAAATATCTCTGTTTTTGAAATTTTATGATAATTGTGAAAACTTTCCATTTTTGAAAACTTTCCAATTTTGAAAATTTCCTATTTTGGAAATTTTCCAATTTTGGAAAATTCTTTGTACCAGAAACTTACAATTATTCTAAAAACCTTTTATTTTTGGAAACTTTCCATTTATGAAAAACTCGCAATTTTGGGCACTTTCTTTCAAGAAAGTCTAGACAAATTATGGGAATATTAATTGGCATTTAAATTTATAATTGGAAATTAAATTATTTACAAAATTCTTTATTTTGGATTGAGCCTCGGGGAGCCATCTAATTTAAAGTTAGTTGTAATAATTAAATTTTCTAAATTGAATTTAAACTGTCAAATGCTTATTTTCGATTGATCCTCGGGGTGTTAGTAATATGAGAGAAGTGTCCTAAGGCAATCGCCTTATGATTGTAAACATTTATTCTAATAAATGATAATTCACTATTTGAGTATACATGTTTATGTATTTGATTGAGATCTTAAACTCATCTACTGAATGTCCGCAATACAATTCACAGCATAAGAGAATTTGTGATGGGATCACAACTAGTGATTATCTCTAAATGTGCAATTGTGAAGTATTAAAATTATCCCTAGTCGATGAATTGATAAAAACGGACACTATCAATTCTGTTGAGACTAGCATGGGTTATTCTCTAATCAGCTGATTCTCACTGGCTGGTGACATTGGGATGTCCGGAGATAAACATGGATGCTAGTTAAGGGAACTAGTTCATTGGAGTGACTAGCTATAAGACTTCATATGGGAATCTACATGTAGATATGTCAATGAAGTTCTTACTGCAGCTTAAGTGCGATGTTCCTTTGACTTGCGGTGTTCAAGTCATCTTGGTCATGGAGACTTATACTTTAACATCTTAAGCAAGCATCTCCAAGGAGATGTGGACCCAGGATGATTGGGTATAAGCCGAAGTGCCGGAAGATGTTTGAACAGCCTACAAAGGATTCACCACTCCTTGTGAGGAGATGTATACCCAGGCCTATCGTCGGATTGTTACTCAAACCCTCTGGCCAGAGTATATCATGTTTAGAGTGCGAGTCTCTTAAATACATGAGAGTAATTAGAAATCCAAAGACACTACTTGGGCTAGGTGTGACGTAGTCAGTCTAGTGGGGATTGACACAAACAGACCATGTCCTGAACCAAGTGGGTATAAGGTGGTGAAGGGAATGGGGCACGATTCATTAGAGCTGCTGAAGGGTTTCAGAATTATTTCTGAGGTCAAACCGTTGATCTTTCGATTAATTGGGGGTCATGATGTACTACTAGGTGCCACTCATGATCGTTCTATAATTAGTTGATTATAGATGGCTAACATAAATCGAAAGCCTATTTAGTCACACGCACTACGAGTAATCCGAGGGATTTAAAATGAGTTGAAAATTGGATTTTCCAATCAAGAGAAATAAGTCGAATCTGAGTTAATCAGAGGCGCAATGGAAGCTAAAATTGGCTATGTCTTTTGAAGGTTTGTTGGACGAATTAAATGAGTTTAATTCGCGATTGGTGGGGCTTGAAATGGCCGGCCAAAGAGGGTGCCCACCCTCTTTGGTTTGGCCGGCCACATTAAAGGGAGAAAACCATTTTATTTGGTTTAATTAATAAAATAGATCTAGCACGATTTATTTTATAAATTATGGATAAATAAATTTGTATAAAGAAATTTATATAAATAAATTTATAGAAATTTATTCTTTTATGGAAGTTGAAATAATCCATGAATTGGTTTATTTTAATTTTATAAAATCAATTATGAATTGATTTTTTCATAATAAGAAAGTTTATAAATTTCTTATAAAATTTATTCCATAATAAAAGGAGAGAAGGTATTTGTTTTATTATAAAGTTAGTTATAATAAAACTTGGTTTAAACGGAATAATTAATAAGAGAATTTATAGGATAAATTTCTTATGTAAAATTTCGTTAAAGAGGAGACTTAGCAAGGGAGAAGCAACTATATAAGGAACCAAAGGCAAGCCTTTAATTGCTAATTGATAATTGAGTTATCAAAAGATTAGAAGCTCCCTCTCTCTCTTATTCTCTTCTCTTCTCTTCTCTCTTCCCCATTAGGGCCGGCGCCCCTTAATAGGATTAGGGCCGACTCCCCTTCATCCCACCTAGGGCCGGCGCCCCTAGCACACCCTAGGGTGGTTGCCGTAAGCTATCAAGAAGAAGGAGAAGCCAACCAAGAAGAAGAAGAAGCGGATCACATCTCCTTCCTTCTCAGAATTCGATTCCGATTCTTGGTGGTTAGTTTCCATTCTTTTCTCTTGTTGTTCTAGTTGTGCTTTTAGAGAATCTAGTAGTTCTCGTCGGCACAAAACTCGTGGCTTTGCGAAGTCATCCCGAAGAGAACTCGGCGTGGACGCGAATAGAGGCGAAGCTTCCAAGGGACGCTACGGTTGGATCTCGTTCCTTTCTTCGAGTTACGCGAGGTACAAAGTAAATTAGTTTACTTTTCCGCAATGTTTTAATTTATGATTATGTCAACACATCATAAGGTTGCATGCTAGATACGTGGTTAAAATAATTTAGGAAATTATTTTATGCTAATTCTTCCGCTGCATGTAAAAATTTAAAAATTTTACGAACCCGTATCCTTGTCGACATGCACCCGGTCCCAACAGTGGTATCAGAGCCGGTTAGTGTTCGACATAATCATATAATTGTTTTGCGGAACACTTTGTCATGATCTCAATTTTGGAAAATTTTTCAATTATGGAAACTTTCCAATTATAATAAATTTTAGATTTAGGAATTTCGAATTTTAGAAATCCTCATGAAATTTCGCTAACTTTTGAAATTTTCTAGTTTCTGAAATTTTATAATAATTGTGAAAACTTCCCATCTTTGGAAACTTTCCAATTTTGGAAATTTTTCTAATTTTAGAAATTTTCGAATTTTGAAAATATGTAAGTTTTCTTTGTAACAGAAACTTACAATTATTCTGAAAACCAATTTATGAAATCTCGCAATTTTGGGCACTTTCTTTTAAGAAAGTCTAGACAAATTCATGGACAGTTAATTGACAATGAAATTTAAATTGGTCTTTAAATTGACAACAAAATTCTTTATTTTGGATTGAGCCTCGGGGAGCCGTCCAATTTAAAGCTAGTTGTTGTAATTTAATTTCCCATTTTTTAATTGAAATTGTCATGTTTGATTTGGATTGAGCCTCGGGGAGCCGTCCAATTGGATTTACAACAAATTATTTATCTTTGGGTATCTGAGCCTCGGGGAGCCACCCTTAGAAAATGATTTGTTGTAATTAATTAAATCCATGAATAAAATATGATTTAAGAGGTGATGCTCTTACATATTGTTGTCTCCAAAATTAATTAGGAAAATGGTTTCCTATAGAGTTTTCTTAAATGAGATTTTCATGAAAATAATATGTCGTTGAATTAAGGGAATTGCCTCTTAATTTAATAAGATTTGATTTAGAGAAATCAAAGTCTTAAACATATTATTTCCGAAATTGATTATGACAATTTAGGAAATTGTTTCCTAAAACAATTCCTTTAATAAAGTATGAAATTAGAATGAGGAAATCCGGTTCCTAATTCAATTCATGAGACTTGATAAATTAAGTCACATACAAACTTTATTAAGGAAATTGTTAGTCATGACATAATCATATGTCATGAATGTGCTTAGAAAAGATGAGACCCAAAACCCCTTACAAAATATTAAGGCTAACACCTTCGATTAATATGGTTAGAACCGGAGTTTTGTTTCTCGTTTGGGTTGATGGACACATCCATGCCCGACTTGAACCTCAACATGTTCAAACCATGAAATTAGTTTATGAATAATATAGTTGGAGTCAGAGGTCAATCCTTAGTTTTGGTTGTTGGACACATCCAAGCCTGACTAAATGGTTGAATGAGCTCCAACCATATTAAAACTATTTCTTGATTAATGGGTCAGCCTTAAGCTTGGAGCATCGATTTGTTGTGCCACAGCTAAGGTCGATGTAAAGAGAGGTGCAATTGGGTGCTATGTATAATGTTACATACTTGTTAATGAGTTAACAACCCAATGATTTATGCAAACATTCAATTAGTTGATAGCATAAAGTGATAGTTACATATATGTGATATGTAATCGGTGTAATTACCTACCTTCATAGCTAAGAAAAACTTGATGGCCACAGTCATGGTTGTTCTTATCTATGGTTGGATATCAACCTATTTGGTGATGTTCCTACGATCTCCCGAATTGATAAAAAGGGTTATTCAATTTGAAAAATAAATAGGATTTTATTTATGTATGTTGATACATTCTTTAATCATTCTTCTCATATAAGCTCAATTTGTATTTCTAGGATAATCACTCGATCATGTCTTCTCTAAACTTGCGTTCTATTTTGGACACCAATAAACTGACTGGGCCAAACTACATGGACTGGCTTCGAAACCTAAGGATAGTCCTTAAGGCAGAGAAGCTTGCTTATGTCCTTGAAGATCAACTTCCCACCCATCCTCCAGAGAATGCAACTCCAGACCAATTGTTGGCCTATCAGAAACATGTGACCGATTCTGAACTTGCGAGTTGCATCATGCTAGCCTCTATGGCACCTGAGCTGCAAAAGCAGCATGAGCATATGGATGCTTATACCATCATCTTCCATCTTCATGAGTTGTTTGAAGAGTAGGCGAGATCCGAAAGGTTCGAAGTCTCCAGACTCCTCTTCACCACTAAGATGCAGGAAGGCACTTCTGCCTCGCAATTTGTGTTAAAGATGTTGGGGTACATTGAGCGACTGAGCGCACTCGGTTTTGCAATGGATCATGAACTAAGTATTGACTTAATTCTGAGTTGTTTGCCCAAGAGTTATTCATAATTTGTGATGAACTATCGGATGAACAAACTAGAGACCACCATTCCTGAGTTGCTCAACCTGCTGAAGACTGTAGAGCCTTCTGTAAAGCCGGATCAAAAGGCGGTACTGTTAGTTGGTTCCTCGAAGAAAGGTTCTAAGAGGGAGGCCAAGGAACAGAACAAAGGGAAGAAGAAAAAAGCCAAGAAGACTGAAAAGAAACCAAAAGGAACTTGCCATCATTGTGGCAAGGAGGGTCACTGGCGAAGAAACTGCAAGGTTTATCTTGAGTCCTTGAAGAAGAAGGCATCCGATGCCCCATCCTCTTCAGGTATCTTCGTTATTGAATGTCACTCTATTTCCTCAAATACCTGGGTACTTGATACTGGGTGTAGCTCACATATATGTAATGACATACAGGGGCTAAGGAATAGAAGAAGACTCGTCAAAGGAGAAGCAGATTTGCGAGTTGGGATTGGAGCAAAGATTGCTGCTGTTGCCATCGGAACATATTTGCTAAAGCTCCCCACTGGATGTGTCTTAGAATTGGATAATTGTTATTTCGTTCCTTCGTTAATAAAAAACATTGTATCTATTTCATGTTTGAATGAAAAAGGTTATCATTTAACTTTTAGTAACAATTGTTGTTACATAACTTTAAATGACGTTCTTTATGGGAATGGAACTTTGTGCAATGACATCTACACGTTAGATTTATCCAGTGACGTTTTCAATATCGAAGTTAGCAACAAACGTGCTCGAATAGATAATCGAATAGACTCGTACACGTGGCACTGTCGTCTTGGCCATATAAGCAAGAAACGCATGACCGAATTGCACCGATGTGGAATTCTTGAATCATTTGAACCCGGTTCATTTGATACATGCGAATCCTGCTTAAAAGGCAAGATGACCAAATTACCCTTTTCCGGAAAGGGTAATCCAGTGGGAGAATTGCTTGGTCTAATACATACTGATGTATGTGGACCAATGTCAACTCTTGCACAAGGAGGCTATAGCTACTTCATTACCTTTATCGATGATCACTCACGATTCGGGTATGTGTTCTTGATGAAACACAAATCTGAAGCTTTTGAGAAATTTAAAGAGTTCAGAAATGAAGTAGAGAAACAACTTGGCAAAAGTATTAGAATACTTCGATCCGATCGGGGTGGTGAATACTTGAGTCAAGAATTTCAAGATTATCTAAGGGACAATGGGATATTGTCTCAATGGACTCCGCCGTATACACCACAGCATAATGGTGTATCTGAGAGGCGTAACCGAACCTTGATGGACATGGTTAGGTCTATGATGAATCATGCAACTCTTCCAAAATCCTTTTGGGATTATGCACTTAATGTTGGATCGAGAAAGACCGATAGAGGGGGGGGGTGAATATCGGAAAATGTTCGGATTTAAAAGAAAGAGTAAGTGCGCGGCGGAATAAAATCAAACAACGCAAACACCAAGGTTTTACTTGGTTCGGAGCCTGGGTCGACTCCTACTCCAAGGCCCACGGTCGTTGACCGTTTACTTTGGGCAATTCTATAGTGCGCAAAACGGTTACAGAGTGAGATTACAAAATTACTGTAAATAGAAATATACACTTTGTTTTACCAACTCCCGGTGTAGATCGAGTTTCGGTGCAGTGGGAGGTTGACGGCGCTTCGTTCTTGAGTCGGGAAGTTTCCGGAGCAGAGCGCGGTCGTCAGAGCATTTGGATGCGTTGAATGAAAGCAGTGTGTTGAAGAGGAGGGTCTAGGGCCCTTTTTATAGTGCCTGGGGGCGCCCTGGTCGACGGGGGCGCCCCCCCACGTGGCTTTTGATCCGCAAGAGGCTCGGTCAAGGTCTTAGCCCTTAATCCTTGGGATAAGGCCTTGACGGGGGCGCCCTGGTTGACCCGGCCAAACCTTATCCGCAGCGCTGAGCTCTCCTTGGTAAGGCTGGGGGCGCCCTGGGCGCTGGGGGCGCCCTGGGTGCGCAGTGCAGACGCGGCAGCAGCTTAACTCTTCAGTTTGTTTGCCATGGGGGCGCCCGGGACAGCGGGGGCGCCCTCATAATGTACTGTCGAGGTTCATTTGCTTTCTTTGTGTTTTGTGTTCACCTTGGGGGCGCCCGGGACACTCCGGGCGCCCTGGTCAGCAGTTGCCTCTTTCCTTTGAGGCATTCTGAGCTGCAGACACACGTTCCTTCGGTCCTGCTTCCAGGGTTAGTCCAAAACATAATAAAACAAATATTTAATTTAATTTATACAGCCTCAGCTGTCTTGGTTCTGACTTTGGTCTCCAAAATGGAGCCCTAGGTCGAACTGACGCCTAATGTTCCCTCAAGGGGAACGCGTCCTCACCTACTCCTCTCGGGAGAATTTACCTGGTGCCAACCGGCTCCTCCAGTTGGACTTTTGCCCGGCAGCCCTTCGCCAGGTCTTGAGTACCACGCAGCCCTTCGCTTGGTGCCTAGCAGCCCTTCGCTAGGTCTTTTCTTCTGGCAGCCCTTTGCCAGTGCCTAACATTCCTTCACTAGGGTTTGTCCATTCTGGCAGTCCTTCGCCAGAGCCTAGCAGTCCTTCGCTAGGGCTTTTCTTCTGGCTGGCATTCCTTTGCCAGTGCCTAGTATTCCTTCGCTAGGGCTTTTCCTGTACACTCAAGAAACTTGTTAGACAACAACTAACCCTTAACTTTTGAACCCTTTTGCCAATATCAAAACACAGGTTTGACTTGGGTGCATTCTGCACCAACAATCTCCCCCTTTTTGATATATGACAACCTAGTTCAAAAAGTTAAGGGAAAAAATGCTGAAATTGAAATCCTAAGTTAGATTCCCTCCCCCTGGAAGAAATCTCCCCCTAGGTTTTTCAAAAATAGGTGGTGTGAGTTAAGTACTTAGAAGATTTCATATTTTGATAATAAGTTGGGAAATCTCTAAAGTTTTTTGCTAAGTTTTTTGAAAAGATGTTCTAAGTTTGGAAAACTTTGAAAACTTTAGACAAATTTTCAGTTTTAGGAACATTTCACACTTTGGAAAATTTTCAGTTTTGGAAAGAATTCAGACTTAGAAAATTTTCAGTTTTGGAAGATTTCAGACTTAGAAAATTTTCAATTTTGGAAAATTTTCAAGCACTACGTTAAGCTTAAACATAATTTCAAAACACATAGTTCAGAGTTGGAAATTTTTAAAGAGAATTTTAAAACCTTTAAGCTTTACAATAATTTTAAGCAAAAACATTAAGTTTCAAAATAATTCAGAGTTTAGAAATAAAACTAACTTTGATTCACCAATTTCAGTTCAACTCTTTGAAGAAGACGATGGAAAAAATTTAAAAAAATTTTTGTTCCCTGTTTCCTTTCCAACTCTCCCCCTTTGACATATATCAAAAATGCAGAAAAAATTTTGCAGTAATTAAAGCATTTGCTGTACTGAATCAAACTGGAACCTAAGTCTGGTTAAATCTTTAGGGACGTGTCTAACCCAATTAGCTACTTACCAACTGTTATAAACAGTAGTTTTTGCTAGGGTTAGTCAAGTTAAGTGCATTGTTCAAGTTAGATTGTCTAAACTTGATGATTGCTGTTCAGTTTGTATTTAGTGCCCCAACTATTGCAGATGCACTGACTTAAAGCATCTTGAGTTAAGGCAAAGACCTAAGCATCTCAACCCTTTCTAGGTTATCACTCAAAGTACCCAATGGTGCTTGTGAGATGCTGGCTTCTAGATTTATAGGTGCATGCAATTCTAGGATTAGAGCCTAGGCTAAGTCCATTTCGAAGAAAACCCTAGTTTTGAAGGGGGTAGTTTTTGAAATAAAACTAAGTCAAGGAAAAAATTTTAAAACCAAAATAAAACTTTTTAAGATTAAGTTAGAAAAACTTTTAAAATAAACACCATTTTAAAATCAATTTAAAACATTTTAAAATTAAAGCAAAAACCAAATGATTCTATTCTACTAAGCATAATCCTAACTGCCTTCTCAGTGAGCTGAACTCAGATTCAGGTAGGGGTTTAGTGAATATGTCAGCTAGGTTGGACTTGGAGTCTACATGCTTAAGGACTATTTCACCCCTAGCTACGTGATCTCTTACAAAGTGATGTTTCACTTCTATGTGTTTGGTTCTAGAATGTTGTATTGGGGTTTTGGTTAAGTTAATTGAGCTAATATTGTCAATATTGACTTGGGTCTGATTGTAGTCTAGCTGAAAGTCCTTAAGGGTGTGCATCATCCATAGGAGTTGAGCTACACTCTCCTAAGGCTATATATTCAGCTTCAGTTGTGGATAGAGCAACACAGTGTTGCTTCCTACTGCACCAACTTACTAAGCTGTTTCCTAAAAGTTGACAGCTTCCACTTGTACTTTTTCTATCTAATTTACAACCAACATAGTCAGAATCAGAGTATCCTGACAACTTAAAGGATGAAGTCCTAGGGTACCATATCCCTACATTTAGGGTGCCCTTAATGTATCTTAAAATTCGTTTTAGGGCTGCTAAGTGAGTTTCCTTAGCACATGTTTGGTACCTAGCGCACATTCCTACTGAAAAAAGTATATCAGGTCTGCTGGCTGTAAGGTATAGTAGACTTCCTATCATACTTCTATAAAGTTTTAGGTCTACTGGTTTGCTATCAGGGTCATTATCTATTTTCACATTTGTGGCCATTGGGGTACTTATACTTTTAGAGTTATCCATTTTAAATTTCTTAATTAGTTCTTTAGCATATTTAGATTGATGTACATAATTTCCATCCTTAGTTTGTTTGATTTGTAACCCTAGGAAAAAGTTGAGTTCCCCAACTAAACTCATTTCAAACTCATTTTCCATTATTGTTACAAATTCTTTTAGAAATTTAGAGTTAGTTGATCCAAATATTATATCATCTACGTAAATTTGGGCAATAAATATATCCTTTTCTAAAATTTTAACAAACAAGGTTGGGTCAATTTGACCTTGTTTGAATTCTTTAGAAATCAGGTAATTGGATAATCTTTCATACCAGGCCCTGGGTGCTTGTTTTAGTCCATTAAGGGCTTTACTAAGTTTGTAGACATGATCGGGTTTTTCTATATCCTCAAACCCTGGGGGTTGTCCTACATAAACTTCTTCCTTAATAAGCCCATTTAAGAAGGCTGACTTTACATCCATTTGGTATAATTTAAATCCTTTATGGGATGCAAAGGCTAGTAACATCCTAATAGACTCAAGTCTAGCTACAGGGGCATAGGTTTCATCATAATCCAACCCTTCTACTTGACTGAATCCCTTAGCTACTAAGCGGGCTTTATTTCGGACTATTTCACCTTGGTCGTTTAACTTATTCCTAGTGTCCTTAAGCATGATTTCTGAGTCTTGTGCATTTCTAATCAGGCAATTAGAATTGTTGAAAGTAACTAAATAACCAGAATCACATAACTGACTATGCTAAGTAAGTTAAAATTGAAGTTTTCCACCAATAGAACTTTCTTAATAATTAAATTGGATTTAAGTTCAATATCACCTGACCCAATTACCTTGAGTGTAGCATTGTTACCAAATGCCACTGAGCCCAGGTTTTTGAACTTGAGTTTGGTGAACTTCAATTTGTCCCCAGTCATATGTCTGGAGTACCCGCTATCTAACATCCATTGGTCCAAATCTTTATGTTCCTACACATAAAGAATTTTTGATGATTTGGATCCAATTTAAGTTAGGGATAGCTTAAATTGAGTTTCACTTCCTAGTCTGTCTCACCCCAGTCTAGGGTTTTCAATCATGTTAACCTTAAGGTTTTTGTGAGACAGGTTTGAGGGTAAAAATTAGTTTTGAAAAGGAATTTCAATTTATCTTCGAAAAAGTTCTTTATTTTTGAAAACAGATTTAAAAAAAACAGAAATTTTGAAAACAGATTAAGTGTTTTTCAAAAAGAGAATAAGTTTGAAAAATAGAAACTTTGAAATCAGGTTAGAATCTATAATTATTTGAAATTTGAGTTAGATTCGAATTTGACAAAAGATAATTTGAATTTAAATTTCAGAAATTGGCTTCCAGGTCTTGGCGAGGCACTAGGCCTTCTTTGGCCGTAGCCTTATGGGATCATCCACCCTTTCCTTGACAAAGCCTTTTAATGAAATTTCATTTTCAAATTAAATTAGGTCATTTTCTGGTCTAACTAGCTTGGGTCTTGGATCGGTAGCTTCGGCTGGTTTCACCAGTCTAAAGAGACCAAGTAGACTTGATCTTATTAGAGTTGGTTTCCCCAACGTACTATCATCTCACCTCCTCCCAATACTATGTTTTCATGTTTCAAGTAGTTGAGTCCTTAAATCTAAGTATCCCTAAATCTAAGCATGGCAGATTGCAGAAAATTAAATAACCAAGCAATCAAGAAAAAAATTATCTAATTATAAAAATTGTTTTGATTTTGGCTCCCCCTGGACTAAAGCCTCTGTATGGGATAGGCAAGATGTGAATCTTATCCTTGGGGATCCAAAATTGATTTGAACCAATTGGTTTAGTCAGGCACAGTTTTGGCACCCATGCCTAAACCTTAGGTCTTAACTGGTTCAGTACAACAAAGTAAGATCTTTGCCGAGATTTGGTTCTATAGCCAAGTCCGGATCGGTTTAGAACAGACTTCTGTTTTCCAAGAATCATATCAAGGTTCTTGGAACCAGAAGTGAATCGTTCTAAGGCTGTTCTTAAGTCCTTAACTTGAGTTTTCAGGGAGGAATTCTCTGATTCAAGTTTTTCAACTTGATCAGGGGTTCCTTCTTGAAGTTTCTCAGTTAAGGCCTTAGACTCAGCTTCCTCTTTCAGGAATTTTACTTCCTGTCGGAGGGACTCGATTCGGAGTTTGGCTTTCGCCAAATCTCGGGATAGATAGGAAATAAGCGAATTCAATTGCAATTTTGAAAAACCCGTTACCCTTATTTCGCCGTTGTCGGAGAAGGTCAGCTTGCCGTCGTCCTGGTCCGAGTCTGAGTCAGTCTCGATTTGATCCGAAGCGGTCAGGGCTAGAAGATTGGACTAGGGTGCTTCTTCTTCTCCTTCTGAGGAAGACTCGTCCCAGGTTGCTTGGAGTGCCTTCTTCTTTCTGGTCTTTTTGGACTCCTTTAGGCTTGGACATTCAGTCTTGTAGTGACCCTTCTTCTTGCATTCGTAGCAGGTTATGTTGAGCTTGTGTTTGTCAGTTGCCGGTTCAGCTTGTCCGTCCTTTCTTCGGCTTGTTCTCCGTGTGTTGATTTGGTTCTTCAACTTTTTGTAGTAGCTTCGAGCTAGCCGGACCAGTTCAGATTGATCTTCTTCTTGATCTTCTGTTTCTGAATCTGAGGTAGATTCGGGTTCAACTTGAGTTTGCTTCTTGGTCGTCTTTCCTGTTTTCCCTGCAAAGAAAGCTATACTTTTCTCGACCAAATTGCAGTTAGTCTGTTCATGCAGTTCAAGTTCAGAAAATAACTCATCTAGCTTAATTTTTGAAAGATCCCTAGAGACCTTGTATGCATCTACCATAGATGCCCACAAGGTGGTCCTAGGGAACGCGTTTAGGGCATACCTTATAAGATCACGGTTTTGAACCTGGTGACCTATTGCGTGAAGACCGTTCATCAATTCCTGGATTCTGGCATGGAGCTGAGCTGCTGTCTTGTTATCTGCCATTCTGATGGTGAAGAGCTTGTTCAGTAGCAGATCCCGTTTGCTGATCCTCGTATCTGAAGTTCCTTCGTGGAGCTCGATCAGTTTAGCCCATAGCTCCTTGGCACTGTTGAATGGGCCTACGCGGTTCAGCTCCTCTTTTGTCAGTCCGCATTGAAGGGTCTGAGTTGCTTTGGCGTCAGCTTCAATCTTGCGTTTAAGGGCAGTGTCCCACTCTGAGTAGTTTTGTGGTACGCCTTCAGCATTTGTGGGAATCATCAGTCCAGACTGGATGATAATCCACATATCCACCTGAGTTTTCAGGTGGACCTCTATTCGACTTTTCCAGTAAGGAAAGTCTTCTCCACTGAAAAGTGGAGGTCTGGCGGTGCTAAAACCTTCTTGGATGGCCATTTGTTACTGAAATAGCAAACAACAAAAACAACGAAAATATTCCAAGACTTGGTCTTGGATTAGTAGTGCGGGAAAAAAACAAATTTCAAGGGGTGTTGTACCAACCTTGAAAGAAAAACTCGAACGACAATATTTAAAAAAAATGAGAGAGAAAACGAAAGAAATCCGAAAAATTTTCAAACTGGTGGTTGCACAAAGTTTGAATTCCCCGCTCTGATACCACTTGTTGGATCGAGAAAGACCGATAGAGGGGGGGTGAATATCGGAAAATGTTCAGATTTAAAAGAAAGAGTAAGTGCGTGGCGGAATAAAATCAAACAACGCAAACACCAAGGTTTTACTTGGTTCGGAGCCTGGGTCGACTCCTACTCCAAGGCCCACGGTCGTTGACCGTTTACTTTGGGCAATTCTATAGTGCGCAAAACGGTTACAGAGTGAGATTACAAAATTACTGTAAATAGAAATATACACTTTGTTTTACCAACTCCCGGTGTAGATCGAGTTTCGGTGCAGTGGGAGGTTGACGGCGCTTCGTTCTTGAGTCGGGAAGTTTCCGGAGCAGAGCGCGGTCGTTAGAGCGTTTGGATGCGTTGAATGAAAGCAGTGTGTTGACGAGGAGGGTCTAGGGCCCTTTTTATAGTGCCTGGGGGCGCCCTGGTTGACGGGGGCGCCCCCCCACGTGGCTTTTGATCCGCAAGAGGCTCGGTCAAGGTCTTAGCCCTTAATCCTCGGGATAAGGCCTTGACGGGGGCGCCCTGGACGCTGGGGGCGCCCTGGTTGACCCGGCCAAACCTTATCCGCAGCGCTGAGCTCTCCTTGGTAAGGCTGGGGGCGCCCTGGGCGCTGGGGGCGCCCTGGGTGCGTAGTGCAGACGCGGCAGCAGCTTAACTCTTTAGTTTGTTTGCCATGGGGGCGCCCGGGACAGCGGGAGCGCCCTCAGAATGTACTGTCGAGGTTCATTTGCTTTCTTTGTGTTTTGTGTTCACCTTGGGGGCGCCCGGGACACTCTGGGCGCCCTGGTCAGCAGTTGCCTCTTTCCTTTGAGGCATTCTAAGCTGCAGACACACGTTCCTTCGGTCCTGCTTCCAGGGTTAGTCCAAAACACAATAAAACAAATATTTAATTTAATTTATACAGCCTCAGCTGTCTTGGTTCTGACTTTGGTCTCCAAAATGGAGCCCTAGGTCGAACCGACGCCTAATGTTCCCTCAAGGGGAACGCGTCCTCACCTACTCCTCTCGGGAGAATTTACCTGGTGCCAACCGGCTCCTCCAGTTGGACTTTTGCCCGGCTGCCCTTCGCCAGGTCTTGAGTACCACGCAGCCCTTCGCTTGGTGCCTAGCAGCCCTTCGCTAGGTCTTTTCTTCTGGCAGCCCTTTGCCAGTGCCTAGCATTCCTTCACTAGGGTTTGTCCATTCTGGCAGTCCTTCGCCAGAGCCTAGCAGTCCTTCGCTAGGGCTTTTCTTCTGGCTGGCATTCCTTTGCCAATGCCTAGCATTCCTTCGCTAGGGCTTTTCCTGTACACTCAAGAAATTTGTTAGACAACAACTAACCCTTAACTTTTGAACCCTTTTGCCAATATCAAAACACAGGTTTGACTTGGGTGCATTCTGCACCAACACTTAAGACAGCTGTTTACTTGCTAAACAGAGTCCCGACCAAGGTAGTCTCTACTACTCCATATGAGACATGGAATAGTAAGAAACCTCACTTAACTCACCTTAAGATATGGGGTTGTCCTGCTTATGTGAAGCGGATTGTATCAGACAAATTGGATGCTAAGTCTGATAAATGTCTATTTATTGGAAACCCTAAGGAAACGAAGGGTTACCAATTCTATCATCCCTTGGAGCAAAAGGTGTTTGTTTCAAGGCATGCTGTATTTCTAGAAAAAGAATTTCTTTTACAAGAAAACAGTGGGAGTGACATTGAACTTGATGAAGTTCAAGAAACTCTAATAGACATTACAGAGACACCTAGTCTAGGCCCACAACCGATAATTCATAGTAATGAGCTATCAGTTGAACCTAAAACATCACCACCTCTTCGTAGGTCTGATAGGGCACGCAATATTCCAGAGAGATACGGATTTCTCGTAAGTGAATCGAACGACGTGTTACTCATAAGCGATGATGAACCTATCAGTTATGAAGATGTCCTGAAAAGTTCAGAAAGGGACAAATGACTTGAGGCCATGAAGTCGGAAATGGATTCCATGTACGAAAATCAAGTATGGGACTTGGTTAACCCACCTGAAGGGATTAAGCCCATAGGGTGCAAGTGGGTTTTCAAGAAGAAAATCGACATTGAAGGTAATGTAGTTACCTTTAAGACTAGATTAGTGGCAAAAGGATATCGTCAAAAACAAGGAATTGATTATGACGAAACCTATTCGCCAGTAGCTATGCTTAAATCCATTCGGATACTCCTAGCCATAGCAGCTCATTATGATTATGAGATATGACAAATGGATGTGAAAACAGCTTTCCTTAATGGAAACCTGCTTGAGGATGTATACATGATACAACCTGAAGGTTTCACATCGATTGATAAAACCATGGTATGCAACCTTCGACGATCCATATATGGTCTGAAGCAAGCATCTAGGAGCTGGAACATCCGTTTTGATGAGACAATCAAAAAGTTTGATTTCTCACAAAATCCTGACGAACCTTGTGTGTACAAGAAGGTTAGTGGGAGTGCAGTCGTATTCCTAGTATTATATGTCGATGACATATTACTTATAGGAAACGATATATCAGTCTTACAGACAGTTAAAATTTGATTGTCCAAAACTTTCTCCATGAAAGACCTGGGAGAAGCAACCTATATCCTTGGGATTAGAATCTATAGAGATAGATCAAAACGGTTGCTTGGTCTTTCGCAGTCTACATATATAGACCGAGTGCTAAAAAGGTTTAGCATGTCGGAATCCAAGAAAGGTTACCTTCCCATCAGGCATGGGATCAACCTTTCGAAGTCTATGTGTCCGCGCACAGAAGACAAGAGGATTTGCATGAATAAGATACCTTATGCATCCGCGATAGGATCTATCATGTATGCTATGTTATGTACTAGGCCCGATGTATCATATGCTCTGAGTGTCACGAGCAGATACCAATCTGATCCAGGGATGGATCATTGGGCGGCTGTCAAGACAATCCTTAAGTACTTAAGAAGAACTAAGGATGTGTTCCTAATATATGGAGAAGGAGATATGGTAATACGTGGGTATACAGATGCCAGTTTCCAGACAGATAAGGATGACTCCAAATCGCAGTCTGGATACGTATTTACTTTGAATGGAGGCGCAGTAAGTTGGAAAAGTTCCAAACAAGACACCGTAGCGGATTCTACCACGGAAGCGGAATATATCGCAGCTTCGGAAGCAGCAAAGGAAGCATTTTGGATCAAGAAGTTTGTCTCAGAACTTGGTGTGGTTCCAACCATTGATGAAGCAGTGCCGGTTTACTGCGACAACAATGGAGCTATTGCACAAGCGAAGGAACCAAGGTCTCATCAGCGATCCAAACACGTGCTTCGACGCTATCATCTGATCAGAGAGATTATAAGTAGGAATGACATACAAATTGAGAGAGTTCCCACTGAAAGGAATATAGCGGATCTTTTAACTAAGGCCTTGTCTCAAAGCAAGTTTGAGGGTCATGTTAGAGCCTGTGGTATTGGATACCGTAGCGATTGACATTAGGCCAAGTGGGAGTTTGTTAGTAATATGAGAGAAGTGTCCTAAGGCAATCGCCTTATGATTGTAAACATTTATTCTAATAAATGATAATTCACTATTTGAGTATACATGTTTATGTATTTGATTGAGATCTTAAACTCATCTATTGAATGTCCGCAATACAATTCACAGCATAAGAGAATTTGTGATGGGATCACAACTAGTGATTATCTCTAAATGTGCAATTGTGAAGTATTGAAATTATCCCTAGTCGATGAATTGATAAAAACGGACACTATCAATTCTGTTGAGACTAGCATGTGTTATTCTCTAATCAGCTGATTCTCACTGGCTGGTGACATTGGGATGTCCGGAGATAAACATGGATGCTAGTTAAGAGAACTAGTTCATTGGAGTGACTAGCTGTAAGACTTCATATGGGAATCTACATGTAGATATGTCAATGAAGTTCTTATTGCAGCTTAAGTGCGATGTTCCTTTGACTTGCGGTGTTCAAGTCATCTTGGTCATGGAGACTTATACTTTAACATCTTAAGCAAGCATCTCCAAGGAGGTGTGGACCCAGGATGATTGGGTATAAGCCGAAGTGCCCGAAGATGTTTGAACAACCTACAAATGATTCACCACTCCTTGCGAGGAGATGTATACCAGGCCTATCGTCGGATTTCTACTCAAAACCTCTGGCCAGAGTATATCATGTTTAGAGTGCGAGTCTCTTAAATACATGAGAGTAATTAGAAATCCAAAGACACTACTTGGGCTAGGTGTGACGTAGTCAGTCTAGTGGGGACTGACACAAACAAACCATGTCCTGAACCAAGTGGGTATAAGGTGGTGAAGGGAATGGGGCACGATTCATTAGAGCTGCTGAAGGGTTTCAGAATTACTTCTGAGGTCAAACCGTTGATCTTTCGATTAATTGGGGGTCATGATGTACTACTAGGTGCCACTCATGATCGTTCTATAATTAGTTGATTATAGATGACCAACATAATCGAAAGCTTATTTAGTCACACGCACTACGAGTAATCCGAGGGATTTAAAACGAGTTGAAAATTGAATTTTCCGATCAAGAGAAATAAGTCGAATCTGAGTTAATCAGAGGCGCAATGGAAGCTAAAATTGGCTAAGTCTTTTGAAGGCTTGTTGGGCGAATTAAATGAGTTTAATTCGCGATTGGTGGGGCTTGAAATGGCCGGCCAAAGAGGGTGCCCACCCTCTTTGGTTTGGCCGGCCACATTAAAGGGAGAAAACCATTTTATTTGGTTTAATTAATAAAATGGATCTAGCACGATTTATTTTATAAATTATGGATAAATAAATTTGTATAAAGAAATTTATATAAATAAATTTATAGAAATTTATTCTTTTATGGAAGTTAAAATAATCCATGAATTGGTTTATTTTAATTTTATAAAATCAATTATGAATTGATTTTTTCATAATAAGAAAGTTTATAAATTTCTTATAAAATTTATTCCATAATAAAAGGAGAGAAGGTATTTGTTTTATTATAATGTTAGTTATAATAAAACTTGGTTTAAACGGAATAATTAATAAGAGAATTTATAGGATAAATTTCTTATGTAAAATTCCGTTAAAGAGGAGACTTAGCAAGGGAGAAGCAACTATATAAGGAACCAAAAGCAAGCCTTTAATTGCTAATTGATAATTGAGTTATCAAAAGATTAGAAGCTCCCTCTCTCTCTTATTCTCTTCTCTTCTCTTCTCTCTTCCCCATTAGGGCCGGCGCCCCTTAATAGGATTAGGGTCGGCTCCCCTTCATCCCACCTAGGGCCGGCGCCCCTAGCACACCCTAGGGTGGTTGCCGTAAGCTATCAAGAAGAAGGAGAAGCCAACTAAGAAGAAGAAGAAGCGGATCACATCTCCTTCCTTCTCGGAATTCGATTCCGATTCTTGGTGGTTAGTTTCCATTCTTTTCTCTTGTTGTTCTAGTTGTGCTTTTAGAGAATCTAGTAGTTCTCATCGGCACAAAACTCGTGGCTTTGCGAAGTCATCCCGAAGAGAACTCGGCGTGGACGCGAATAGAGGCGAAGCTTCCAAGGGACGCTACGGTTGGATCTCGTTCCTTTCTTCGAGTTACGCGAGGTACAAAGTAAATTAGTTTACTTTTCCGTAATGTTTTAATTTATGATTATGTCAACACATCATAAGGTTGCATGCTAGATACGTGGTTAAAATAATTTAGGAAATTATTTTATGCTAATTCTTCCGCTGCACGTAAAAATTTAAAAATTTTACGAACCCGTATCCTTGTCGACATGCACCCGGTCCCAACAGTGGTATCAGAGCCGGTTAGTGTTCGACATAATCATATAATTGTTTTGCGGAACACTTTGTCATGATCTCAATTTTGGAAAATTTTTCAATTATGGAAACTTTCCAATTATAATAAATTTTAGATTTAGGAATTTCAAAGTTTTGAAATTCTCATGAAATTTCGCAAACTTTTAAAATTTTCTAGTTTCTGAAATTTTATAATAATTGTGAAAACTTCCCATCTTTGGAAACTTTCCAATTTTGGAAATTTTTCTAATTTTAGAAATTTTCTAATTTTGGAAATATGTAAGTTTTCTTTGTAACAGAAACTTACAATTATTCTGAAAACCAATTTATGAAATCTCGCAATTTTGGGTACTTTCTTTTAAGAATGTCTAGACAAATTCATGGACAGTTAAT